>VFFE01007206.1:1333531-1350603 GCA_008921705.1 Burhinus oedicnemus
TGTGGGAAGAATGAGCCAAATATTAGTTAGCTAGTATTCAACTGCAGAAGGATTTAGCAGGCAAATCTGTGAGAAGACAGAAGTATTTGAATACCAGCTAAGAAAACAGTTTGCATCCCAGTTTTATTTAGACAGCTGTACTGTAAGACGCACAATAGTTTAAAAATTAACTGTGCTGCAGTGTGTATGTGTGGGTGGGTATAAATAGCAATAAAACACGGGAGTGTGCCTTTTGTACCTGTGTCTCTTAGATGTGATGCAGATGTATAACTAATATTTTCATTCTGCAAATGTCTATGTGTAGGAAGAAAATGTGGCTGGTTAAGAGGCCATAAGCAGTTTTAAAATGCTTTCTTGCAGATCTGTGTGAACTTTGTGTTTTTGAATGCTGAGTAAGAAGATATTCCCTCTACAAACACGATTGAGGTAGCCATTAAGCTTGAAGTTCAGGGTTTAAATACAGGACCTCTGTATAATGTTTTCTGAAAAATGGATGCTCTCCTGCAAAGCGTTGGTTTGAAATACAGGAAAGATAATGACCCATGCATATACATGTCGGATAAGCGACTGGGGTTTATAGGCTGTGTATATGAGGCCCTTCCTGTCAAACATTGCTAAAGGTGCTGTAATTTCAATTTATTTGTTAAAGGACAAAATACTAAAAAGCAGCTGTTTTACAGTGTCTTCAAGAGATGAGTCTGTGTCTTATGCGGGTATTCTGTGTATACCATGGATACAAAGGCTGAGGCAGAGAGCTTCCGGCTGGGGTAAGCGTACAGGGAGGTACCTGAGCCAATTCTGTTTCCAATGTTGGACGGTGGAAACAGCTTTTGCCCCTGCTGCAGATTCTCATGTGAGCTTTACCACCTGAAGATGCCTGGGTTATCACTCACCCCCCATACTTTGGTCTAGAAGAAGCAGCAGCTCTCGGACTCTCCCTGCTGTGCTCCACGGGAGCTGGGGCACGTGGCTCAGGCAGGCAACCGGGAAGCTGGGCTGGCACAGAGCACAGCGCTGGGGGGTGCATGTGTGTGTGTTGTAAGTGTGTAACAAGATGGGGTCCCATTTTGGGGTGGAGGCTTTGCATCTGTGCACCTTGAAATGCATGGGAAGAAAACAAGGGCAAAAGAAGGGCAGGGTATGGGGAAGGATGGGGGGTTGCCTGGTGGGCAGATTCATGGTGGTAAAGGGCATGGGGTAGTGGGTCTAGTTTGGGCAGGTGGGATGTGTGCAATATGTGGCATGAATCAGGTGAGGGAGCAGTTTGGAGGTAGGGTAGATGTGGAAATCTGCGAGGTTCCTCCAGGTGGACAGGTTGTTGGGGGGAGAAGAGGAGGAAAATTTGCAGTTTAAATGAATGAACTTTACAGATGAAGGGAAAACCTCTGAGTTTTAATTAAAGAAGATGGAGAAACAGTGCTATCTGTGAATAGTGGCAGGGAGGCAAAAGAAGGTGCTTGGCCAGTGCTGCCAGCCTTGTATTTTCAACATGTCTGCTGACAGATGGTCTGAAGATGAGTTGTCTGTATGGAGAATACAGTGTAAACAAGGTATTTTCTCCCTCATACCTACATCAAGAAGGAGTGGAACAAAATGACAGTAGAGATATTGCTTGATGAACAAACTTGATTTTCAGAAGGTACTCTACGGGTGACTGCAAGACCTTTTGAAAAGTGTAGTGTCTTACAGAACATGCTTTTACTGTAAGCAATCATGCAATGCTTGGGCTCCCAAGCAACTGATTAAGGCCATGGCTGCAAGTTTAAATTCTTTGATGAAAGCTATTGCCTGCTGGATGGGTTGATAAGGTATGCAGCTTAAAAAAAATTTATTATGGAGATGGGATGCCATTATGTCAGTTATTGTGGCCCAAGACTTGATGTTTCAGACTGCAGCCTGAAAATTAATATCTTAAATATTGATATGACAGTCATCTACAATAAATGCAGGTTGTAAACAACTATGAGGAAGATGCTATACTTGCAGGGTCAAAAAAACCCTAAAACTAGTAACATAGGAATTACATTAGCTTTTGTGGTATTTGGGGCTACTGCTTCAAGACACAAGACATCAATTTTAAGGATATTTTTTTCTAAATTAGGTTTCATTTCACACCCTGGTAAGAATTTGCCTTCTCCTATTTTTGTTGCTGCCTGAGGAAATGAAAAAGAAATCTGCTTTTTTGTTTTGTTTAATCCAAACGTTTTCCTGAATATATGATTTGACCATGTCCAAAGTGTATTTATCTATGTTTTGAACAGCACTTAAAAGATGGTAAGACCACTGTATCTGTCTTCTACCTTATTACAGAGCTTCTCTAAAATCAGTGTGATAATGTGACTCCCTGTCATAGAGCATTTGCTTTCCAGGGACCTTAGCCAGAGAGACATAAAGGCATGGTCATTCATGTAGGGAAGGACCCCTCAGGAGTCCAACCTCCCGCTCCAACCAGGGTCAATACTGAATTCAAACCAGTTGCTGCGCTGGGATTTGCCCAGCTGGACAAGGTTGAAAACCAAGGTTGAAAAATCAAAGCAATAGGGCCTGTAGAAGACAGGAAGCCATTAGTACTGGTAATTAAGGACAAAAATATTTTACATTTTAGTGACTTGGCATGTTTAAGCTTAGCACAGGCTTGTTCTTTTATCTCATGATGCTGTGCTAAAATCGTCTTGGCAAAGCAGGTGGCTAAGAAGGGTGTCAGCAAAGAAGCAGCTGCAGTCTCATCGTTTAGTCTCAGAAGTGCCTTCCACTTCCTTATTAAAGGGGCATACAGGGCAGCGATATTACCCTAGAAGGACTCCACCGTTCGCCTTTGGAACTTGTACTGAAACCGCCCCCTCCCCAACACCCACGCACACCAACTTTTCTCTTTCTATGGCACAGTGTTTCATGTATTACCCCATTAAAACACTTTCCTTTGTTAGGGAGTTCTCATTCCTCTTTAATTATGTCCTCCAGAGTGGCATTCAAGGATAGGTTATTTTCCTTCTTTGTAGAGGATGTGGAATAATTTTCCCAAGGCAGTTTTAACTTCCCCTTACCTTTAGTAATCCTAGTGTTTTAAATTACTCCTTTAATCACCTTCTCAAAGTAATCACCATGCAATAACCTGTCCTGCGATTCTGACTTAGGAGTCAGAAACTTCCCCTTTTCTGTGGCTGAAGAGGTGACTGAGAAATTACCATTTTGTGGTTTGTTAAACCATTTTATTAATTTTGCTCTTTTTTTCTTTCACCTACTTTTGAAGAGGATCTGAGTTGGAGTTGGATGTTTCCTGGATGCTTCAGATTTCCCTTCTTGTTTTAGGATTTTTGATTAACTCCTCAGTTTTAATGATTATCATCCTCTGCAGAATTCACTTCCATTAAAAACCATCTTTTCCAGATCTGATTAAACTCTCTTTATTTAGCTCTTGTTGAGCCCTTTGTGATATGTGGAATCCAGCAGGGCTACAATTAACCAGCTCTGCTCCTCAGAGAGTAGCTTGAAGCCACCTTTTAAAAAACCTATAGAAAAGAATTAGATGTGTGGTCTCCAACTCTGTGAAATGGCAATGCTTACAATAATAGACTACCACACTTGTCTAAGAATACATGGGGCAGCCTTTTTTTTTCCTGCAGAACCAGTTCAGCATATTCTTTCCTGTGTGGGCTTCACTTTGATTCTTTTCTACTAACTTTGCTTTCATGGATCCCAAACAAAGAGAAATAGTTGATAGGGATGTTCAACATTTGTTCCCGGACTATAGTTTTTGTACTGCCAATTTACAAGCTTTGGCATGCAAGAACCCCAGTACAATTTGTTCAGAAAATTTTTAATACCTTGGGATTTCTTCCCACTTTTTCTGCAGTGTGCGTTCACAGTTCTTTATTTTAATTTAGTCAATTTTTCGCTATGTCCATAAGATGGCAGCTTTACGTGGAATGTAGGTGGTGCTGAAATGGATGGTGAACATCTGTGTGGATGAGACATGAAGACAGAAGGTGCAATCTGCTTTTACAGATGACAAGAAATCTTTCAACCTATCTTGAAGAAGCTCCCTTGTTCTTTGCCCATTTTTAAGTGGGTGATTTTTCACAACTGGCTAGTACATTATGAACTCCATTTCTCTCTCTCTATTTTGTTTTAAAGCTTTGGGAATGTGTGACTGCTGGGGGCAGGATGCCTTCCTCATCTGAGTGGACTTTTGGGAAATCCTTCTTCTTGTGGGAAATCCAGACATCTCTCGTCTGCCTTCGGAGATGTCAGGGAATTTGCCAGTGAACCTTGTTAATCACAGAACTGTCTTCAAAGTGCAGATGGACATGATTTTGATGTTTCTTTTCTGAGTCATATTCTTCAAAGCAAGAAGTCTAGGAGTATGTACTGAAGGAAATTGTGTGAACAATCTAAGCATGATGAGGTGTGCACAGACCTTGCTTCTAAGGCAAGGACCATCCCTGGATTGTGAGGAAGGGGAAGACATCTTGCATTTTGGACAGTGACTCGCGTAATAGGATTTTTGCAGTACAAAATTAAAATAAATTGTATAGAGAACATCTCAGGAAAAAGATGTTGTGTGCAAGCTAAGGATGCCTTCTAGGGAAGAATGTTCTCTCTCAAAGGAACCCACCTTCCCTGCTGATTGAAAGAACACATTACGCAAAATACATCCATTTAGAAGGACTGTGCAACTGCACATGGGAATGTGCGGCAGAATATCTAGCATGCTTCTGTCCTCTCCATCCTCTTGGATTCACCCCACAAATAAAAAGATATTCTGAATTGTGGTGGAAGCTAACCTGGGACTTGCCCTCTCTTAAGTCTGGAAGGACTAGTCCTAGATTAAAATGGTAATTTATATATTGGTAATTAGCACTGGTAAAGTGAGTTCTGACTCTGAGAGGCCTATTTCCTGAATATCTGTTGTTGTGCTCCCAGTTAACTCAGGCAAAACTGACTAAATACCATTATAAGATACCCAAGCAGACTAAACCTTTCAAATCTGACGGTAGAGATCATGTCTGAGAAAGTTCTTGCTGAGGATGCGATCAGACTCCATGTGCACATGCACAGAAGCCAGCTGTACTGGAGACCATGGGACAGTCACTCATGCCTAAGTTTTTGGAAAAGAAATCTAGTTCATACCATACTATCCAATTGTGAAAAATCACACCCTCAAAAATGGGCAAGGAAAAAAATGAGCAAGGGAAGATATAAGGCTATACTGTTCATTGAAATCCTTCCTATGCATGCAAGAATTCTGTACAATAATTTCTTATATGTTATATTACGTGTTTCAGTATTCCAGATACTCAAAGACAGGATCATATTCTGTTTCTCTTACATGTATAACAAAAAGCTGGGAGAATGAATCCGTTCCAGAAGAGAAATTTGGTGGTAAAATCTTCAAGCTTTGAAATGAGTAACTTTTAGAAGCAGCAGACGGCTAATAATGAAGACAAAAAATAATTATATGTGGTCACATGATATTTACTTTTTTACAAAAGTGTTGTTTCTTTTGCTGCCATTATGTATATTTTCTATGAAACACTATCTTGTGGACGCTGTCACTTTGAGCCAACATGGACTGACACTGCCACAACCCTGTGTTTTCCCTCCCATATCCTCATTGCTGTCCAGTCATTTCTGCATCTACATTTCTGTGGCTTAAGTGGTGAACTGGATCTCAGAAGCTGAGATGAGTTAAAATATCAGAAGAAAATATTAACTGAAAAGAGGCATTTCTAACGAGGGTTCAAACCAGGGTTCATCCCCCCTCCCTGGTCCAGTTCAGATAACTGCCTTGAATGGCAGTGACAAACACAGTGTGGGGCCAAAGAGTTGATGGGGCAGGTGGGATGCAGAGCAGCTCCTTCTGGAGGTGCTGCAGGAAGAAGACTCTGAAGCAGTGACCTAATTAACATGTTGAGAGCTCTGAGCCAAGTTAAATTTCTTGGCAGTGTGCGAGGGTTTTTTGTTTGTCTGTTCTGTTGTGGGTTGGGTTTGGTTTGGTTTTTTTAGTTTGGGTTTTAAATTATTATTATTATTATTATTATTATTATTATTATTATTATTATTATTATTATTATTATTATTATTATTATTATTATTATTATTATGTAAATGACTGCCTTGAGAATTTTGGGTTAAAGATCCATCATTGCTTTGGTTTCATGTGGAGCACTTCGCGTGTAAAGTCCATTCACCCCTCAACCCCAAATTTCGTAGCTCTGAAGTAACCCCCAGGTTATGCATGCATGCATGCCAAAAGTAAATAACTGAGCAGCAATGAACTAACAAGGGTCAAGATACATAAGAAGTTCAGCAGACGTATTACAGCAGTGACTCAGGAGGACAGCATATTAGTAAATTAGGCTTTTGCCAGATGTAAGAACTGATCCTTTTTCAATTGGGTATCATCTGAAAGGTCAAGAAGTAATGAAGCATGGGCGTACAGATCCCCTATTGCCATGTGTTGCTACAAACTCTTATCTCATAATGCACTAGCAGTTACAAGATACCAAACATAATAAACCGACATCCTGTGGGTGTCCTGGGTGCAGATCAATGGTCTACAGAGTATTCTGCAAGAAATGACAATGGATGGAACAGTAAAGAAGGGACATTTTATACTGAATTCCTTAATTTTATTGTTTCAGTGTATTTACAGTTTTCCAATATTTCACATTCCGCTGCTCTCCTGTGATGCAACTGAATGCTGTTTACTCTTGAATAATTATCAAAAGATCAGAAGACAAATCCTCTTCTGATTTACACCAGAACATATTAAGCTACCTCTGTTGATTTTTATCTAATTTGGAGTCACTCCAACTGCACACTGGTGTAACTGACAGAATTTGGCCCTGTTTCTCCACAAGAAATAATTTCCTAGATGCATACGTGCCCTGGTACTAAGGTAAATGTGACAGGAAATCTGTGATTAGGTTGGATTGACTTCCACACTAGAAACCTTTTTGTAAATACTATATATAAATACCAGAAAAATGCTGTTTGTTTTATATATCTGTGGACAAACACAATTTTATTAGAGCTACCAATATGTAATAAGGAGAGCAGCCATTTTAAGTAACAGATGTCCTACAGCAGCCCCCACAAAACAGAGGAAGGAATAAAACAATCCTAAAAATATCGTTGAAAAAGGAGTTCCACTAAAGTCTACTAAAAGTAGACCTTCAATGTCTAGACCTTGGTTATTTGAATTGTATCCCCCCTATTATGAAGATATATACAGGTAGGATCACACTTGTCCCCCGGGTATAATCCACTTGTTCAAATGGGCACACCATTCTTGAATTAGAGGGCAGATTTTGGACCACCCTTCCTAAGTTTTTTTTCAGTTCTTATTGTATGTGATAAAGTGATTCCACTTATATGTAGACGCTTATATTGCACAGTGTAATTGTTGTTTCCTGGTTTTGAGACAAAAACCATAAGTTCTCCTAACGTCCTTTTAAGTCATCAGTGCGTCAGTAAATCATTGCAACTACTCTATTTTTCTTCTGAACTTCTGCTTTCCTCAAAACAAAGGGAAGGATGGAAACAAGCTTAATCAGTTAGACTTGGCCACATTAATACAATTCAAATTAATATTTTCTCTTCCTCATCATTACAGATTGCATATTCATGAGGGTTTTTCAAGTGCCTTTGTATGGTAAGATAATATTTAATATCCACCATGACCAACTGCTCTGCTCCTGTAAGTTTTTTTGTACAGTAATGTCTCTTTTCTAAAATCCTTGGTTAGTGATTATTTTTGCTTCGCTTGATTGTATGTGTATTATCTTTTCTAATCTTGTTGAGATCAGTTCCCTGTTTATTGAGATCATTGCAAATCCAAAACCTTTGTGTAGCTGGTTTACTTTTCCACAGATGCTGACATATACACCACTGCCTCTGTATCTGTTCAGTCTCTTCTTCTCGTCTTGCTTGCACTACTGGAGACTTGTGTTCCAAGTTCCCGTTTGCTACTGCAAGCAGTAATGTTTTGGAGATTTTCCCTCAGGACCAACACTCTTCCTCACTTTGTTCTTAGTGAAACATAAAACAAATCCCAGCTAAACCCTTAGTGTGAAGTGCATGCTGCAACAAGATGCAGGAAACTTAATCTGCATGGTCTGGGTATTTGTGCGATTCAGACGTTAGCAGTGAAGTACCTCACTGCTGAAGGCCAGAGCATCAGTCTAAAGATTTTTCTACAACGTTAGCTGCCTGCCAGTTAGTTTTTTAATTATGTGGAATGGACTGTGAACTGTTTACACCTCTACCAATAGCAGTTACTCACATGAGAGCCCCACTGAAGTCACTGACAGAAGTAAGGATCTCCGTATGCGATTCACAGCAGTAGAGTATGTCAACAATTCTGATCTTACTGCCATTGAATTTTTACTTTCTACTGTGTTTTCAAGCTCTGAGTGTTTATTCCATGTGAGTTTCACCCCAGTCAGCTCTTTTAGCCCCAACATATTCTTATTCCCCAACAACAAAATCTTAAACCCAACAAATAATGTTCTAAATCAAATGTAATACGCTGGAAGACATGAATCATAACATTTGAGACAGCATCCCTGCCTGCATCTGTAATTGGTTCTGATTTAGTGAGAAGAAAACAGGGCAAAAAGTTTCTGCATTTTCCTTCGGTTCCTTTCATTTTTTAAATCCATTGTTAGTAACTAAGCTGCAGTTTATTTATGACCAGAACTCTATGATGGTTTACCTGTACTGTCAAGTACCAGTGAAAACCACTCTTCTGTGCAACATAGACACTTACTAATCCATACAGTTGCCTTGAAACTGAAGGGTTGTTTCAAAATTAACCTTGACTTCAGCACTGGGTCTCTTAAATTGTGTTCATTTTCTGTGTATATGTTTTAATCCAAACATTCTAGTGTACAAATAAACTATGTGTCTGGATAACTTGGGACCTACTGAATGCACTTTGATATTATGCAAGATCTTGTTAACTTTATCTATGTCTCATTGCCTTTTTTTTTTCAGAAAGGGAGAAGGGGAAATTGGAGCAAGGCCTTAGTTTACTACTATTCATCAACAGTGTGAAAAAAAATCAAAGACACATTAATAAACTAAATATTACCTCCCACTGATTGCTGGCTACCAGGCAGATAGAGTTCTTTCTGATGGACTCCTAAGAGGGTCTTCAATAAAGTAAAATATTGAGCTTGACGTTTCTCTTGCTAGCTGCCAGGAAGGTCTAAATTGAGTCCCAGTTGTTTTTCAGATTAATCCATTTGAGAGTATAGAATCTGGCAAGAGTATTTTACAACTTTTTGAAAATGTGTTTAAGCTTAATATAGTTTTGGGTATTTCATGTATGTGTGCTTAATTATAAAACACTCATCTGATATCAAGTACAAGGTATTAGCATGAATGCCTAAAGAGACTTGGTAGAAATGAGCAAAGTACAGCAGCAAAAAGAAATGCTCAGCTTGGATGAGGGACAGCGCCAAAGCATCTGCAGTGTTTTTCTGAAATCTTGCCATGTTTTAAGTGATGACTGCTCCTGCAGTACTTCTGTTCCTGGGGGCCTGGTTCTTCCTCTTGTTTACACCATTTTTAGCTCAGTTGACTTGAGAATTAATTATATTCCTGTAAATCAAGAGAAGGAGGAGACTCTGGCTCAATCTTCCCTATCAACTGGAGAAATGTAATAACTCTCCAGTGCAGACTGTAAAAGAAATCTGAATATAGAATGAAGGGTCTAAGAGTTTAGAGGCCATCTTCATTTCCAAGCCCCTTCTTTTGAAGTTTGGTGAGGATATGGCAGTTGCACATGTAAAGAAGTGTTCAGCTTTATGAGCAATTAACTTTTGAGACTTCATGACTGCGTTGGGATGTACGAGTAGTATGATATAGAGCTGGCGGTTAATTTTTCAACCCAGTGTTTCTTCCTTAGAACCGCCCCCCCCCCCCCCCCCCCCCCCCCTTTCATTGAGGCTGAAATTCCTTATTAATGAAGGGCATTGGTTTTGACTGAACTTTTGAAGGGAAATTTTTTTCACATGGTTTAGAATTCTGAGAGGAAATAAAACCCCATCCCAGAAGGCAAAATGTCCTCCTGGTTGGATGAACCACCTGGGGGTTCCTCCTGGGGGGAACTGAGGTGAGAAGAGGGTCTTGGACACTCTCAGATGCCAAGTGAAATGGCAAACACTGCACAACTGGTCGTTCTGATCTTCACCCTCCCGTCCCTCCCTGTGGTCATCCTGAATGGGACGTGGTGAGGAGTTGTTATTTCCTGGGACTCTTAGACACGTTAAAGCTCTATGAATACTCTTCTCTTAATGTGGTTTCTGTCTCTGTGATAGAAGCCTTTGGATCACTAAAATTCTCCCGCTTGCATTCTGACCCTCTGAATATTTTGGGCCATACATCAGAGACCTACCATTATTCCTCAGGTCATATGATGCTTTTTTAACTTGCATTAGAAAATTGTTCCACCTTCTTCAACTCCTTTGCTTTTTTTCAGAGGATTTCACAAAGCTCTGTCCAATTTTGATCTGTGTATACAGTCTAATATATATATAAATGCAAATAAGACAACATGCATTATATTTATATACACGTGACATGCAAAAATCATCTATTACCTCACATTCTGTCTGTGGATAGACATCAAAGTCTCTGACAAAATGCATCACAGCTCATTGCTTGCTCTGACCATAGTATCATGTAATTCTACTGAAGGCAACCAGAGGAAATTTGTCAAAGTTCACAAACTTCCTTCTACTAGAAGCGAAGCCACTCTCTGATGTTGGTAAGTTGCCAGTGACATCAGACAACCGAGTATAATAACTAATCTAATGCTGATCACAAAAAATAGGAGAGAGATATGTGTTTTATGTAAATTAATTTAGTTTTTAGAATTAATTCCTTGGCATGGCTGGCAAGCATAACAACCATGGAGATTTTTCCCTTCTCTGGCTCTCAGCTGAGTTTAATATAGCACTGTTGTTAGCCCTATAAAAATCACTCCACTATGGGAACACACTTACTGCATGATAAATCATATCACATGTGTGCAAATAGAACAAGGTTGAATTGGCACATAGCATGTCTGTGTAGAAATAGCCAAAATTGAAAATGGTTTGAAATCCCTAGGTGAATAACTGTACACATGGCTGTACAACACGCTAAATATCTACTCAAAGACAATGAGAAGCAGGGTATCATCTTTTGCTTCCAAAACTTAAGTGAAATTTCTCAAAATTATGACATCAAATGACCAAACTTGACCTTGGAGATAATGTATTATTTACTGAATTTTGGGTTTGGATCAAGACTGGTTTGAAAGTGTGGTAAGATAACTGAAACTGTTAAAAAAAAAACTATCTTGCAAGTATTATGGTTATTAAACAATGGAATTTCAGTAAGTGCCTATGAGAGCGGTCACTGGAAAATTAGCTACTTGTTATATTTTGAAAACAAAGTTAGCGTTGAGCTTGCCTTATAAAAACAGGAATGAATTGTATAATTTTTGTTTTTCTGACTCCTCAAGGCATTGGAGATTTTATTTTAATCTGACAGATCTTAATGGCTTTTAGAAAGATGTTTTATGAAGAAAATCTCAAGTCATTGTCCAAGAAAACCAGTCCAAGATTATTTTACCATCTGTAGGCAACTTGGATGCACACAGACATTAATCTATCTACTGGTCATGTCTGGGGTTTACTGACAGAAAAGGCTCTTTTATTAAAAATGCCACTTTCTGATCCTTAGTGCTCAGGAGGGCTTAAGCCATAATGTGACATCTGTTGGTTCAACCAATTATGTATAAGGCATTTTTGATGCAATGGTTTTGTTAGAACATGCCAAAATCATTGAAACTTTAATTGGAAAAAATTTCACAGGTCCAGATTTTAATTTCCAGAGAGAGGGAAGAAGAAGAAGAGAACCGAGCTCGTTCATTTCAGAAGAGTCAGTAGTTAAGACATCCATCTGCTGTGAGAAGCCAGGTTCATATGCCTGCTCTGCCATATTCATCTTCACTGGCCCATGTGAGTTCTTTGAACAGAGGTCTTAGAACAGCCTGGCCTCGTGAGTAAAACTGATGTTGGGGTAAAAAAATGTGTATTTACTTTGCATTACTAAATAAAATGGACATCCCTGGCAAAATAAAAGTCTGTTTGACCTCCCTCTAAGCAGTCTGGCTAAGTCCTGGAATAGACTGAGTATGAGTTCTTCCGTAGATAACAGTGCAAGAAGAAAGAAAATATATATTTAATGTAACAGCAGAGAATTGACCCATAGCCTGAAAGTACTGCTATTGAACTATGAATACCACTATAAACACAAGTCAGGGAAAACAGTTCTGAGGACAGAGAATGCAGAGTCAACTTTTTAGGTCAAAAGCACCCCAAGACCCAAGTTAGAGCCATGAAAGTCAGCAACAGTGTGTCATGGTCCACTTAACTGCAGACTGGCTAAACTGAAACCAGATAAAAGTAGCAGTTCCTGATGTAAAGGAAAATGTCTAAGGCCCTGAACTGTCTCTTAGTGCATCTGCATTAGAGCTATAATCCTGACCAGGAGTGTGGTTTGATGTCAAAATCTTGGTCCCCACCCCCTGTGGTTTACACCATGGTGAGGTCTCCAACCACAGAAATGTGTTCCCTTCAGACGAAGCTAAACCGGAGTATGTGCTCTAGGAACATGCTTAATGGACTCTAACCACTAATAGAAAATCAGTCCACAGGCTAGGGCTATTTACCACCTATGTTGGCAACAAGACGTAACCAGAGGTAGCCAAATGTCAGATTTTGTTTTATTTTTCTATTCTATTCTATTCTATTCTATTCTATTCTATTCTATTCTATTCTATTCTATTCTATTCTATTCATTAGTTCTGAGTTTTTCAGGTGTTCGTAATTTTAAAACGTAATTTCCACAATCAAGGGCTCAAAGAAGACCACTTCAAAACCACTGAACTGTATTTTTCTAAGGAAAAGTATGTCACTAAATGATGTAAAGACATAGAAAAGGGTGTTCTAATTATACAGAGGTGCCCTTTTGTGGTTCTGAATTTTTCTTTTCTACCCTGAGCCATAGACTTTGGAGTCCTTTTCCAAGGATTTTAGGCTCTGACACCTGCCTGCTTTGTACGGACTGTGGAAATTCGGGAAGGCGGGGTTCCAGTCTTATCACTCGGGGTATTCGAGATCCTGCCTCACAGCTTGCCTGAGGCTCAGTCACAGCTTCTGGAATTTTGTGGTCATGAACTCTACGGTGGTCCCGTAGGCAAGCCTCACCTGGACTCTGCAACCATAGAGTCTCCCAGATCTTAGGCTTTCCTTTTTATGCCTGAGAGAGCCTGCTCGATGGGTCTACCACATACACCTTACACCCTGCCATGCCCTGCTAATACCAGGCACCTTTCTCTGGAAAAGCCTACAAAAAGTCCAGGGCTGCTTTTGCTGGCATTCAGATGGTCTCAAGCTCTTCTTTGCGTGATCCTCACAGGTAACTGTTTGTCCTGACAAGTTCTAGTGCTGATACTTGCAGGAAAGGGGGATGTGAATATGGCATGTATGAAGGATCAATTGATTCTCTTCACTTAAATCTTCTACAGCAGGAGTTGGAGACTGAAAACTCATGTCTCTGCTCATCATCCATGTCATGATCTCAGCCAGGATTTTTAATTTATGTGCATAAACTCAATAAGATCTCCAGGGGACTGCCTTAAAAAGCAAAAAACCAATTCTCATCTAAAAGAAGATGTCACGTTTTGGAGAGTCCACAAACTGTTTACGGATTGTATGATACAACCTGAATCTGTGTTTTGATGCAGCCCTTTAAAAACATAGTGGCCAAGAAGCCAAGAAGGTAGGAATAGAGAACTTGGACAGAAGATGTCTGAACTCACTCTAGGCCAGCAAAGGTTGCATTTGAAGGGTACAAGTTGATTAGGGAAGGACTATTTTAAAGAAGAAACTATGAAAATGAATTCCTTGTTTCTTAGAAGACTTTGACAAACACGTAAAGATTGCTTTTAAAAAAGGGGAGGTGGTGATGGTGGCCCATCTCTAGGGCCACCTGAAAACCATATTCAGTAGCAAGATGGCCACCCCAGCCCTTTGGGTATATATTCAGTCAAAGGAAGTCCTTCTGCAACAGATGTTTAACTATTGACCTGTCCTCATCTACATTACAGAGAGATCTTGTTTCAAAAAGGAAAGAAAACAAGCCATCCTATCATCCTGTCAATTTCATTAGAGCATCTCTTTTTGCCACCTCATCTGCTGTTCTATTCTTCATTTTAAATAAAAACGATGCAAAGGTTGAGGTCCTTGAAAAAACAAACCAAAAATCCAAACCACTAATGGGAATGGAGAGACATAGACATGTTATAGTAGTTTATGAAGAAATAAATGATGCCTGTGTACTCTGTTATTAACTGCTTTCAACAAGAGATTGGGTTTATAGGTATTTCTACCTTTGATTTTTTTTCCCAAACTCCTATTGAAAGGAAAAATGAAGCTTTAAAATTTAGAGTATCTCTAGCCTTAAATAACTGAGTTTTCATGTCTGTACCAAAACTTCTAGGCAAAAACCATACCACCTAAAAAAAGAACCTGTTTTTATAAGGTAGCTTTTTACACTTTGAAAATATTTTTTCCCTGAATAATGGGTTATGCAAATCTAGCTTTTACAGCCCATAATCTTTGCTTTCCTAGCTTCCTATTGTGATTTTTGAACTACTAATCAACTACATATCCTACCAAAGCCAATGTGAGATATTTGATTCCTATGATAATCATGGTATTTCTAAAAAAGTTTCTAAATAAGGTTGTAGCCCAGCTGGCTGAAAAACTAAGGCCCTAGACGTGAGATCTCTATATACAATCACAGCAAGGGAATAAGTGAAACATCATCAATAAAGAAATTTTCATATCATATGTAACATAAGTTAAATGTTACAATAAAAAGATTTGCATGAAGCATTGCTAGCACTATGTGTGAAACCAAGGGAAAAAAAAAAGATATAGTTAATAATGTTCATTAATTACAACAATTTATTATATCTAAGATTTCTTCTGTGGTACATTTTAGATAGCTGCCTACTTTTAAACATCGTTGTTATGAGATAGTTGGATGTCTTTTTTTTTTTTTTTTTTTTTGGTGAGTAAACTTGTAGCATCTGTGACGTTCATGTGATTCTTATTCCCATTGGAGGATGAAGTTTCCTTTGGTGAAATGAGATTCTGGCAAAAAGGGCTATTAATAAATGTAACTTCTTACGCGTAGCAAAGTATTTTGTGTACTTGCAGCATGGGGAATTCTTCAAATGGTTTTCTTTTATGAATAATTGTAAATTTAATGTTGGCATCAATAACTTCTTTAAATGGCTCATTCTGCATCTGAGTTACACACTTCTTAGCAGCACAGCTCAGCTTTGATGAATCTTGTGCATAATTTTAGTTTATACCGTGTGAATACAAAAGCAAGGAAGATGCTAGAATTGTTCAAATTACCTGCCTTTTAAATGGTTTGGGGGAAAAGGAATGCATTACACTTTGGTCAATGAGATTGTAAAACACAAGGGAATCAACATTTTTTGTTTTATTATTCAATAGCAAAAGAGATTCAGAAAAATACAAAGGTAGAATACCTACTGAAGAATAAAAGTTTCCTCAGAAATGAATGGTCAGATCTAGACAAGAAGGATTTTCCTGAAAACAACTTTCTTGTAGAGTCTGTGGGTTTGCTATAGACAACTCCAACTGTAACTAAACAGTTACTTGAAGCTGTGATGTTATTTGCTCATGAGGCATCTATACATGCTAATTACAATTCTCTCCACATATGAGACAGCACAGGGTAAAGGAAGGTACAGCTACAGCTTGAACAGTATTGAAGTCAGTGTTTATAACTGTTATCCTCAAAAAAGAAGTTTCTGTGTCTGGTATCATTCCAACACTTCAATATATGTGAAGGAGTTTTACTGTTAGCTCTTTAAACACCCCTCACATCCCATTAGGGTAAAGAGCCTACAACTTGACCTCTCAAGCTGGCTTTGGTTGAAGCCATTGTCTCAGTCGCTACCGAACACTTCAGGAACAGGGTCAGCTTCTATTCAAATCAATCAACAATAACAAAATGGAAGATAAGTATTCAAATGTAGGATCTTTTGGGGGATAGGGAGCTGAGCAATCAATACAAGCCAGAAACCTATTCCTTTTCTCAACTGAATAACTGAGAAGAAGAGAGAAAAGAAGAAGAGAGAAAAGAAGAAGAGAGAAAAGAAGAAGAGAGAAAAGAAGAAGAGAGAAAAGAAGAAGAGAGAAAAAACAAGTTTTCCTGGGTTTTACTGAAAGGGAAGCTGTCCTCTGCAATCTGCTTTAGCACTCCCTTTTATCTGTATATGATGTGAACTCCAACTACAGAGATTTTACATATAATAATCAGAAAATCACAGAATACTTGAGTTTGGAGGGAAGATTTAGAGTCTGTCTAGCTGGACCTCCTTGCTCAAAAGAGGGCCAGCTACAGCAGGTTGCCTAGGGCCATGTCCAGTCAGGTTTTTAACATCTCCAAGAATGGAGATTCCACAGCCACTCTGAAAAACCTGTTCCAATGTCCAATTTCCCTCACAGTAAAAAAATGTTTTTTCTCAAGTTTGACTGGAAATTGTTTGTGCCCACTCTATCTTTTCTTGTCACTGGGCACCATTGAGAAGAGATGGGCTCTATCCTCTTTAAACCTTCTCATCAGGTATTTATACACATTGATCAGATCCCCCATGGGTTTTCACTTCTCCAGGGTGAACAGTCCCAGATCTCAGCCTTTCCTCATCTGGCAGATAGTCCAGTCCTTTAATCATCTTCATGGTTCTTCAATGAACTCACTCCAAAGCCTCACTTGTTGCTGCTGTACTGGTGAGCCCACAACTGAACCCAGCACTCCAGATGTGGCCTCACCAATGCTGAACTGAGGGGAAACATCACCTCCCTCAACACGCTGACAATACTCTCCAAATTAACCCAGGATGTTGCTGACTTTCTTTGCCTCTAGGGTACACTATTGGCTCATGTTGAACTTGCAGTCCACCAGGA
>VFFE01007206.1:1350651-1374932 GCA_008921705.1 Burhinus oedicnemus
GATTCCCGCCCTAAAAAAAAAAAAAAAAAAAAAAAAAAAGTTGTTAAAGTTGATGAGCTATAGATTTGAAGTCTTTCCCTCAGCTCACACATGCCTTGAAAAATAAGATAAAAGACAAAATAACCTCCAGCTGAAATTAATAAAACTATCCTCTTGCAGTTTGGATAAAACGTAAGCGCTAGACTTTGAAGAGCTGGAGTCTAAGACATGCTCCAAAATTTAGACTGAGGTTCTTTAGTCCTGATTTTTTTCTCCAAGCAATGAGCTCTCAGCATTTCTTACTAAAGAAGATAGAAATTTCCGAGGGCTGATATGTCTTGAAAAGTGGGTCTTTTAAAAATGGATTCAACATCTTATTTCAGAAGTAAGTGAAACACCGATTTAAATATGAGGCCTGAGGTCTATTCCTGCAACAGATCAAGTGTGACCACATCCTTTGCATTGGGTCACTTCCTTAGTAAGTCCTTAGTACCATGATGTGAGATGGGGATTAAAGTGGAAGGGAGAGGGAGCGAAGAAGGGACACCTTAAGTGTCCATCTTAGAGAGAGACATCTTAGTCTCTCTTTCCGCTTCTGGGCCACCCAGAAAATCTGCACTGTATTTTACACTTTATTTTAAATATTTGGTTAAATATTTGTAAGCGGTAGTACACATTTCTTCTGACTCTTGAGTAGTCATAAAAAATAAGATTGTGCAACTTTTCCAGGTCCTATATTCTTTACAGGGCAGAAGCCAGCTGTAGCACTTAGAAATAGTAATTTAGTGACCTTGATACTTACAAAAATCTGGCAGACCTACAAAACACGAAATATTTTTAGAATATTGATTCCAAGATTACATTGGAGCAAACCCCAAAAGTCTTGATGACCACTGCCAAATGAGGGCAATAGACATGGACATGAACCTAACTCTAGGCAGGTATGTTTGCTGTGTCACAGTGTATCAGGGTGACAAACCTAATGAGGTTAGGTATGAAATTATGAAAGGCTAGAACAACATGCTAAGAAGAACAATATTCCTAGCTACAGAAACCCACAAAGGATGATAGACAATACATCATGCAACTGCATACGTGTAACAAAGGGTCAATACTACAGCAAAGCTTTTTAAGCCACTATGGAAGGCTAAAATAACAGGCGGTTTACAACCAACATCCTGGCAGGACTATTGTTTTGGGGCCTGCACAGCATTCATTCAATAGGATACTTCCTCCCAGTGATTTATATTATTTTGGTGGTTTGATTCTTGGCAAGACTTGGTAACATGTTGGCTGTATGGATAGGCTGAGCCAGTATAATTCATTTGGTGTAAGAGGTTGTTTTCGGCAGACTTGGTCCTTCTCCGACCCTCAGCCTTTTTGCCTTCCTGGTTCTCAAGCAGTGAATGAGCTCCGCATTTCTGAACGTGGAAACGAACTACATTTTCTATGAACTGCATTTTTAAACTTTTGGGAGTTTATGAAATGTACTGCCACTTTTTTAGGTGGTACTTATGCAGCATATTAGGGAAGACAGGCATTGTGCTTTCTTACGGAAAGATTACTTCTTCCTTGATATGTCCCTTAGCAAACATAAGAAGGATTTTGTGGATGTGCACGAAACAAGGCAAAGCTACAACAAATGTGACTTCAGCCAGTTCCACTGCCAAAGTCCTAGCAAAATTATTCATTCTCAGATAAATCTTTAATTGGTTCCCCTCTTAATACTATTTCTGGACCCCAGAGTCCTTTCTAAAAAGCCTCTGTGGAATATTTTTCTTCATTTTTAATTAATTATCTGCAATGTAAATTAATGCACAATAGCATTTTTTTTTAAAGTCAAGAGGAAAGCATTTTCACTGTAAATTAAGATTCCTCCATCAACAATTTTACCGCGGCTAAGCTACATCCTTCCTGTTCTAAGGCTCCAGACTCCCCTTCATGATGTTGCTCTGCAGCAGTAAAGAAAGAAACCACCGCTTCACAATGCTAAGCACTCCAGTGGGAAACACAAACAGAGTGCATAAACCAAAGCATTCATTTCATGAGATTTTATTAAAAGGTTTCACCTCTAAATTGAGCTGTCATATGCTGTTGGGAAACTTTTTACCACAGTTTATTTTAACTATGTAAAAAAACATTAAAGGAATGAAAATTCTGCAGTCTTTCATATAAAAGGCGTGACCTCTTACACACTACCAGCAAGCTATAGTGCATTTAATCAAATTGGTTCGAAAGTAAAATCATGCCGAATGTGAGGATTTTTTATTTTTTGTTCCCCCCTCAATTCTTAGAAATGACCCCAACCTTGTTAACATGCTGCAGATTTCGGTGTATCTCTGCAGCAGGCTCTTTGGAGTTCACTCAGAGAAAACTACAGCGCATGATTAAAAGATATCCTCTAGATGAGAAGGACGTTCAGTAATTTATAAATCATTCATTTGTGACATAGCTTTATACAGCTTTTCAAGGAATTGCATTAACTGCTTTTGCAGTTTCCTCAAATGTTGCTTTCAGTAGACAGTGTCATAGGTCATTACCAGTTTTTCCCTTATGTAAGCAATTCCAACTTTCTATTAAAAATACTAATTTCCACCCCACTACAGTATCTTTTGAAGTAGCATGTATATTAAAAAAAAAAAAGTCACAAGTTGCTTTGAAATATTAAAGGAATATATTTAAGTGAAGGGCTTTCAGGCAGGTTGTTTTTCTGTATTCCTGATGACAGAAAGATTTTAGCCTACAAAGTCAATAGTAAATTTTATTAAAGTCATTATTTTCCTGTTACAGGCCTTGTGCTTTAAATAAACTATAGCTGACAATGCTGTCTTACATACTGTCATGCTGTAAAACAGCCTTTCTTTATTACCACAGGGACAACTCATTTAGAACTTTGAAAGTGTTTTCACACTGGAGTTTCTCATTTGTGGTACTGGCCGATGGCTGTGCTTGACGAATACCTTTTATAGCTGGAACTTTCTCCTTTTTTCTTTTGAAGATACAGGGGAGAAAAAAAAAAAAAGAGAGAACTTGCAATCCCAACATTTTCCTCTTAAAGATAAATATTCTACCCCCACCATCAGAGACCAATCTCAATCTTTCCGTATTAATTTTTGCTATGACAGCTTGAAAGGTCTTACCCTAACCCAAATTTTTTGTCAATTACTCTGGTGCAAATTGAAGGTAGCTCCAAGTAAATAAAAAGGAGCCATTCCTGTTATTCCAACGTTGTTATTTAATTAATATTACAGGCTTGGGCCCCTGGCTGAGCCTGTGGTTTCCCCAAGACTGTTGTTTTGATAGGAAAGCCAGCACAATAAATTTTCACCCTCTCTCTCACTGTACGCACTCCCTCTCTGCTGCAGGCCCCTTTCCTAAATAAGACTGGCACAACTATTTACAGGACCTTGGCTTTTTTGTAAAATGTCTATTTAAACTCAGCTCAGTTCAGTCTGCCGTTCTACTACGTGGTTCTACAAGAAGTGGTGCACCTAGGGCTCAAGAGGAGGTTGAAAAAGGAGGAGGTGGACATAGTCAGCTAGGGGAGGACAAGAGGTTTTTTGAGCTGTATTTGCTGCTGCTGGGGTCAGTTTTCTGACCCTGTAGGCAGAAGCACAGGGCCTGTGCCACTGGGAATCATGCTGCAGTGCAGTAAGACATCCATCCCTGCTTGTTGCAGGGAGGCCAGCTGATAAGCGAGAAGTTAAACGCGTCTGTTAGTGTATGGACTCCAAGTCCTAACAAACAAAAGAGATAACGGTAGGAAGAGGTGGCACAGGCACTTAAGTGTCGTCTGACTCCCAGTTTCATGTCCTTTCCTTAAATAAAATAATTTTTTTTAGGGCTACCTGAGTAGATTTTGGCTCTTTGCATTGGATATATCTGCTTGCTCTTCATGCAAAATGTCTGTTTTCACCCCATGAGAAGGGATGTTCTTGACTGCCTAACATAGCTCCAGGCCTTCATCACAGAGCCATCCTTCCTGCTCCCAGAACTTTTGTCAGCTGTTGTTATCATGCAAATAGGACTACAGCCAGGCCAATTTTGTAAATTGTCCAGATGAATGAGTTATATGAGCAAATGTTGCTTGAATTACAGATGGATAGCTCAATCTTTGTATTTTACTGTTCTGAATACATTTCTATGAATTATGCTGTCTGTCTTGATATCTGAAAAATGAAGGTTATCTCTTTGAACCTGCGTTAGAACAGTACTGTTAGAGTCATCCAAATGTAGAGTTGGAAAAGACCACAGGAGACAATCTAGCTGATCTCTCTCCACCGTGACAGAGTAACAGTACCTAGAATCTCCCCCAAGTGTTTATCTAAGCTTGGTCTAGCCTCATAGCTAAAAACCTTTTCCTTCCAGCACCTCTTCAAACTCTCCGTTGAAGCAAATTAAACCATTTGTTTCTTGTTTTTTTTCTCCTCCTTTTTGAGCTTTAGGGAAGAAGCGTTACCTTTTTGTAGCAACTTTTTATGCATTGAAGATGGACTTTTTTGCTTCCTGATTTCCAAGCTGCCCAAACCCAGGCTTCTCTTACAAGTTAGAGTTTCTAACAGTTCAGTGTTGCTAAAAGCTCCCCTTTTCCCTTTCTCCTCACTACCCCATCTCCAGATCTTCTCTCACCGTGTGCCAGCACACATGCCCATATGATCTCTATTATAGCACGCTTAAAAAGCACACATCAGAAAACAAGCCTAGCAAAACCAGCCTGATAGCTGTCCACCGGGCTGTTAAGTTAAAGTGGCTGATGACAGACTCTAGTAAGGATCAAAATCAGTGCAAAGGAGTGGATACGATCACACAGTCCTGAGCAGGAAAGGACTGTGAATCAGGGAAGGTGGAGGGGACGGAAGGCAGTTTGGATGGCTCTGGTGCCCACAGACCTGCAGCTTTAGAGCACGGATTCACACTGAATTTCATTTGGCATAGCTGAAGGCTGCTGCTGAGAGAGCCAGCCCTTCTCTCCCCTTTCCACACTGCTGTATTCCCGTCTTTTCCTTTAGGGCTAGGTCAGTGCATCACGTACCTTCATGATCTGTAATTCAGTGGGCTGGTTTTCCATCAAGCCAGTAACCAACTCAACTCATAGCTGCCTAGGCACGGGATCGGATGTGAATGAAACAGGAGGAGCAAGTGAACAGACATGGGACTGTCTTTTGGCAGCAGTCACAGTTGATACAGATTAAACATCAAACAAGACAGGACCAAATTCTTCCTTGTATTTGTGCTGATTTACTCCAATCTGCCTATCATTTTCTGCGAGTGTAATACTCCATGCTGGGTCTATTCTCCAGAAAGGGTCTTTTCAACACAAAGTAGACACTTTCTCCCAGTAAAACTCCCAGCAATGTGATTTTCCTCTGCTAAGGTAAAGGCACAAGAGTCTTGACATAATACAGAAACTTGATATTCAATCTCAGGTTATAACATTTCGATCACCTGATTCAGAAGCAGTAACTATCCTGCTTTATTCTGTTCATCAAATTAATTCTGAAAAAAAAACTAAGAAAAAAACTTCAACCTAAATAGTGGAGATCAGACTAATATTTCATAGACTAAAGTATGCTGAATCACAAATACTGAAAGACACCATTAGAAATGGGAAGCTTTTCATGGAAAAAACTCTCAAATGGAGAGAGAGAAGACTAAATGTGTCTTGAGTCCTTTTCTATGAGTATGCGCTACAGTGTGACCGCACCACTCACTTTTTCCCCCCAAGAGGCTATCTTAATTGTTCTTTGTACACTTCTAGGAACTGTTCCAAACACAGAGGTTATAAATCTACCACTTGTCAGTTTGGGCTTTATGTAAAACACGCATCTGGTGCTCTGCTGATGTCCCAAAGCTTGTGATTCTTGACAGAGGATATGTATTTGTAGGTACCCAACCAGGAGGTCATGTTTAGAGTCTTAATCCATGCACTGTACTCATGATTTATAATAAACTTCCTATCTTTGGGTCATCTATAGTTTAATTTGCTGCCTGTTGAATGGATTTGTTTTGTATGACAGAGTTTAAACACACATCAATGATTTTTAAGTCCCAGTATGTCAGCTGTCTAGGAATAACAGTAATATTCCAGAAATTATATTCTGAACACCCATGTTGCAGTGATTTTTAAGAAGTGCTTACTTGTGTTATTGTCTTGCAATTGTTCTCCTGGACATCAACAGGTATTTTTTCCCCTTCAGGTTGTGGATTTCAATAGATTAAAACGCTCATGAGTGTTAGCTATCTGCTGCAGAACCATCTCTCCCACCTGCAGAACTGCCCAATGACTGTTACCCAGACAAAAGACATACAAAGAGTGTTTCAACTTCTGACTTGATTGTTTCGATATATAACAGTAGATATCCAGCCCACGTTTTGCAACTAATTTTTCCTAGGTCTTCCTGCCAGAAATTGAGCTTTTCGCCCCCCTCTTCCCCCACAGTAGCGTCCCTCATGCTTCATGTAGCTAATGTGGATTCTATCAAAAAGCATGATTTGTGATGTTTGCGTGTTACTGTTTACTTAAAAGTGCTAAAACCACCTTTTCTTATCAACAGGAAACTTTCAAGATATTTAAAAGCATGCCTTTAAACCTTCTGGCAGCAATAAAGTAAAAATGGCAGGTGGCTGTATGAAAGAAGCAGGATATGTTTATACTATAACTAACCATAGAGGGGGAAAAAAATTATACCGTATACAGTGGGCTGGAGTCTCATCTCATTTACAAAGGTGCAAATCCAGAGTAATACTCTGTTAACACTTATGTTTTAAAAAAAAGTCAGACTTTATCTCAATGTGTGAATATAATATTGGACTGTATTTGCTGTAAAAAGAGCTGTATTAAATTTGTTTGGGTGAGGAGGGACAAAGGGCTGGTTCTCCCGTTTTCCTGCTGAACCAGGCTTGAGTGTGCGTTTGTTTGGTTGCCAGTGTACCACCAAAGAGCACATAAGCTATTTGAGCACCTGCATTTCTCAGTTCATGAAGCTGAAACTTCAAGTCTGTAATGCTGCTTAGATGCTTTGTTCAGATACACCAGTGTTTTTCTTGATACTGCTTGCTGTTGTTGCAGTGGTTAGACTACGGGAGCAACTGAAGTCCAACAGCTTTCTCCTAACCCTGTTTGGTGCAAGCCTAGACCAGATTTGGTGATTAAAACCCCAACACTGGTACTCCTGCTACTTTTCAACCAGTGCTGAAACACTTCTAGGAAGTATTAAGTAACACCAACTAGCTCTTGTTATACTATCTTGTTGTACTAGAAGGTGCAATGTCTGTGGGATGAGAAAGCTGAAAAATTCAGATTTCTTTTGAAAAATAAAAGCTGAATTCTCGTTTCAGATAAAAAAGGTTAAAAAAAAAAAAGTTAGAGCTGTTCTTTTTTCTATCTGTCCAGTCCTAGCCAGTCCTCTCAAATCACGCACAAGCAGAATCTGCAAAAAAGTGAAGCAACAGGTATCTTAGTAAGGTAATCCCCATACCTGCAGATCGTAAGCGGTTACCATTACATAGACCAATACATCAGTAAGGACAGTGAACAAGATTTAGCTTTTTGTAATGCTGCTTACTTCTGCAAAATCTATGAGGATTACCTTACTAAGTCCTTGCTGCTGTTTTCCTGCATTTTTTCTGTAGTATGCTTAAGTGGAATAAGGACTTTAAGGGCACTTAGGCTTGTCTGGCCTCCGATTTGGCAGTCTTTGAATCACAAAGGATTAAAATGCCTCAGAACTGGCAACATTTGAGAATCGTTTCCTTTCTTCTTGTAGCTGGCTGTGGGAAAGGGGGAGGTACCACACCTGTTTTGGTGCTAAAGTCCCCTTCTGTTACAAAATGATTGTTCTTTGTTAAAAAATAAAATAAAAGTGCCCCCAAAGACTTGAAAGGCAGTAGTTTAACAAGCTACATTACTTAAACTGTTTTTCTCCCCGTCTTTTCCATCTAATAAACTCCTTGGTGTTAGTGACCAGAGTGACACTGGAGGCAGCAGGCAATGACACATTACAGGCATTCCTCTAACTGACTTTTATCCAGTGACTTTGAGTGCAGGTGCGAGCTGAATTGTGCAAGGTAGCTCAATCTCCCTCTTTCTGATTTCAGTCTTTCCAGGGGGTCAACTGCTTATGAAGAATATCCATTATTTATACCTTTCAAGAGAATTACATCAGCAGGAACATATGTATTCATGTAATAAAGCTAGAAAGTACCGTGCTAAGCCACGCTGCTTTAAATATGTATGTGAAACACAGTAAGCCAAGTTCTGTATTGACTTGTACCTCTCTTACACCACTGAGTTCAGCAGAAGCACACTGGCTGTAAGTCAGTACATTTGCCTCAGTGGATCTAATGTGTGCCCGATTCAGCTACTCCTGTTGTACATACGACCACGTACCCATGCGTCATGTGTAGGCTCAGGACTTTAGTCCCTCCTTTATCTGCTGGTATCAAGAACGACGTGTGGTGACATGCTTTCTTCCTGGGCCTGGCTTAAGTGTCAGTAACCACGTATTGCATGCAAACATAGGGCAATCTGTGTCCTTCCAGGAGATGAGGTAGGTCTCTGTCAAGGACTGCGTTCCCACATCACAGAGATTTAGTCCCTGCCCGCTGATTAACAAACACCTTGGCCTTCATTACAGAAATCAAATTTACATCTCCAGAATCAATGGTAACTTAAATGTTGTTTCGTCCTGACCTCTGGCTCTGACCTGTTGCTTTACTTATCCTGAGCAACTACATTTCTCTTGGCTAAATTAATCAATTGCCTTTTCAGGGCGGGTTCCTTTCCTTCCTCAAGGAAGAAATTGTATCACATTAGTTACCAGTCAGCTTCAAACCTTTCATTTTGGAGTATGCTCAAAGAACGCCTAGCCAGAGAGAAAACTGGAATCAATACGCTAGGCCAGCACAATCTGGATTTCAGGTCAGCATGTAGAGAGAGAAATAGCATTTGTGAGACTGATGGCCAGCAAACTGCTGCTTCTGGGTGAAGGGCAGACTTTTATCCTCAGTCTCCTGGACCTGTCTGCAGCAATCGACCCAGGGACATTAGGACAGTGGTTTGCACGAGGGCTAGGGGGATTCACCTTAACTGTTGCAAATCTTGAGAGATACATCCAAACCTCCAACTTCAGATCTCTCTAATTGTGAGCTCCTCCAAGGATCAATTTTATTTGTACCCTTTCCACTATCTAATGCAGTCTGAATGAGAAAGAGTTAAAACGTGACAGACAAACGCTAACAGATTGATGGATATCAAGCAAGTGGGGAAAAATATTTGCTTGTTCCAGGAACTAAGGGAGTGCTAAAAGATAGAGATAGCATAAGTGAGATTGAATGAATAGACATGCTCCCAAAACAATTTTTCCTATGGTCTGGATAAAAAGCAACGTTTCTGGTGAGTGACAGTTTTCTTTTAATTCCAGTCCAATCTGGAAATTCATAGCCACTTTTGAACTGTGATCTTAGTACCACAAAAACACCTTCTGGCATGTAGGTGAGGCTCTTGCTTTATATTGGGCAAGCTTTTTTCACTGGAAAGCCTGCAGCTGTCTCTACCCCACAGCCTGGAGTATTCTCAGTTTCCAGGAGGTGTGATAATGAGGAATTTCAGTGCGATGGAAATTGCTCCAGTTTAAGGATGGCTCAACCATTTAATATTGGACACTAAAATGTAATAATTTCAAATAAAGTCTAAAGTGTTGGGCTTCATATGCGCAGAACACAAATAGAAAATCTCTATCAACAACGTTTACTGAACTGGGAATCTTTCAGGACAAGCCCTCTGAAAATTAAAACAGACATTGGGTTGCACATCTAGGTGAAAGACTTCCACATACAGTACACTCAGAAGCCAAGTTTCTAAAGCTTCAGTAAAAGCCTCTAACGTGTAAGTCTACACTGATAGCCCTATACATGAAAAATACAATATTTACTCTGTCTTATGGTATTGCGTTGGAGTCTTTATCACACACTTAGACAACAAGTGATAAGTCCCAAGCCTTTTCATCAAAGGTATTTTAATGAGAATTTCCAAATACCTCCTATGACCAAACAAAAACCTTTTGGCTGATCTTCACATAAGAGATGGTACCACATGTACATTACTGACTCAGTGACCTACTTCTCCACTTTTAACCAGTGTTGTCCTGTATTTGTATTTCATCCTGACGTGATCTTTTGGCTGCCATATCATTTTAAAATTCAGATAGTTAAAATGACTTGTTTTGCTTCTTCCTTCCAAAGTTTGGTCATAGTAGACAATACTGTTGTCTTTCTGCTATTCATACCTAGTTGAGGCACCATTTTCTGACTCTGCCTTCCATCTTTTCACTCAGTCTGTCTGACGGCAACCCTGTCTTGCTACCCATCTCCCTGTACTGCCAAGAGGCCTAGACCATGTGTGGTTTCACTAAAGAGATTCCACATTCGCATCCATCATCTTCTGCTGCCTTGACGCAACTTTTACAGTAATCTTCTCTGACCTTCTTGAAGACAACTAGCTTCTCATTTCCATGACATATTCAAAATACCTCTGGTTAATGTAGTTCTTCTGATCCCTAATTCTGACTATATTACAGTATATGTAGATCCTCCTGTAGCTCCACCTCTAATGCTCGATTTAAACTTGTTCTCAAAATCTCTGCTCCTACCTGCCTCCAATTCAACCCTTGTTTGGTCATAATTTCACTACCAGCTGTGATGCCAGTCTCAGTAATCAAGGGCCATAGATCTTTTAATATCTGCTACATTTCATTTTGTCTATTCTCAGTGCATACAGATGACTGCCATTAGTGTTCATTTTATGTTAATTAATGTTGATGTAAATGTTTCATCTCAAGATTCTCTTCTATTGTGACAGCTATAGGAATTATTATGAGAACTGACTGTTGCCAATGGGCAGCTAATCTGACCATCAATATTTACTAATTTTACATGTTAAATACTTATACAAACAACCCAACTATGTGACTTCATGTTCCTGCCACTCACATATGTTTTTCCTTCTAGATTTCCATGATTATAATACACAATAAAAAGAGAAAAAACATTTCATATATTCTCATAACCTGTGTAAAATCATTTGCTGTGTTTTTTCCCAGGGGGGATTGTAAATTCATTGAGAAAGAGATGTCAATACATATTTCACAGCATTTAACACAGTGAGGTACCAGTCTTATTTCAGAATCTGATTTTCTTAAATACATTGCTGCGACTAGTCTAGAGAACCACTGTTAAGATGCCAAAGTCTGCCTAATTAGGTGGTCTAACTTTGTGAACAATTGAACACACAGGCTCTCTTCTTGTATTGTCATAGATACGTACTCTCATATAGGCTGTGTGATGCTGAGCAAGTAGTTTCATGTCTTGTAAATATCTGAAAAATGGGTATATTTTGATAGATATGTAAGACAATCTTAAGGGATTATTAATTCATGTACATAACCTTCTAAATGACCTAAGATCAAGAAGCCCTCTAATCAAAGCGGTGACTTGTATCGAGTATTGCATACACTTTGTATTGAAAATGACATATCTGTTGTTTATTTTAGACTAGCTCCTTACTTTAAAGAAGCTGTATTCCTTTAGTGAACTATTGGGGGTGGTGAGAGAAACAAGTCAAAGGAGGTATTATTGGATTATTCACTCTTCTAGGACAGAACCTGTTTGTATAATCAGAGATATGTCTTAAGTGGTCTTTAAAGAAAGTCAGATTTTGTTTAAAAAAGGGGAAGGAGGAGGCTTCATTAACTAGACTGACAGGCTCCATAGATTTCTCAAGTGTTTAAATTAAGGATTGTGAGTTCTTGAAACTTGACAAGGAAAGCGGGATTGTCACTGCTGGCTGTCTGAACCAGAGGTAAGTGCAGATTAAGCTTTTCCTATCTCTATTATAAACGTATTGCTCCTGTTCTCAAAAGTTCAGTGAAATAAAAAAGACACTATTGTTTTTTATTATTTGGAAAAAATAAACTACATTTTTAAAGTGTCAGCTAAAATTCTAAAGTACTAAAATTGCTCAGATGTTGCTCGTTATTATTCTAGTGGTAACTATTTGGCACTTGACACAAATTCCTTAAAGAAATAAAATTAAAATCAGTCATATCTGGACACGAATTATAAGAGCACTCATGATAAGCATGGCATACTTTTGCAATATATTCAACCATTTATGTTGATCTTTCTAGAATTATTTATATATCTGGGCACAACCGACGTTGAATTCATGTTGTACTTCTGTGGCACGTTTTCTGAAAGACCAGTTCTTGCATAGTGTGAATCTCTCTGCTTGTTCTTATGGATGCAAGTATGGCTGAACAACATGAATTTAGAAAGTCTTGCAAAAAATGTACATTGTTTGGATGGAATTTCTTTCAGATGCAGTTGGGAAAAGTGGGTTTTAGTGAACTATCAAGAGTAGGCATCTCCTGAAGCAAAGCCTGGTCAATCCTTGGTTTAGGCAGGCTTTGTATTCAGAAGAACTAGAGAAGAGCTTCCTTTGACTACTCAGTCCTGCTCAGGATTCATGAAAACAGAGTCGTTTTGTGTCCAGTACAATTATTGATACAGAATTATAAACTAATCAGGCGTTTGTTACAGCATTGGATTCCAGCTGGCAATGTGGATGTCAGATCATATACAGGTAGCTCAAAGCAACTACTGGATCCCTCTCAAATCACACCTATCAAGTAGCATTACTGAAGATACTGGGAAGTAGTTATATTTGTTTATGGCCCCTTCTGCCTTGCAGAAACTTAAAAGCTCCAAAAAGTCTTTTGATTTTTTTTTTTTTCCCCAAAAATAATTAGGCCCATACACATTCCAAGAAAGCAGAGTTTTTATAACAGTATCCTATTTAAATTCATACTACTCTCCCCCTACTCAGAGGATGGAAAACCGTTTGTTTGTTTTTTATTTATTTATTTATTTAAGGGAAAAAGGGTGTATGTTGCAGATGTTTATGGGTCTGGTAACTTCTTACAGAGAACACCTTACTCACATGCTTTTGCTAGACAATGGCCAAAAGCAAATTAAACATGATGCTTAAGAAGTTTCATACCGTGCACATACATTTGATTTTATAATCACCCCCCAAATGCTTCTATTTCTTTCAGCAGAGGAAAACACGCTTTGGCTGCTTCTGTCACCTGGCTGAAGAATAAAAAAAAATAAATAAATAAAAAGTTACTGTGTGCAGTTAATATCGAACAGCAGCCATCTCCAGATGATCCCTGCTGCATCCAATTTCTGCCAAAATGCTTTCTGTTAAACCTCCATCAAACAGACACACGGCGCACAAAAGAAAACCTCATCACCAAGGGAAACTAATCCACCGGTGCGCAATGTAAGCCTGTCAACTTTTTATTATAAGAAGTCATCACTCATTTCAGTGAAGATTAAAAGTATGACTAAATTGAGAAAATCCTCTTAGCCATTCGGAATTTTAATAGAGGAGAAAAGGGGGTGAGTAAAATTTAAACTGTATGTGCGTGTGTGCCTATATATCTATCTATATATGTGTGTATGAATCAAATATATAAAATTACATATATATCTCCACACACAAGTTGTATTTTTTTTATATATATATACACAGTAGGAGAATGAATGTTGGAAATAAGATGCTTAGAGCTGTCCCCTCATCGCCCCACAAAAATAGACTACCAAAAATTCATACATAAACATGTAGCCTTGTAGTACGTTTTCTCAGTTACCACAGACAAACAGTTTCTGATTCAGACGAGCTTAAGAGATAAGAATGGAAAATGAGTCCTCACAGCTTTAATTACATCGCCACTGGCAACAAGGTGTTACAGTGGCAGAATGACAATTGCTTTTACTCAGAGTATGGATTCAGGGTCAATATGCTATTTCATCCTAGTACACCACAGCAGATGAGCACCATGTTGTTTCTATATTGGCCTTGCACTACTTTATCCCTGCAGGTAAAGTTGGTCTGATGTGCAATTAGAATTACAGATGTGTATTTAGCTAGTGCTTGCTTTTGCAGATTATGGTGAAGACTGTAAGTTTCACTTAAGCTGTCATTGAAGATGTGGGTAATCTTTTGCATTTAGAGACCATAATCACCTTCCCAGTTCTATGGCGTTAAAGAAGAATTATTGCTGTAGTCACTTTAAAGTTGGAAAGTGATCAGATGTTATCTTCAAAGCCGTTAGCTGCTTATTCAAAATAGTCAAAAAAACTTTAAAGTTACGTAACTCCTGGCAGCCCTCCCCCCGCTCCCCCAATCACTACCTCCTAAGTTTTCATATCAATACCAACATTCACAGAAATAACTTGAAGAGCTTAATAGCAAGATTTATAAGGAAACATCAGGATAAATGGCCATGTTTCATAAAAGACAAGCACATACGCACGTGAAGTTAAGTAGTCTGCTACCGAGAAGATAAACTGCAACTGAATCTTACCTTATTGCAGTTACACAGGCACCAACTGGCAACGCACTGAGTTGAAATTCTTGCCGCAAATCACTGAGGGCTGTATGACCAGGCAACCTGCCTCTTAGAGCATAGCCGAACAGTGATGCTGACACCTTTGGGAGAGGCAGGGAAACCTGTCAGCAATTTCAGCGTCTCCTGGCCCTTTGATTAAGCCTTTTTTTTTTTTTTTTTAAAAAAAACTTGCTAAACCTTTTTGCTATTCAAGTAGCCTGATTTGCGAGGGGTAGACAGCCAGTGAACTGCTTCTGCTTTCAAAGCCTACTTTACTTTCCGTAACCTTCCCTTCCATCCAATGAAAAGCAACTGTGGCCTTTTACTAAGTAAATGAGCAAATATTTTCCCAGTGTTCACCAGGTTAGATCCCCATTTAATTAAACTGGCTCATTATGTCCCTATCTGATTAGCAGAGTAGAATCAATTATTCAATGCACAAACATGGCTGCAGGAGCTAGAGGTGTATACAGAGCTGTTCATTTAATTCCAAGGACACTAATTAGGTACAAAGCAAGCAATAACTTTAACAATTGCAGGCACAAGCATACATGCAGTACAGGACAAGGGGAAAAAAACAGGCCTTCATTTTCTTAATAAGCTGGATTCTCTTCCCCCTAACAGGGTCAAGAAAAAACAGAAAGCCAGAGAGGATGAAATGTAGATCAAGAAAGCTAAGCATCCAGGAAATAACCCTTGGGATTTGCATATGTAATAGTGTGCTGCTACTTTTGTACTTTATAATCAAACAGTAGGCAATTATCCAAATTATTGACAGCAGATTTCTCATTTCAACTGCAAATTAAGGCCATTAATAAAGCTTTCTAATGCAAAAGTGACTAATTAACTAATGGAATGGAACTCTGAAGCCGTGATATCAAAACCAGTCCACCACATATTGTGGAAACACAGGGGAACTAATTAGTTTAATTATCAAAACAGCTAATTAAAATTACACAGTTGCCTAATTAGTTCTTTGCGTTTTTTCTCTGGTTTAATTGACAGGATGGAGTTAAATAGGTAACTGGTCTCAAAGAGGGAAAGAGAAAAAAGAAGGGGAAAAAATGTGAGGACTAGCTTCTGCTGAATATTTTAGCTGATGATATCTCATTTGTGTGGCAGACCGGTAACAGGAAAATAAATGACTCTCATCCTTTTGGTAAGCAACTCCAAATTTTCTGGACATAAATCTGCCCTCTGAGTGAGCTATCTAAACAGATTTTCATGAAGTTAAAAGGCTTGGATGTCTTGATGCATCCAAAGGGTCAGGGCTGGCACATAATTTTGGGAGGACAGTCAAGAGTTTTTCTTTCAGGAAGTTAATTTTTCCTCTTTGTTTTATTTATACCTTTCTGTATGTGTGGTGTTATAGTCATTGTCAAAGGACAGGCTAGAGAACAGTAGAACACAACATACGTTCCTTTAATGTCTCATCAGAAGAGCCTCAAACAAAAGGAAATGAAATATGAAGTTTTGATATCTGAGCCTCAGAAGGTTCAAAGTTCAAGTCTGGCTCTTATCTGTGCTGCCCAACCCCTTTGTCTGCAAGGTAGAGCTGGAAGCCTTGAGAGAAAAAGTATGCTAGCTGAATCAATGTTTGTAAAACTTGCAAAATGTCTCTGCTTCATTCATAGTTCAGCTGCTGACTTGTCTGTATGCCAGCAAAAAGATATCTTTTTTTTTTTTTGTCTGTGTGTAGTGCCTTCTTCCACTCGTGTCAGAAAGTTTAAGCCTAACCAAAACTACAGTAAAGCTAATCCCAGCTCAAACACTTATTCATGCTGCAGCATCTACCATATTTATTAATGGTTTTAATAGAAACCTGGGCTACAATGATGTTAAAAAATAAAATAAGGAAATTATAATGTACTTACTAAATTAAACCCTAGCATAGTTAAGACCAAGATTTCTGGTTGTAAATTGGGCTGAAAATACTGCACAGCATTACTTTGTCACTTTCTTAAGCTTGGAAAAGTACAATGGAAAGAACTAAAACTAAAAATAGGCAAGCAGCAAGGGGTCCAATTCCTAAAGAAGCAAGGAGGATTCTCCATGTTTGGCTTGATTTGTAGTGGCTCAGCTACTCCAGTAAAACACTTTGCATAAATACCTGGATAGATGTTTCCTATGCTTACTTGCAGTTCACAAAAAGAAATAATTAATATAAGTATTTCTTGCATTTAAATCACGCTTGCCCTAGTTCTGGAACTATTAGGGGAATAAAACTTGTTTATACAAAGCAACCCCCTTTATCAATGTTGCCAAAAAATGAAAGCTCAGAGTGACTAAGCATCGAGATTACAAAAATTACAGAAGGGTAAACGAGAATCTCAGTGGCAGAATACCAAAACTTCAGATAAGGACAGAGGAAATCCACATGAACATCCTGAACCTGAGATACGTATTGAAATGTTCCTCTTGAGGGAATCTCCCGGGTGCTGAGACAAGGGTGAAAAGAGTTGTGGGAGTGAAGGGTGCTCCCAGCTGTTGGAGGTAGAGGATGGCATGGAAGGGTTCTTCTCTGCGGTGAGACAGCAGATTCCAGTTCTGATCAATATTGATACCTTTATTGATAGGGAGCTGAGATCCTGGGCAGGAAAGGGGCCTTTGGGTCTGATTCGCATGTGGGACCGTATAAGCAAATGAAATCCAAGGTATTGTTATCAGACCCTTTCTATCTCTTCTTCAGCAGAAGAGGACAGCAGAGGCTGGAGTTGCTTATAAAGTACCTCGCCTCAGGCCCTTGGATGGGAAAGAGCACATGAATAGCTGGAATCACTCATTAAGTAATTTAAGCTCGGTTCTAACTCCAATCTGTGTGATTTTTGGGGTGGCTGTTTTTCTTGCTGTGAATTTGGAAGTGAAGAGGAATGTAAATGCGGAGCAATGTTGCAGTGGTGAGAAGTGAGGTGAATGGTATAGGGTAGGAGACGCGTTTGTCACGGCGTGGTGGGAGCAAGCAGCCGGCTTGTGGAGGAGGTATGTGAGTGTGCAGGAGCAGTGCTGTCTGTGTGAGGAGAATTCACTGTAACAAAGGCGAGTGCGCTTCGGGACAGTAAGAGCAGATGTGGCTTTTGTTTTCTGGTGTTTTGCAGGTCTGAGTGGCTGAGACGGGCCAAGGACATCACAGCCAAGAGTGAGGATGTGTCAAAGGCACTCTGAGAGGTGGCCAGCAAAGGCCTGCATCCACCATAGCATAGGTATGAAGGTGAAGAGTGTAATATCCCAAAAGAACCTGCACAACCTCAATATCCTGTCCCTCACTGTAGAAAGTATAGGCCTTGCTAACGGCTGCAGGGACTTGATACCCCAGCGCCAGGCAGCCAAAACCCAACATGAGGACAAGGCGTCTCTGGGAGTGATACCAGACTTGGAAAGACGTAGTCCACTTGCATTAACATGCACCTCTCTCTTCTGGAAATGTTGGCACAGCCTGCCATGCTAACGTGGTGCTGCAGCTTCTCCCTATCTTCCTAAACGGGAAGCGTGTGGTCAGGAAGGCAGAGAGGTGCTGCAGCCTGGCACTCACAGGGAGAGGGAGCTCGGCTTGCCGGCAAGCACCCAGTGAATGCAACACAGTGGGTCCTGCATTTGCATAGATTTACACAAATTTGCATACCGGTGTGCAAGCAGAGCAGCTGGGAAAGAGGAACAGAAAGACTCCAGAGTTTCATTGTTTCAAAAAAAACTGCTCCCCCTCAAGCACTTCATTATTTAACCCACCCCTTCCTTCTCTAATTTGCTGTTTGCTCCATTTGTTGAGGAACTGGGGATGGCCGGATGGCCCTGCTTGGCACAACTCCTATCAGCTAACCCGAAATACAGACGTCTGGATCGTGGTCCTAGGGCATGTTCGCCATGGGCTGTGATCTTTGCTCCTGTAATTAAGTTCAAAATATTATGTGGGTTTTGGTTTCCCCCCCCTGCCCTCCCCAAAGGCTTTATGATTTTGTGAAATAGGAACTTCCTTTATTTTAAAACAATCCTTTACATACTTATGGATGCCAGCTTTGGAGCAGGGCAACGTATGGATGCTTCAAAGAAATCGGTGGAATTTTTTTTTCTCCCTCTAAATATGATGTTAAAGACTAGTTTTCCTTGATGCTCTCAGGAACAGATTAACTTAATTACTGAACCCCTCCTCCTTTAAACCAGCTTGAGGCATTGTTTTTGGCAAAGTTATAAATGATTGAAAATAAGAGGTTATAATTGAGAATGTTAAGCAGCCATAACTTTACTTTTCATTATCAGCTCCATCTACAATACTTCACAGTACTTTTTGACATAAAATGTAGACTGAGGCCATGAAAAGAGCAAAGCAAAGAGGGCTTGTATTTATCACTTTGATATCATTCTTATTTAAGCATTACTTAACTAGCAGAACGTCAGGCAGAGTTTGTTGCTGACTACAGCTTGCAATTCAGAACCACTGCCTCCCAAAAGAAATGATGACCTGGTAAGTGTGCCCACATCCTTACATAACAACAGTATTTATAATCAAAGGGTAAAATTATATGGCCCCAAATATGCTTGGCAGACAGAGAGCTTTGTGAATCATCTAGTGAGACTCTCCATCTAATAGAGGGTGGTAAAGGATCATGTGAGTGGAGGGTAATGAAAAAATGGTAGTCACGTATGTTTCTCTTCAAGAGCCAGATGCTGGAGGCAAGTGATTCCACTCTAATTTTCTTTCTCTTGCTCTATTTTTTTTCTCTCTTTTTAATGTATATTTGTGGTCTTCATTGCTGTGGAGGAAAGCCAGAAAACGTGACCCCAATGTACTCTAGAGGCTCAAAATCTATTGCTTTTCTTAAAGAGAATTTCTTGATTTAGCAGACTGTTGTGTCTGACTTGTGATTTTTTAAAAAAAAGAAATCCATCATAATGTTGTGTTAGGAAGGGACATGAGGCTTGGCAGCATGAGAACAGAAGCAATGTTGTAGAGAAGTTAATACGTACAGCTGTAGCTAATACAGAATTGGATGCTTGGAGTTGTACTGTAATAATGTCCTCAATACAACACAAGATTAGATATCAAGAACATCTAAATTGTTGCTCTGACACTTATGCTGAGTTGCTGCTTAGCCACAATTCACACATGCTCTGCTATTCCTGGTTTTGTCTGTTGGGGCGAATATTTTCTGTCTGCACTGGTGTGATGTGGTTACTCGCATTAATCTGTTCCTTTTTTTCAGTCCTTTTGGAGGTATTATGTATACCTAATCCTCAACATCCGTTCTAAGTATGTTACATGGATGCCTAGAAAGAATACAGGAGAAAGGCCAAATCCTTCCATCACGACCGCAAAGCAGTAACTGGGCTGTTTGGCAGAAGCAAAGTCGATGGGGTGTTGTACCACCATCAACAGCTCCAGCAAACTGGCATCTTGCTGGAGGGAGTACTGTGGAAAGTGTGCCTGGCTGTAGATGCTGGGTGCACAGGAAGGTGGTGAATTTTAACAATACATTTCTGAGAGAAAAATTATTTGCAGTTTTTGCAGCAAGTGGGATCTTAATGGTTTTACAATATACCTTTATGATTAGCAAAGAAAGTCTGTGTTTAGAAGGAGGTTAGGGATTCACCACACATTCTCCTATAAGCATGGGATTAATTCTGCCTGACATCTCAAGCCCAAGAGCTGGATGTCTAAGTTAAGTGAATGGTCTAAATTTCCTTAATCTTCGAAGAAGTGAGTAGGTGCACAGTAAGGGATGAGTACATAGGTGCATCCCAAAGTGCCTAACTCTCCCCATTTCTTACAAAGGGAGATAGATGACACTGTTAGATAGGTGCAGTTAGGTGAGATGAAACTGGGCCCAAGCATCTAGTTGCAGGTGTCTAGGAGATAAGCTTTCTGCATAGTCAATTGAGAGGGGATGTTTTTTTCTGAGAATAATTAAGACCATTTCAGGTAGGCTCCCATTCTATATCATTCACTGAAAAAACTGTCCATACCTTTACCTGTATACCTTTACCTGTATAGGATGTCTACATTTCTAACTGGGTGCCTACGCTAAATCCTGAATACCCACTGACAGTACAATTTATAACAGGATGCATATTCCTATAGTTCCTGAAGACATGCCTACAAAAGGCAAAGTTTTGTTGTAACACCAATTTTTAAGCTCCTGTTGATAGAAGCTTTCATATCAGTCTCCAGTAAATAATGGTATATATTCTGGCTTGACCATATTTGCTCTCTTAAAGAAAATGCTTGTTGATGGTTGCATGTGCTTTTATGTTAGTGATTATCAACAAATAAACACTTTGGGCTCCTTCACAGTTCCTGCAAAAACTGAAATAATATATTTTACATCTTTAACTCTTGCAAGCACATAGTTTCATGACTGCATGGAGCTAAATAATCCAGGAATAAAATTAGGGCAAAATCCATGCTTCCCTATCAGCTCCTCTCAGGCTGCTGCGGGGCAAAGGACCTTTTCGGCATTAATTATGTCCACTGTGCTGAAAGGTTTGGCTAGAGCTTTAGCCAGTACAGCTTGGCGAGGGTCTGACACAGCTAGCCAAGCCTTTCTCCCCACTGACTTGACTACCAGGGCTGACAGCTGCCAGGTCCTGTTGTCCTCAAATGGAATTTTTCAAAGGTTCCTTCTCAAACAGTTGCCACCGACTGTCAGAGAGCGAGCCCCGCTTTCTAGGTCAGTGGTTTTGTGTATGTGGCATGTATTTGCCAGCCCACCCTTGTAAATTCTGTGCCCAAGGAGACTGCTTTGAATGAAGTCGCTCAATAATTCACGTGTGAGCGTGCGCAACATTTAGTGCCCTCCTTTTGTCCCCGTTGAGTTGATTCTTCAGACTTGGACTGAAGTAAGCAGCTGATCTGTGTATCCATAAGATTGGCAGGATGCTGTGTAATGCAGTTCAGGAGGCATATGGCCTGATGGTTTGAGAAGGTGCAAAGTTGTTAACCCTGTCACTGCCTTCCAGAGGTGCTGAATTTAGAGAACAAAACCCCATCACCACTAAAACACTGTTTCAGGCAGTTTTTCTTTGGGCAAAGAATCACGTCCCTCTTTTGGGATGACAGAATACGTCATGTATATCAGTGACCACCACCTGTGTGTCTGGGATAGTATCTTTACTGGATAATATAACCTCCTGAGTCACTGAATGCTGAGGAAATAACCTGCACTGGTAATCCTGAACTCTGGCGTGAGTAGGGCACTTGCTCTGCTGGTACCTTTCTCCACTGTCCTCTCATCTCATTCAGAATTCTGGCTTTCATTATTAATAGAGGTCAACTTTATACTGCCATTGATTACGTTATTCAGTAACACCTGTTTAAATTATCAGGCCAAATTTGAAGCTTTAGTAATGAACTCACCCTGAGTTATGAGATGAAAGTCAAAATCAAGCCTTCACCTAGGCAGGAATTGTACTTGTAATAAGGCAAATAAAATGTTGGGCACAAACATCTGGAATCTGCACTTGAAGTCTAACTTGATGAAAGATTATGAAAATGCAGGATGGGTGTCATGATGTGTAGTAGAAAAGGTGAGATGGCTCAAGACTAGATCAAACTAAAAAGAGGATAAAAATCATCATCAGCTGTGAGAAAAGTTGCTGTCCTGTGTAAATGGGAAAGTATATGTAATGGCATGGTTCTTAATATGAGGATTCAGACTAATTTCAGTATTTATCTAATTACCAGAAAAGACACTTGCAAGTGACGTTGCTTGGGAACTGAAGACTTGGTTGATTCCCTGAACAGGAAAGGTTTACCCATACCGCTACATAGTAACCTATTTTTTGTTATCATTATCCTAAGTAATGGTGTATCTTTTTGTTATTAAACTCAGTTCGTCACTTGTTAAGCCAAGATACCAATAGTCGTGTTGGTAAGAAAAGGCTGTTGCCTGCTTCTCATGTCTTTCAGTCTGATGCAAGGCCTGCTCTCTTCTCTTGGTGAAAAGGGTAAAATGCTGCCCCAGGGCTGTTTGCACAGTGATTTGTTCAGAACTTGAGATGAACAGAGCCACTGGAGGGGAAAGAGCTCTCTGCTTTAGTCTGTGGGTGAACAGAAATGAACTGCGCTAGGGAGAGGGTTTCATTTGCATAACCTATGTAACCATAGTTAACGTGTCGGGAATCTCTGTAACTCACGCTTGAAACGGTTACGTTTGGGAAAGGAACTTAAAGGGGAAGGAAAAGGCTACTAACTAGTTGGAGACGCTGCATCCCTGATAGTGAGAGCCATACTTGTTAGGCTTGTATGATGATGCTTTTTTTTTTTTCCCTCCAATGAAGATTGCACACAACTTGAAAAAAGTCTTAGAGAAGAAGGGAAGTTGCAGAGAGGTTTGTGTGAGGAAATTACAGAGCGGGGCTGAAGCCTCTCCAGCCTTTGCCACAGCTGACATCCAAAGTCATTGTAACTTTGCTATGTGTTGGCAAGAAATTAAGAGTAAGTAACGCTTTCCCAGGGCCTGGACACAGATCTGAGGAAATTCCTTGTCTTCAGTGGTGCAAATATGTGACGTTCTGTTCATTGCTTGCCATAGTGGCTGGAGAAAGGAAAGCAACATTGTAAGGGTTGCTTTCACAAGGTCAGTTACTCCGTTAACATTTTTCTGTGTATAGGTACAAGTATGGATATAAAGCACATGCTGTACTTCTCTTGATGATAGTGTGTTTCTTTCACACTTAATAAAGGCTTTCTAGTTTTATCCACAATGGGTGGTTACAAGTATAAAGGTATTGGATGTTGATGGTATTCAAGAAACATTTCAGTGGTCCTAGGGATTTCTGGGGGGATCCTCAGAGGTTTTCGCGCAGATGGTACTTTGTTTTAGAGAGAATTCCTATTTTTTAATCTGATTAATGCGGCTTTTGACTTTTCTTGACCATGGATTACACTTCGGATGCAAAGCGGTATCATTTAGATAAGACGTGTTTAAAAATGCTAAAGAACTGATGGCTTTGTGTTTAAAGTGGTTGCTGTTGCAAAACAAGCACTAACAAACATGCTCAACAGCAAACTTCTGAGACAATTGTTCCTAATGGAATCAGTTTTAGGGAAGGGAATTACAGGATATCCTGGAGTGATCTAATCAGTAGGATGGCTAAAGCCTGGTTTCATTTCAGAAAATTGTGGTGAATAGCAAAAGTAGTATGAAGGAGAGGGGTTGAAAGATAAAGAGGCAGAACAGTAGAAAGAAAAGCAAAGAAAGTGAGATAATTTATCTTTGCAGAAAGTGCCTTATGTCAGACTTTCACAAGAAATGCTGTCTTTTGTTGAAGAACAGTCAGGAATCAGGACACAGCAACAGACATAAGAGAGAAGAATCCCCCCAGCTGAGGAAACTGTTAAGCGTTTTTTCTATCAAGAAAAAAAAAAAAAGGCTTTTCTAGGGGTTTTCCCCCTGCTGAACCTCCACTCTAATATGGCCCTGGTTCATGTAGTGCCCACATCAAACTACTGGGAAACACAGACTTCTGCTTCGAGATGTAACAGTCAAGGAGAGCAGCAGCACTGCAGCATGTTTATGAGTGCGTATTATTTTGCCTCATTGAGGGACACTTCTCCCTGGGGATAGGAGTTCATTTATCTTCATGTTAGCTCCAGAGGGAAACTGTCTCGAGCAGAGAACAGTTAGTTGTAGTAAGCCATGTATGTATGTGCTGTGTTTTGATGTAGTTCACTGACAGCTAGTAACCGGAGCTAATCTGTCAAACTCATTTCACCTAAGACCTAAAGTATAACTCCAATTCTGATCTTTAAGGTAAAAGCATCACCAAGCTACTTGGCTTCTAACTTTATGTTTTTTCAGTAAATAGTACCTTTTCTTTTTTCCTTTTTTTTTTTTTTTTTTTTTTTTTTTTTCTTTT
>VFFE01007206.1:1374952-1419418 GCA_008921705.1 Burhinus oedicnemus
GGTTTTTCTTTTTTTAAAAAAAAAAAAAAAAAAAAAAAAAAAAAAGGCAGCCAGTAGTACTATACAAACTGAGTACAACATGTTATCATGCAGTCACTGCATTAACACATACTATGTAGCCGAACCCCTATCCTTACCTGTTACAGAGCTGTTCCTAATTGGGTATTTCTTACCAGTTTGCTGCTACCTTAGGTTATACCTTTCAGGTTAATTAGAAAACTGGAGTCACTTACAGTTGTTAAAGATTCCTTGATAATTTTACAAGAACAGGAGTCTCAGTTGTAGGAACTGTTTGTTATCTAGGTAATAGCTATTAGCGAACAGGATTCCCAACTACAGTCTCCCTTTAGCTACTTGTTTTTCCTCTGATGGATTCAGAAAAAGCAGAGAGAGAAATTGCTCCACACCTCAAATTCTGCCTCTGAGTTTAAGAAAGATCTTTCTTACCCTCTTGAAACAGACCTTGTTTGTCTAGCCTCTGTTTTCAATTTTTTTTTTTTTAACTGTTGCAGGGTTGGCAATGTCTTCTTTCTTCTTTTATTTTCAAAGCTGTTAAAATATTCTGGGTAGAAGCTAAAATGCAACATGACATTCTCTTGATGCTGCAACGCTTCATGACCAAAAGCTTGTCGTCTTCCCATATTATTTTTATTGTTTCTGGTGGCACTATAGCGCACAGAGAGATTTGCACTAGAAAAGAGGGAGAGCAGCTGACAAGGATCATTCTTTATAGACTGGACCTAAAAAGACCAACAGAAGCTACTGTTTCTTATCTCTTCATCTGTCCCTTGCTTCCAAAGGGAAAATAAGACTATTATATATCTTTATGAATATTAATAAATGGGAATGGCTGGTAGGATGATGAACTGGTGGCCAAGGGGAAATGCTGTGCTTCTGGAATATGCTCTTGATAGTGCCAAAATTGCCTAGATGTGACAGTTTTTCAAGGTACATTGCACTTATTTCCTCTGGCTGAACCAAAGATTTTCAGTTTGAAATCTTAGCCCATGTGTGAGGTTTAGGTGTTATTTGGCTTCACTTTGGCCAAGGATTGTATTATGTTTTGGTGGTGGGGGTAGTGGTGGTGTTTTGTTTTGTTTTTTAAATCATTGAGAGACATACAGATGAATACTTTATATCTAAAAGTAAGGAATAAAGTATATTGCGTTAGTCCCAGCATCAGGCTAGGTAAAAGCTTTCTAAAATGGTCTGTTCTACTTCTGTTGGATGCATTATTCTTCACATCCCTTAATAAACAGACATACACAATACATGTTACATGAAACTATATTTTTCTCACATTAAATGATTAAAGAGTATTGAACTGGGTTTGCATTACTGCACAAGTACTGTCCCATAAGGAATCTTATCATAAAGCCCCAACAACTCATTTCTGTTGGCAACAGTTTCTTTATTATTGTCTACTGGACAGTCTTTCAGAACTGAGATTTTATGGAAGAAGATGGAGGTATATAGGAGTTCCATACACAGAGAGTCCTATTAGGATTACATTTTAGTTCTGTTGACTGTATAAAAGCAAGGGAACAAAGGATGACTTTTGCAATTACTTTGCCCAGGACAGGGCTGAAGGAATCACGCTAGAGTACAGCATATTACACCTAGGTTGATGATACAAAATACGGTTGCTAGATAACGTTGTGAGAACTGTAGGGAAAAACAGAGGTGGGTTTCACTAAACACAGCCGAGTGCATGAGTCTTGACTACGCTTTCAACCCAGAGAAAGCATAAGCATACGGTGGCTTTTGGTACCAGGAACAATGCTAGCACTCCCCTGAGCTCAGGAAGCACTTCTTGCAGCCTTGAGATTACTCTCATGCAGGAGAATTTCAAAAGTAAAGTGCTCTGGGTAATTCCTTAGAGAAGGTAAACCACTTTTTTTTTTTTTTTTTCCTTCTCTCAAAGTTGTATAGCTGTGGGGAATTTTATTGACAATCTTGTATGATGCAAGACTTTTCTCTTGAAAGTCAGCTTTTCTTATTACAAAATTGTGCTAAGTTGCAATATTTACAGTAATTACAGTGATTGATTTAACTAATACATATAATGGAAGTGCTAGAATTAAAGAAACCAGTGGTACCTTAATTTGGTTCTCTTTTGCTTATGCACTATAATAGTCTTTAATTATGTGGATATGTACTATTTTATTCATACAGCTGTATCTCTGCATGTATCCAGAATATTCTGACTACAGTACTTACCTGTAGGTCCTCTACTGCTCTATCACTTCTCAGCTTAAATTCCGGTACGCAGTCAGACTTTGCTTGTGCTCTAGGAATTCGCATACCCAACAAGCATGTTATTTCTGTTTTTATTTCATAGTTTATATCTCTACTATGCCTTTTTTGTTCAACTTCCAGCTGAAGTTGTGCTTACGTTCTGGATCTCTCTTCTGGAGATGTGAAGGCCCAGATTTTGTAGTATAGAAACCTTGTGGGCAGCACCAAGTTGTTTGTCAAGCAGGGTGATACTTGCGATGCCGTGCAATGTTGGGTTCAAATGCATGCTGTAGAGGTAAAAAGGTGGAAATGGAACTTCTGGTGGTGCATCATTCATTCTCTGTCCAGAGATGAATTGAAAGGAATTTTGTTACAGGACATCACCCCCAAATAGTGCTGTCTAAGGTGTGGTGGTGCTGTGGTTACGAGGGTGACGATATCAACTGTTGTTTGACGCGGTGCTTGAGAGCCATGGGTTCTTTGGGGAACAGGAGACCTGGCTAAGACATTGCTGTGATGGAAATGTCCCTGAAAACTCTGCTTGCCATCAGGGAAGTCTGTACAGAATCATTACATTAACCTTAAAAGTTGTTGTCTGCATAGCTTGACTCACACCTGGTAGACATTTTCTCCTAAAAAGAGTGAATGTAAACCTCATAAAATCTCATACTAGTTTTTGAACTTTTGTTCCTCTTTCCTATAAATTGCTACCTCTCTCAAGACGTTAAAATGATGAGGATATTGTTTGGGAAGATGCAAGAATGAGGCTGACAGTAATAGCATATCTCTTTTTCCAAGTATTCTTTCGTCCCTTCCAATTGAGCACCATCCACTCCTGTTGATATTGGGAATCCTGAAGCAGTTGCTTGTTACTTAATCTATTCGAACATATGTCCCCCTCCAACATAATGTTGGTGCACATGCTAACTGTACTAGATTAAAAATAAGCACTTATCACATCTGTGTTGCTTGAGAATCACAGTGTGACTATAAGATCGCATAGTTATCATATACATAGTGCATTTTAATCAAACCAACAATTAACTTGCATTGTCTGTGCAAGTTTGTTATCAGTAAGGCTTTTTTATCAGTGTAAATCTCTGAACAGTGATTTTTGTCACTGCAAATGTATTTTTAAAAAAGCAATTGAAGTAAGAGATATGAAACACATTGCACAGTGCCATTAACACCATTAACTCCCAATATGCCTCAAATTCATTGAAAACCTGAATTAACAGTACAGTTAATTTTTAACATGCCTGCACAAGATCTAAAATTTTGATATCAAATATATCTAAAATACAGACATAATTCTACCTTTTCAAAATAAAGAAGCCCTCTCTGAAGCTCTCAAAACTGTGGCTATCCCCTTCCAACTGCTCATGAAAGTTTCACAGCCTGGAAAATCTCCTTAGCCTTTTGGCCTGACTTGCCATAGAAAGGAAAACTCTGTGGCCAGAAATGACAGTTGGCTGCTGGTTATTTTATGTATTTATTTATTTTAAAAAGTATTCTAAGCTGAGCTGTCTCTTGCCTTTCAATTCAAGCCTTTGCTGTTTGCACAGCACATCTACTTTAAAAAAAGACTTTTGCTTAGTTCTAGAATTCTTTTAATTTCTACTCTTAAGTCAGTGTTGAAATTCAGTGAAGCCTTATCCTCCATTTGGTTTCACAGTTCCTGACAGATGCATGGAGCATGTGTACTCCCTGCTGACAAGAAACACCATCATCCCCAGGCTGTGACGCTGACAGTGCCGAAGCAAAAGCACAAGTATCATGTATTTAGAAACTCAGGAAAGCACACAATACATATGTGTCAAGAACAGCAGAATGAAAACCGAGAGCCTCTAATGTCCCTAAAGGCAAGGTCATGTGTTATCACTGATGTTTGCTACCTTAGTGAAAATCATATCTGCCTTTCTACATAAAACTGCATGTTGGAAAAATGTTGAACTATCTTCCACCATGGATTGATATCCTCCGTTCTGTTTAACCTTAAAAAAGCCATGCAGAATATGCAAAGTCAGTTCCATAGAACTGACAAGTCCCCCTCTGGCTCTTTATGTTGAGGAACTAGTGCAACTTCTGCCACAGATTTAAGCCACAACAGGTAGCAGAAACTGCTATACAAGGCAAATATCAAAAGTGTGTAATATTCTTTCCTCGAAGACCATGCACAGGTCATCCCGCAGGAATTTAATTTAGATGGGGTATCCTATAGCCTGCATTGACAGAGACTTTTAAGCTGCTTCTAATGATGAGATTATACCCATTACTCTGGTAGATTCTGAGGAGAAACCAGTGTGCAGTTGTAACACAAGCTAGATTTTTTGATTTTTTTTTTCTCTTTTTGTGTGTAGATCAACTGTGTAGATGGTGGTCATGCAGTACAGTGTAGAAGGACTTTTTTCTTCGAATAAACTCCAAGTTTTTCTGCAAATAAACTTGGGGGAAAGGCAAACTGTCACTGTCCTCCCAAGGAATGGCAAGACTTGCAAGGCATAGAAAGCCATGTACTCTGAAAGGGCAGTTTGCATCTCCACTTGACAGTCCAACTGTTGAGACCTGCAGGTACTAAACAGGGCTAGCAATTGGCTAGCCATGGCTGTTTATTTCTCACAGCTCATACAGCTCTCGTGCTGATACCCTGTTGCTACAGCTCAAGACTAAGCTACAGACTTTCTTTGACATCAAAGGAAATATTTACGTCAGGTTGAAGTTCTGCGGCTGTTCCTGGGCATAATATCTCTGCAGTACCATTCTCCAGTGCCAGCTGGTGCTTGTTTCATAAGCCCAGAAATGGCTTTGTGGGGAGAGGCTGCTCCAGAAAACTGTTGCTCTTGAAGCCACTATTCACTCCGTATCTTTCACAGTTACACCAAAAGGGATCTGGAAATGGAAGCAGAGACAAGCAGTGGTAGTTACCATGGCTGCTCTCACAAATCATTCAACCAGGAATGCTTGGTGGTGTCATGCGAGCTGGCTTGAAAGCTGCTGCTGTTTGGTGATAGAGTATCAGATAAAATGGGCACATGAGCAAGTGCCGACACTGCCATATGGCAATGTGTGGCATTCATGCTGGTCTGCTGAGAGTCTGAGAATCATGTCACCTACTTTGAGGAATGGCAAGGAAGATGATGAGGATCTGGGGATGTTGATCCCTAGATGCAAAAAACAGTCGGTTCTCCTTAACTTCTGTTGTTATGCCTGTATGCCGTCAATCCCAGAAATGCCTTCAGCAGGCAGTAACACAGAGGAGAGTAGGTTACACGGTCACGCAGCTGTGCTCATATGTGAGAGAGCACCCTCCTTCTCTCTCATGTCCTCTCATTATATGACTGTCAGTAAATGTAGCAGTTTGGGCAGGCCAGTTAGTACAAATGAGTTACAGCAAAGTCTCATAGTAAATCTTACATATACAAGCTTTCGGATAAATAAATCAACCTCTTGTGACTTTTTCAACCTGTGGTTTTCACAATTCGTTGCAATGACATTTGAGGCATTATTCATTGAGTATGAAGGATCTCATTCACTAGATTTAGCCCTCTGAAGTGATCATTTACACGCACTGGATTGTTTCTGTGTATTTTGAGCTCTGCTCTGACACTGATTCTTGCTGTTTCCTTAGGCAATAGCATAGATAGGTTTCTCTGTAATTTACTTGGGACCTGGAAAAGCGATGCTGACTGTATGATAGCAAATAAGATGTTCACTGTCACTGTATTTCTCCTGTATACTGGAAATTTCATATTCTTGAAACACTGAAAAATATTTAAGCTCTTCTCCCTCTCAGTATTAACCTGATGGGGTCAACACCCCCCAGCGCTGTGTGGCTAAGAGCAGAGTCACTCTCGAGCACAGACTAAGCAGGCAATTTAGGGCAGCAAAATAGCCATGGTTCTCCTGTGGATTTTGGCATATTCTAGGGCCCCAGGAAGCCGGGCTGCTACATCTACTGAACCACTGAAGAGCCTGTAAGATGGCAACTTTGCGAGGATTAGCAGTAAAAACCTTTGTCTTTTTCTACAAGAGAACAGAGTCTCTGGAATTCTTCTACCAACCTCCATCATTACATCTCTTCTCCTCAACCTTGAAGAGCTGAACTGACCCACTTATCTTGTTTACGCTGCTGAAGACCCACTAGTATACTCCATTAGGAAGCATAAACATAATTTTTGTACAAGCCTTGCCTCCTTTCTTCTCTTTTTTTTTTCCCCCCTTTCCTCACCCCCACACCTTTTGCTTCATTTAGTTTAGCTGTCAGCTAGATGCAAGAACTGACTGGGTTTTGGATTCTGTTCCTCATTCTCTACTTCATTTATATTACAACATCAGGGCAGAATCTTGTCTAGTGCTTAAAGTTTATACTGTTTCTTGCATGTGTAAATGGATGCTGAGTGTGATCATTCCCTGTGCTTGAAAACCAAATGGTACTGATGAGTGGAGGGATTTGGGGAATTATAATTGGGAACCTGGTTGCCAAGTTCATAAAAAAATTGTGGGTGGAAATTTCCACTCAGACAGATGCTATCTGGTACCTATACTAGTTTCCTTTCACATGGACTTTTCAACAACACAGTACATGATTGCAATGATTCCCTGTTGTTTTTTTTAAAAAAAAGTATATTTCTGTATGCTAAAAATCATACTGAATAATGTTGTAGAAAGAGTTATCCTACCCTCTACTCAATACATATTTTTAGATGTTGATAAATAAATTTTTAAGTGAATAATAATAAAATGTTTGAAGTTTTGTAAGCAAATAGGGACAAGGGCATCTTATGGTTCTGTGTAATAACTAGTTTCAAAAGTAGTTGTCCCTTAAAATAAAGCTACTTTTTCTTTTTGGGTGATTATGTTTTAACATGAACTGCCAGCCATAACAACAGTAGGATGTCTTGTACAGTCAGCTTTAATAGAGACTGCATAGATAATTTAAGGCCAAGTCAAAAAAGCTTTTATAAAAGTTAAGTTCCAAATTAATTTCTCTGTTATTCTTATAACCTAACCTGAATATCAATATTGTTTTATTTTGTACTAAACTTTTTTTTCAGTTTTTGGTTAATAAGGAATGTATTTTCTTTAAAAGATGCAGGCAACCCCATTTTTCCCATCTCCCCATGCACAAAAATAGCATATCTGTACTCAAACCAATAAAGAATGCACTGTAGATAAATTCATACTGTACCAATGGAGTGTAAGGATTCCATTAATGCTTTAGTGATATCATCAAGGAAGAAAAAGGCAAAATGGATCCACGGCTTTTACTCTGCTGGGTCTGTAATGAAGTAGTGTTGTACCAGCTGCTGTCTTTTTTTTTTTTTTTTCCTGTAGGCATCAGTTGGTGTATTGTGAAAGTTTTTTTAAAAAAAATAAATTCCTGACATTTCCTTCTTTCTTTTTCTGTCTCTATTTTTTTTTTTTAAAGAACAGTCAGCTTCCTTTTGTTACTGCTGTGATGTACTTTTCCCTACTAACTCCAAGACGGAGTCTGAAATGCAATATGGAAATTACTAATATGACAGAGAAATATGAGCTTTATACTGTAGAAAAAGTGGCTGTAGCAATATATCAGAGAAATTATTGAATGTTATCGGTCATAGCACAATTTATTATTTTACCAGTGTGCTGTGAAAAGTTGCTCAGCCAACTCAAAGCTTTCCTACTATATTAGCACTGTCTGGGAGTTTAACTGGTAGCACTTTGCTAAATGCAAGCACAGTAATTACTTGTACATTAGCGCCTTGGATTCCTTTCTCCCCACCCCAACCCATCATCTTAACATACTATAGGTGCAGTAATTTGATTTACTATTTTTATTTTGGACTTTGTACGGTAAGGTTTTTACAGAGGAAAGATGGCTGAAAGATATAAGGGAGGGCTGAGAATTTGGAAACTGTCTGCTCTGCACTTTGTGTACGCTCCCTGCCAAACTCACGTGTAACTCTCATTAATGCTAATGGGATTTAATACATGCTGCAAGAGGAAAATATCCTCATTTATTTTGCACTGAATCAAGGGGTAGCAAAAGTGCTGTATTGACAGCTCTGAAGCCCTCTATTTATCCACGGAACAGGCAGTGTCAGAATAAGTTTCCTCTTACAACCTGGCGTCTCAGTTCTCTTGTGGAGGGACCTCTGAAGGACAGCACAGGCACTGGCACCTCTGCCACTCTTGCCTGCACAGGTAACAGTTTTGTGATGTGGACACCTGTGTGGTAGCAGCACAGCCAAGTTTTCCCACACTTCACTCGTGACATACAACAGTTTGGAGATGCTTAGCTTTGGGTTTGAATGAGTGCTAGAAGGATGAACAGTACAAATGGGCTCTTGCAAGTCACAGAAATGGCCTATCCACACAGTTCTGCCTGTAAATTCTTCAGACCAAGATACTATGAGAGGAAAACTTTTCCTGGTATTTACTGGCTTGGACATAAAAGGTTAGATTGACTTTTAAGTAGGGAGTTGCTTAAACAAGTCCTTTAAAATTGCTGTTGCTTCCAAGCAATTTCAGCAGATGTAGGTGATGTAGTAGTAACAAGTTTAGTGGCACATATCTGTTATACATGGACCTCACTTTTCCGTATTATAGAATGATAATGATAACTTTTTAAGATGTCTTCTGATATATGTAACCATGTGTATACTGATCAGAAAAAGCCATTCTGTTGAAACTCAAACTTCTTGCAGGAATATGTTAAGTTAAAAACATATTTTGGAAAAAAAAAAGTAGGGAGGGAAGTTCTTTGTTAGGATCAAGGCAATGTTGTTTTCTTCTGATTGTGAGACAAAACTGGATAGGCATAATTATATGTGATTTAACGTGCTGAAAGTCACATTTCAGTGAAATTGTTGGATTTTATCAGAGGGAAAAATTTGAGTTGACTTGCTTTTTTATGGAAAACTGGTTTATTTATCTGTTTATTTTTCACTATTATCCCAACTCAGCTAATCTTGACTGATGAAATTATTTCCATTAAATAGACAAGGAGGCTCACCTGAGCTTCCAAAAAGAGCCACCTCACACCCAACAATCAGCCAGGGTTACTCTATATTGTTTTGTTCTTTTACCCGAACTCCCTGTCAGCAGGGCTCTAGATGGAGTCTCTTTCTACCTAGCTGGCCATCTACATCTTTCTATGGCATCTTTGGTGCTATCTATATAAAATATACATCACCACATGCAGCTGAACTGGCTGTCTTCCAAATGGTAATGATGTTAATTATTTTACAGAAACTTGCTACGCAGTGATTAAAACAAAGAGTTTCAAAATTAAGTATTATTGTTTTTTCTCCCTTGGGCTAGAAGAGAATGCCTTTAACAGAGGACATTTTGCTAGGGAAGGAGGAGTCAGAGCATGCATAATACCATCAAGCTTGCTGAAAGTCAAGCTCTTATTGCTGATGTAGCATACCTTGGCTTGACTGAGGTTTAAAAACATTCTGGATTTCAAAACTTAATTTGAGTCCTACTACCAAGGAATTCCTTGCTGAATGTGTCTCCAGGGACACGTACCTTGTCCCACTGCTCCGCCTTCTGCAATGAAAATCTCCAGTTCCTCAGGCTTTCATAACCTTGAAGGCAGTTAGCCTCCCAAGAGCAGGGTAAGGTTTGAGCAAATTTCTCTTTCTTCTTCCCAAGCTTTCTCCTATTTTTCCTTCTACATCCCATTGGACAACATCTGATGCCAATGTATCAAAGAGGTGCAGAGAGCTATGAGTGCTTGCTCTTCGATTCCTTGCACTACCCCACGGTTTGCAAATCTTGCTGCTGCTTCCTCCTGAGCTCCTTGGAAATTCCCTCTCTGTTTCAATTTTCAAGGCTTAAAACATTTGTTTGCTGCATTGTCTTTCTTCTTGGCCCCTCTTAAACCTGCACCCTCCCCTTCTAATTCAGTCAAAACGCAGTGGCTAAATGCAACTTCCCAGCCTGCTAACGATCATGGTCATTGGATCATGACTTACTTTCAAGTCACTGCACAAGCTGCTTCTCTCATGTTATAATTCACACATTATACTGCTTAGCCTCACCTTAAGGTTTTGCCTCTCCTGTTCTTCTCCTTTGTTCTTTCAGTCATGCCACCTTGTTCTCTCATTTAAATCCACCATCATTGGATTGTATGTGATTTTGATTTTTATTTTTGTAAACCTTACGCTGGTGCCTATCTATGGAAAAATCTCTGAGTACTATAATCTCATTCTAACAGATGTATGCTCTTTTCACCTTCAGGTGCTTAGTGTAAAATGGGCCTTATGGAACAAAAAGCTTGAGCTTTTATATTGTCCAAGCTGTTGTCTCAAAAGTGGACTGAAGTAAACAAAAAAATAAAAATAGAATCAGCTGGAAGTTAACACCATCCTTGGGGGCTTTGAAGGTATCTTGTAAAACCTAAACCAGATACTAAGTAAATAACGGTTTAATCAGTATCTCTTTTGTTTTGTGTGATACCAAAGAAATGGTTGATGTTTAGGTAGTACATAAAAGACATTGGAAAAAGAAAACAATGATATAAAGCTAAGATGTGTTTTGAAAGTTGGATACTAGTCTTTCCTTTATGTTTTCTTCTGTAATGTTGCAGTTACTTGTTATTTGGGTCATTAAATCAACCTGCAGATGCAGATGCCAGGAGGGGAACCTCATTCTGAAGTTTACGTTTTGATTTTTTTTTTTGGAGGTCATCTCACTTTGTAGTTGCACTGGATCTTCATTGATACTACTGGTGATTACCTGCTGAGCTACATTTCTAATATATAATTCAACAACAGCAACAAAATTTGTGCTTTCCTTTGCGAAAACATGTGGTTGGCTTTTACAGATTAAGGCTGGTCACCGTTACCACACATGCTGCCTACATGCCTTCCCATAAAAAATAAACCGGTCTGCTTCTCGATGAACAGAATTCAGACTTGTAGAGTGTGAGGCTTGTTTGCTAGGCTTTGTAACTCAGCTAAACAGTTCACTTCTATTCTACAATTTATTTAATTAATGTTCATCTCATTAGTAAGAATCTATCTTAGCCATCTACCATTATACAGTAAATTGCTTTAATGAATTCTGTGATTCTCTCAAAATTCCCAATCAGATGAGAGGCCCTGCTAATGCAATAAGTCAAGAAAGTACAGCTTTGGAGATTCATTAAATTTTATTTCTTATGAATTGTCTCTGGAAAAACTCTGAAAGAAATACAATGTTAAAAAAGGGCCATTAGTAGACCTGCTTGTTATAGATGACCAGAAATTATGAAGTTTAGTTTGGTTTTGAACTTCGTTAGCACACTGTTGGGTTTTGGTTTTGTTGGTTATTTTTTTGTTTGTTTCTTTCTTTTTTTAAATTTTATTTAATGTCTCGTAGGAACAGGGGTCTACTGCAAAGTGTTATGGTCAAATTCCCTTTAAAATAGGCTGTCAGTGTCTGAATTTCTTCTTTGGCTTAACTCAAATGACAGAAGAACAAGGTGCGTTCTAAGAAAAGTCCACACAAAATGTCTACTAAATTCAGTTGAGTTTACCCACATTGTGTACTGGAAAGGATTGGACAACGTGTCAGAAAAGAATACAGGGTTGATAATTTTCCACTTAATTCTTTTTCCTGACCTTTTCCCTCTTTTCCTTCTAACTAACACTCCTCCAGTTGAGTTAGTAATCAACCTGATCAGAAAATCATGTGGAAAGGAATCAGAAAACTTATTAAAATAGAATCAAATATTTCAGTTTGAAGGGACCTACAACAATTGTCTACTCCAACTGCCTGACCACTTCAGGGCTGACCAACAGTTAAAGCAAATTATTAAATGCGTTGTCCAAATGCCTCTTAAACAGACAGGCTTGGGGCATCAACCACCTCTCTAGGAAACCTGTTCCAGTGTTGATCACCCTCCTGGTAAAGAAGTGCTTCCTAACGTCCAGTCTAAACCTTCCCCAGTGCAGCTTTGAACTATTCCTATGTGTCCTGTGACTGGATACCAGGGAAGAGAGATCAGCATCTCCCTCTCCACTTCCCCTCCTCAGGGAGAGGGAAGCTGTTAGCAAGCTGTTTGAGAATAAAACAAGAATAAATACAATTATTAATATAATCTATTTTTCTTCATTATGTATTATGGGAAATGAAAGCAATACTTGAATTAAAGGTATCTGTTCTACTTTTTCACTTATTTTCCTTTATATGCTTTACAGAGAGGGCAGGCTCATGCCCCTAACCTGTATCGGAGCGGTGGTTAGCGCTGATGGTGCGCTATTTAAATAATAGCTGTGACCTAGAACACACTGTCTAATTGTCAGCCATTACTTTAGCTACAGCTTCCACCTGGCTGAGGCCTCTAAATCTTAGAGGTGTCTTCTGCTCCACAGAGTCAGCTGTTACCAGTCTGCCCAATTTTCTGTGCCTAGAAAAGTTGTTTTCACATTATGTATTTTGTCCAGTTTATGCTGCCCCTCAAACTCTGCTGTCAATTAATGCTATGTTCTGATACATGCAGGTTAATTTTCAGACAACTTGAGAACACCCTTTTGAGTGTCTAGATAATTCTTATTATGTCTTATTGTCTAGATACTTTTTAATATTAAAACATCCTGCAGTCATCTTCAACTACTAGAAGTCTATAAGTCTTTATATTGATAGTTGTAAAGATACTGAAACAAATAGAGTATGTTTTACTTTAATGACAAAGTGCCCCTTCCTTGAGGGAAAAGTGCCCAATAGAGAAAAGCTCACAAACTTCTAGAATGATCACAACATAGTGCCATTTGGAACAGTAGCAATTTAGTTAATTAATACAGTACTTTTTTATGCTGCCAGCAAAATGGACAGTTCTACTTTTTCTCTTCTCCCTTTGTCCCAGTGTCATCCTCAAAGCCTTGAAGCCCACTCGTTCTCTGGAAGGTGACTGTGTGAAAGTAACACCATCCAGCTCAAAATATTTGCTCTCTGTGTGTGTGCAGAGACACACAGCTGCTATACGGTACTAAACAGAGTGTTCAGTGCTTTACTGCTCTTGTCAACACCTCAGAGCTAATAGGGAGGCAGAGTGAAATAGGAGCGTGCTCTTGTGTGGCTTCAATGAAAATGTTTATTTGGCCACAGTCTAGTTACTCTTGCACAGCCCTGGGAGCCGTGAGCGTTGCCCAGGTGTTGGTGTAGGCAGCCCTTGCAAATGAGGTGTGTAATGGCAAAGAAGCTGCTCTTCGACTCCCAGCTCCCAGGCTGCCTTTCCAGGGCTCAGGAAGGTTTAGGCTTCACCTCACCGAGAAGAGAGAAACGTGAAGTCTCCTCTGCCCCTTTTTTGAAGTTGAAGTATAGTTTGTTTAGCAGAAAAAAGAGGAAATGTTTTGCAGCCAAGTTCTCCATAAGCACAGCTCTGTTTTCCTGCTGGAAGGAGGAAAGGACATACGAGTCTGCATGGATTATGTGTATTTTTTAGACACCAGGCTTCTTGTGTAGGGAAGTACAGGGGTAAGTCAAACTATTAAACTTTTTTCCTGTCCTTTCCCTCTCTCTCTTTTCTTTAAGCTCTTTGATAGTTCCCATTCATAAGGCAGTAGAATGATGTTCCAATAATTTCTCTTCAGAAACAGGAGACACGCTGCTGTATATTATGCCCTTTAGCTAAAAGAAAAATTGATTCTGTCATGTATACATTTATATCTCATCTATTTTTTTTCAAGGAAATTTTTAACTCTTCTTACGAGACTGAGGTAGGAAATAATAAACTACTGACATACATGACATGATTCTCCCATCTTGGGAAGACTGTCCATCCTGAGAAACAGGAAATTCAGAGGCAAAGCTAGACAATTATTTGTTCTCTAGGTAGGTTTTCTTTTTTACAAGCAAGCTCGGTTACATTTGGGGAATAGGTTTTCCTTAAAAAAAAAAAAAAAAAAAAAAAAAAGAAAAAAGAAAAAAGAAAAAAAGAGAACTGAACGCAACATATGTCAAGTGTTTGGAGTCTTACTTTCTGAATCCTGAAATTTGAAAAAAATATTTCTTTACAAACAGCGACGTTTTAATCTATGTGATATTAAAAGGTCTATTATCTTGAGATAGCTGTATGTTCTCTCTAGGAGCAGGAGAGCCTTTTGGTTAATTCACTGGGCTAATCAGGCCATCTGGCTTCTATTCCTGGACTGTCCTGTGTGATGTTGGCCATCTCAATTAAACTCTGTTTCCTCAGCTTTCAATCTGAAAAACTGTGATAATAGTTACTTTACCCCACCAAAGTGGAATAAAAAATGTAAAATGACATGCTTGGGGCACATGCAGTTTATAGCACCAAGTGTTCCCTAAGTTCTGTAAAAAACCAAATGCAGATTGTATTACAGTGTTCTCATCCCAAAGATGGTCCAAAGACTTGTATTAAAAGTTTTTCTTATAAAAATGCCTTTCGAGTCAAAGCAATCGTTATTCATGGGATGTTGGTCATCGATCAACTTCCTACATAAAAAAGGAAGCAAAAGTAAATAGAATATTCAGAATGAAAAATTTCTCACTTTCCTCAATTACATTATGAAATATACAAAAATCAAATACTTTGAGCCAAAAACATGGAATAATTTTTTGCAAGTGGACCTGAATACTTGTTTGGTGTGGTGACTTTTAGCTCAGATTTAGTTTGAGATCAATTTAAAAATCCATTTCTAGTAGGTAAAAAAGATGGTCTCTGATCAAGCACCCTGTTTTATAACTTTTTTTCAAAGCTATTTTTCTCATGTTGACTTTGTCAGTGTAAGAGACCTGTAGCTCTGTAGTTATAAAGGTTATTTTCCTAAGAATATTTGCTATTCTTGAACCTGGCTCTTGATGGAAAAAGACTATTACTACCAGATCTGTAATTTTGATATTCCTGTTTTGTTGTTTTTTCTTTTCAGGCATAGGTATCAATGATCCTGCTTTTTGTTATATGAAGGCAACGGGCTCGCTATATCAGTTCGCTTTGACAACTTTATTTCTAAGCATTCTGCAGTTAATTCCCTGTCATTATCTTAACTTAAAACTGAGGCAAAATGTATATGTTTTATTTTTTGCCCATATTTGTATTCCATTTAATGTAAAGAGCATTTACAATCCTTCTCTGCTCTCTTAGAGAAAGAAACCACTGGAGACTGAGATTGAGAAAAAGAATTTGGAAATTATGAAGCAAAATTGATCAGAATAGGGAAATTTATTACTATCTAACTGCTTTTCAGAAAAACGCTGTGTGTGGAAAACCTAACCAAACTCAGAAAATTTGAAGTTGCCAGCATTGTCAGGGTTCAGTAATAATTTGTGAGTTGGATGTCTCATGTTCAGTTTCCCCTGGTAGTCCAGATGAATTGCATTTCCTGTGATTCCACACGGCCCCTTGTCATGTTGAAGAAAAACCTGAAATCGTGGGAGTTCGTGATCATTGGCCACTATGGGAAGCTGTAGTATGGATAATATCTAATCCAGTCTATCTGATCAGTGTCAAGCAGACATACCTCTTGCAAAATCAAGATTCATTTAAAAAGGGAAAAGTACCCACCCCCAAAAACTCTACAAACACATTTTCATTAGCTATTTTACAATGGTAAATTTTCATCCTCTACAGTGAGGAATAAATGGACGAACATGTAGGGAAAGGACTTAAAGCGTTTCTCTACATGAATATATGGACAAATGCATGTTTTCCTAAACTGAAACTCTTTTTGTTGTAACAACAGAGGACGTGGTGTTGCTGGGAGATGAAATTTACCTGATACAGAGCAGATCCTTGTTCCAGAATGGGTTCTACACTTTTAACATACCAGGCTCATGTGTGTCTTTCTGACTGAGGATCCTCAGTTGTATAGTTGTCTTTTTTGTTTTTTTTTTGTTTTTAAATAGTGACACTTCATGTTATCTATGAGGCAAAGTGAGCCAAAATTTTTTAAGAACATATGTTTGATTATTTTATTTTTATCTTAGTGTGTTAAACTTTAAAAAGCATTTTAGAATTAATTCTTTGTGGAACCCTGGGGGTAAGAACCACATGTCACAGGTAACCAAATTAGAAGTCCATGGGTTATGAGATCACAACCCCCTAGAGAAATATTTAGCGGTATGTTTACTTAATATCTAACAGCATGTGAAGTTTATTTATTAATATGCCTGCAGGTTTCTCTCTAATCCCACTTCTCAAAGATGCTCACACATAGATAGAAAAGCCAGGAGGGGGTGAATTGCCCTGGTACTATTTCCATCTAATAGAATAAAGTATCTGTTAGAGAAAAAAGTTAGGGTACAGTACATGCCTTACTGACCTTGACCGAATCTCAAGTCCTGTTTTACACAGAAGCCTGTTGTTTGCTGTTTACAGAGAGCAGAAAAGCACACGCACAGCAACTTCCTCTTAGGGTTATGAATCTTTAAGTAAGAAGAAAATTTATTTTTTAACATAGTCAGAAGAGCAATTGCTTTCAGCCAAGCAACGAGAGAGAAAATCACCCCTCCTTCCTCACACCACGCTGCAGTAATTGAGCTTAGTGGAAGGAATTCTGCAGGAAGGACATCTTCCCCACTTCCCTCCCCGTTAACAGCAGTGGAGCTCTGGTCACCACTCGTATCCCCGCCAGGGCCGGCAAATGGAGGACCTGGCTTGGCTCACCTGGTGCTGAGGGGCCAGGCACTGCTGCCTGCCCTCCTCTGCCTGCTGGATGTCACCCGTGGCCCCGATGGACTGGGGAGGTCTGTTGTGCACAGGGCTCGGGAGGTGCAGAAGCGTGTCTGTCTGTATCGAACTCACCTTTGCTGCCCGGGACTGCTAGTGTGTGTTGGAGGCAGCGTTACCAACAGACAGAGCGCTGCTCCGCAGTTCGGGGGGTTTTGGTTGTACTAGCAGACCTGCCACTAACCCACTGATTTTTGAACTGATTTTTACGGGTCTCTGTGCAGCACAGGAATACTAACACTTACCTCCTGAATGAAGCATTTTGAGGTTTACTGACAAAAATTTTTAAGTAAGAGCAAGGGATACTAGATAGTTGATTACATTGCTGAAGTACTGTGAAGGATCAGTTCTTTGTTTTTGCCAGAGTAGCTTCGCCCTTCTTGATCACTTAGTGTCCTATTAACGCACTAGATAAAGCATTAGATCAAGACGTTGTTAAAAAATAAAAAAAAAAATTTGAATCAACACTATCCCTCCTTTCTTGTTCAACCTGTGCAGCAGATCACTACCTTAAATGTTAATAGGTAACTGCCTGGATTTCCTCTGAGTTTACAATTATCAAGCTCATAATAAACCTGAAAATAAAAGGCAAGAGAGGTATTTTTATATTCCTGTTAAAATGTCAAAGCTTCAGAAAGTTTTAGAAAATGCTGAGCTCTTTCCGTCTTCTGTGTCAGGGGCTATTACCAGAGTAGGTGCCGAGACAATCTGGACACCTGCAATCTCCAGACAGATTCCATCAAGCTCCTATCTGTTAGAACCTGCAGTGCTTGCATTTGGATTCAATATCTAACAATAATGTGGTATTTTATAAACATTAGCGGGCCTGATTTTGCACTGGTCAGCACAGGTAAAAAATAGGTACTTTTGGAAAACAAATAAAAAAGGAATTGGAACTGTCTCAATAAATAGTGCAAATTGTAAATTTCCCAAAGATGCAGTCTTTTGCTCAGGCATAAGAAAATAAAGCTGGCAATTACAAACCACGACAAATATTGAGGAATTGCGCAAGCTGGTTCTGCAGTTAAGGTCTAATATTTACTTGACAATACTTTTATATTATTATATATCGCATTATGTCCTTTTAATATATAGAGTTGCAATTTCTCCTTTCTGTTGCAACAGAAAAGAATTACCCACTATCTCTGTATATGGAGTAAACCCAAGAATTTTGACTCTGTTTATATCAGTGATGGTCTTAATACTTCTTTTTGGTAAAGCTTTAAAGGAATATGAGGAATATTCATGTGAGGAGAAGTATAGAAACTTGGTTGAAAGCTGGAAACTGATCTTTGCCAGTCTTTCACGTGCTTTTTTGGTATGACCTTGGTTAAGGAATATGCTCTCTAGTCTTCCTGAGACTAGTTCCCCAAACCACAAAATGAAAATGAGAATTTTTACCTGCAGAACGTAGGAAATGTTGAAGTTCTGAAACATGATGTCAAGGAATATAATAACTTGTGCCTCTGAAACACCAATTTGATGAAAAATGTCACAGTCCTATTGTTAAACACCTGTTTCAGAGTGTGATTTTTGGCAAAGGAGCTCAGCGAATATTGATGTTTAACATATTCCACACTACCCCAACAATGAAACTTGGTTTCAAACAGTGTAGTTTTACATCCAGGAATATCTTGTAAGTGACAAGTATTTCTTTTGTGAGATGGATACTGAGAAACAGACGGATACAGCCATTTTTAGGTATTGGAAGAGGTGACCTGCTTTTCAGAGGAGTCAGACACCTCATTTTCTTTGGAAGCCTGTGGCTGCTGAGGGCGTTTTGAATGTTCAAACTCAGTAAGAGCCAATGCATGTTAATTTGAAGTAGGATTTGGTCAAGTATAATTGCAGAGTGAACATATAACAGCTATAACACATAGTGTAAAAAGTTGCAGACTGTGTATAAGGGAAACATAGTTATAAGGACTTTCCTCTCATTCACAATGTAGGCAGGTCATCTTGTCACGCAAATTTGGTTTAATTTCCATGCATCTGTTATTGTCTTTGTAGCATGCTTATCCATCCTGAGGATTATAACTCCTTAAAAATGTTTATTTGTAATTTGTGGTTCTTTGGTTGTCTGAGTTTTGACAAGTTTGCAGGGGTTTGCAAATCTATCTTGCAATGATTATTGCAATGAGAACTGACCAAGACTGACTATGGTCAGTCCAGCTTGCACAGCTTTCATTATTAGATAAAGTCTAGTTTTTCAAGAAAAAGGAGCACTTATGAAGTGCTTCCCTTAGGAAAGGTATGGAGCATCTACACAGATATGCTTCACAAGTAAATGAAATACCTCTCAAGTTTTCTTCTTCCTTCACTAAAGTACAGCCCAATTGGTGCTATAGTTGAACACCAGTTTTTGACCTATTCTCACCATATTGGGGTCGGTACTGGGACAGGTGCTGTTTAATACCTTTGTTGGTGATGTGGACTGAGTGCACCCTCAGCAAGTTTGCTGATGACACCAAGCTGCATGCTGCGCTCAACAGTCTGGAGGGCAGGGATGCCATCCAGAGGGACCTGGACAGGTTTGAGAGGTGGGCCTGTGCCAACCTCATGAAATTCAACAAGGCCAAGTGCAAGGGCCTGCACATGGGTCAGGGCAATCCCATGCACAAATACAGGCTGGGTGGAGAATGGATTGAGAGCAGCCCTGAGGAGAGGGACTTGGGGGTGCTGGTGGATGAGAAGATCAACATGAGCCAGCACTGTGTGCTTGCAGCCCAGAAGACCAACTATATCCGGGGCTGCATCAAAAGAAGCATGGCCAGCAGGTCAAGGGAGGTGATTCTGCCCCTCTACTCCATTCCGGTGAGACCCCACCTGGAATACTGTGTCCAGCCCAACATAAGAAGGACATGGACCTGTTGGAGTGGGTCCAGAGGAGGGCCTCAAAGATGATCAGAGGGCTGGAGCACCTCTGTTATGAGGACAGGCTGAGAGAGCTGGGGTTGTTCAGCCAGAAGAAGAGAAGGCTGTGGGGAGACCTTATAAGAGTCTTTCAGTACTTAAAGGGGGCCTGCAGAAAAGGTGGGGAGGGACTCTTTACCAGTGAGTGTAGCGATAGAACGAGAGGTAACAGTTTTAAACTGTAAGAGGGTAGATTTAGATTAGATATTAGGAAGACATTCTTTACTTTGAGGGTGGTGAGACACTGGAACAGGTTGCCTGGGGAAGTTGTGGAGGCCCCATCCCTGAAAGTGTTCAAGGCCATGTTGGATGGGGCTTTGAGCAACCTGGTCTAGCAGAAGGTGTCCATGGCCATGGCAGGGGAGTTAGAACTAGATGACCTTCAAGGCTGTTTACAACTCTAACCATTCTGTTTCTATGATTCTATTTTGTGAATATTCTGTAAAGCAACATTGAAGTTGTATACTTACTTTCACCTAGTTCATATCCACCCCAACAAAAAAATGATTTTTTTGCCAGATACTTTTTCTGCTGTGTTATCAGGGGTGGCACTACAGGCAGTTTTGGCTTGAGGATATAGACTAGGGAGATATTAAGTTAGGTGGTTTCTGAGCAGGCAGGTCACAAATGGACAGCAAGCATGATTCAGGAGACAGATCATCATCTTCAATTGCTTGTATGGCTGCATATTTAATCCACCTGTTGCTTTGAACTTTCAGAGAAGATGGAACTAAGAGCTACACCTCAGACTGTGATAGATGCATTACATCAGCATCTAAGGAGTTAGCAAGAAAACCTATTATTCACAGCAAGTTAAATTTCTAATGAAGGTAAAAGACAGAGTCTTAAGCACAAACAGTTTAGAAAAATTGTTTTTGCAAAGGAGATAGGAAAGCTCCTTTTATCTTTTATTTATAGATTAACTAGACCATCTAGAGCATGTCAAGTGTAATCTATGGTAGATGCATTTCCTTTAGAAAAATACCTTAAAAAAATCTCAAAACTATGTTTGAGCTTGTACCTGCGATGAACCATAGGCTGCAAATAAAGTCTATCTCAAGGAACTTTTAGCACAATTTCCCTCTGTCAAGCACAAGAATTAAGGCCCCTTAGATGGTCTGGAATTTCCACGTCCATGAGAAATTTCAGGATTTCTACAACAGTACAAGATTTTTACATTTTTTAACTACTTTGGACTGGAAATTCTAGAATAGATACTGATCCGGGAATGCTATCTGGCGTTTTTTTGACATTTTTGATTAAAGCACTTAGTTATCCCCAATATTAGAACACTCTTTTTTTTTTTTTTTTTTTACCTTTCAAAATCCCTTTGCTTTGATAAAGTTATACATTGAATGGTACTTTTCCATTATAGTACACACTCACAAGGAGATCTGGAGTTCAGCAGTCTAATCCCCCTTTTTAATCTAGATGAATTCGTTCTTCCAAAATACATCTGAATCATATAATTCCTATGACAAACCAATCAACTCTTTCTTGCTAGGCAATCTATGTTGCACAAAGACATAGATGAAGATGGAGAGCATTGGGAAGGCCAGTCTCCAGTATTAGTTCAATATTGGTCCGCACAGAGATTTCTTCTTCTCTCTGTAATGTTTCTGTGGTACAATTTTTCTCAGACATCTTGTTGATATAGTTAGCAACAAATGGACATCGGTTGTCTCCCCTTAAACAAGTGTACAGTTTACCTTGAATTAATTGTTCTCCAGATAAAAGGACACAGTAGAACAACATACAAATGGTACAGTCACCAAAAATAACTTTTTTTGCTTTTCTTTATTGGTTTGCAGCAACTATTATGGACTAATATTAATACATTACTTCAACAGCAAAAGATCTTTAGTAGTCCAAAAACATCACACTGACTTCACAGTGACTATGTGCAGGGAGTAGGCATTGCTTACTGAAAATGGCTTTCTGGGTGAGACATTATAGTGAATTAATATTTCTAAGCAGCAGCAATACATAGCATGATAAAAGAGCGGCATTGCTCTCTTAATAAAAGAAATGGAGAGTATCATCATTAGTCTGTAATGCACAAATTTTCATGACATCCCATAACTACTAGTGTATGGAAGCTTTACTCATCAGGTTTTTTTTAAGAGTCTGATTTTTTAAATTTTTTTTTCTGAAACTCCACAAGCTTTGCAGGCAACGGCAATATCTGTTCTTGAACTGAGTGACAAAGTTGGAGGAAATTATATTGGACTAGAAAAAATATTTCCCCCAACAAATCTGTTGATAAAATTGATCAAGTCTCCCTACAAAGCTTGTCACAGTTATGACAGCACCACTACTGTTTAAAACTGTATCAGTCTAAAACCTGCCCTGCCAAATGTGTTGCCAGATGCCAAATATTTGCTATTTGGTTAGAAAGAAGTCTGTTATAAGTCAAGTTATTTCCAAATGAGGGAGCTTTAACAATGATTTGTGTTACATTTCACTTACTTTAGGTCTTTGTGTTACAAAAAACCCCACATTGTTTTAAAAAAACTATTAAGAAGTGCATTGGCAAATTGGTGGGTTTTTTGAATTAGCTGGTGTATAAGTAAAATTTCAAAAGAAGATATTTTGCTTTATAGCAAATGCTTTGTAACTTTATTTGCCAAGTGTAGTTAAGCTGTAATTATTTATGATAAAACGTTATGCAAGACTTAACTGAACGTTCCTCAGTGTAGTTTGTACAATTCAGAAGCGAGATAGTGGAATTACCTCCTACTGTTCTCAGTTGTAGCTGCACACATTTATTCTATGCCTGCTTTAGTCTTTAAGGTCTTAGAGACTACAGCACTCTGCTGTTAAATTGTGATATTCAAACAGAAACTGAGTCTGTTGTATTTGAAAGAAGGCAAGGTTTACAAATGTTATTATATACAAAGTAGTTATTATGTATGATGATAATTTTTAATAGGTGTGACAAAGGAAATACATGTTAGTGCACCATGTGTAATTCCGGATAATTTAGCTGAAGTCAGTAATCACAACTGAAGGGGTGAATTTTGTCCTGATTTACAATATAAACAAGAACCGTTAGGAAGCTTTCATGTCTACCCATTTTCCAAATATTGCTGCTTGGGGAAATAAAGATAGGAGGTTCAGGTGTCTAATTACAAATGTCTAATGCTGTTTTAGGTGCTACAGGCCATGAAAGATACCTATATATAGATGGCATATGCTCTAGCAGAAACTGGAGACCTGTGTCCTTCCAGACTGGCAGCTGGGGAGTTCGTAGGGTGCCTTAGGGTGACTAAGATGAAGCTAAAGCCTGGTCTAGGCAGTTGAGTCCAACCCCAAGTTTCCAACTGTGTTTATCAGAGCAGGCATCTTAAAGGTGGGCTCCTGAGCCCCAGATCTCTTCAATGAAATATTTGCATGCCTGCATACCAAGTGTTTGGAAAAAAGGTGCAACTTAGTTTCGAAATAAATGTATAGAGTGTAGGAGACCAACAGAAAAACATTATGTCTCAAAGTTCGCCTGCTGTCATACATGATAACAAAGGGGGTACATGCTTGGTTATCAGAGCAACCAGACCCTGTTTCTCATGACTGTGCAATACCAAGTGCTGCCCAAGTGATAAAGGCAGGAAAAGCCTATACCGCGACCGTGTCAAACAATGATTTGTTGAGCAAAAGTGACCATAGCACTGGTGGGCCGAACTGCAAGTCAACAGAGACTATAAACTAGTGCTGTGCCTTACCCCAGTTGGGACCCTCACCACCATCACAACTTGAGAATCACAGATCAACAGGACACTGCTGACTCCAGAGGACCAACGGGACGCTGCGGGCCTGTGGTGGTGACTATACTCTTGCTGTGCTTCGTAATATTGCTTTTCCTTTCTACCTTTTCTCTACTTCTGCCTTTACTCTATCACTCATCTCAGTGACTATTGCTAGGAAATAACAGTAAAGCCCTAGTGAACGGCATTTGACCTCGTTTGTGTCTTAATCTCACACTTGGAATTATTATGAACCCCCCCCAGACCCATGATTGGACCAGGACGTAACATAGATGCCTGATTTTATATGTTCATTCTAAATTCTTTCCATACTTGCTACCATATTAATTTACAATTTCATCTGAAGGGAGCTGATTTATGATTTATTTTTTTTAAATTTTCTTTTTTTTACACCTTTGATTAGTACCAAAGAGTTCATGCCCCTGGGTTGGCCACAAAGTCTTCATCCCAAGGAGGCTGTCCTTGCAGGAAGCACAGCATGCATTCTTGTGTCTTGATTATCTTTGTGCTATCCCAGTAGAAAGGGAAACTTATTCGGCCCTCATCTTTGAAATGTAGTTAAGGCAAGATAAGTAATATGGCTTGCCAAAGTCTGTATGTGTAATGGATTGTAACCAAGGTCCCCTGACACTGAGCTTGTGGCTTAACCACAAGACCATTGTCTTCTATTAAAGAAATGTTAACCTCAGAGAAGTGAAGGAGTCTATAAGCTTTATTATCTTTCAAAGTCTGGCTTAATGAGCTGTGGTGTCTGATTTTCAGTAAAGAGGAAGGCACCATGGAGGAGCCTGCAAAGCAGCAAGAGGCGTGAGTTGAACACTGCTTTTCTTTTGTTTCTTATTTGTGGGTAGAAATGGTTAGATGAGGTGCTAATTTGAGGGAGAGTATTTTCTCAAGCATTTTTCACATCTCTCTCTCTCTCTCTCTCCATCCTGTAACCATCTCGCTGACCACTGGGCAATCAATGTTCTTATAACAAATATCAGCAGTTTAGAATATTAAAATAAAATAAAAAATCTGTAAGGATAAAGAAAATGTCCTTACATTTGGAGCTGATCGTGATCCATCACTAATATCAGGGCATTCCTTATAGGCACTGAGAGTAACAACTTATGGTCTACAGTCTGATGACTGCTCTCTTCAGCCCTCTTAGTTTCATCAACTTGAGCAGAGCTGTTCTACCCCAGAAGCCAGAGGAGTCTATGAGGAGCCACAAATGACTGAGAGTTGGCACAGTTTACTCACTATTAAGGAAATATATTTTAAGATTCTTCATCAAATATAGCATTACCTAAAATGGGCTTGCCCTCTAGTGTCAGGAAACCTGAAAGATGATCTCATTTTTATCATTTTTGTCTCTCAAGAAAGATTCTTTCCTATTTCAAGTGGTGGAGCTGCTGCTTTGCAATCTGTGACTTGCCAGGTCAAACCTAAGCAGAGCCGACGCCTCAGAGAGGGTGACTCCTCAGACAGTGGCTAGCAAGTACCATCTCTCTGCCAGTGACGTTTCAAGGACTTACCATTTAACGAGACTGGTGTTTACTGTTATTTTCAAAAATCTCTTAAAAAAGTCTTTGAGTGAGGAAAAACACCAGAACACGAGTCTGTTTCGTGTTTGTGTGATTAGAAGCCAGTTGGTATCAGGTTTAAATCTCCTGTGTAGAAAAGATCCCATACTAAGACTGGCAATAAATGAGGTGGAGGGCTTTAGGCGACATTGACGCAAAGTGAGCATGCTATAAATACATATGACTATAATGATATTACAGTGTTTGACTCAACAAGCTGTAAACGGGCTCCCTGTCTTCAACCCCTCCGTCTCCTCCTCTGGAAAGAGCCTAAATCCAAAACTGTCAGAGTTGATGAGCGAAGGAATCAAACCAGAAAGAACAGGTCTACTCTAACTGAAGAAACACAAGATGCTTCCCTGGCTGATTTAGTGGCACAGAATGAATGAGAGCCCTGGCAGATTGTACCTCTTCCATTCTGCAGCACTGCAGAGCAGGTGGGAGTAGGACAAGCAGGAGAAAGCAGGTTCTTTGCTTCATGGGCTGGAAGTAGGGCTGATGATCTGAAGACCAGGGGCAAAAGGGCTACATGACCCTGAAATCATGCAAGAGACCACAGAAAACACGGCCGATGACCTAACCTTCTGAAAAAACATTTGACTTCTATCCTTGACTTCTGTGAATTTTTCTTTGTAGACTGTACATTTACTGACCATGAGGACACTGGCTGGACTGAGCTTGGCTCTGTGCAAAGACTTCTGAGTAGAGGGAAAGGTGTTGCGGCAAGTGATAGAAGGAGGAGGTAGCCAAATAAATGAGGGTCCTAAGGAGACACAATTAATGAGCTGCTTTTTTTTTCCGCAGGCTTCTAGCAAAAGGAATGAGAGAGAAAGTGTAGGAGATTAATTCCAGTGAAGGATGATCTGCGTTTTCTGTACTATCATTGTTAGTTTGTCTCCATTGAGCCTCTGTATTTCCAGCTTATCAGTTAGCCACTCCTCCTGCCCGTGCCTTCATGGTACTTTCTGCCTGTCAGGTAGTGTGTGTGAGGGTCTTTGGAAAGGCCATGAGCAGTGGCTGATGATAAATTCCCAGCACCTGGGTTCCCATGGAATCACAGGGTAGGTATTAAGTGTGTTGGACAGTATATGTGTGATTAATAATGTATTTGCCAAAATGGCTGGGAATGTCGTTATAGGAGAGGACATGAATGCTGCAAATCTATTTGCAAATTTGAATAGAATCTGACAAACTGAGATGTGAAATTTGGGAGAAGAAATAGGAAGATTTGAAAAAAATATTTCATTTTTGTGATGCAGTGTCATCTCAGAAAGGATGTACTTTTTCACTTAAAAAAAGAAGCTTCTCATTTCATTTAAAAAGTTATCTTCAAGTGAAAGACAGAAAACTTTCACAAACCAAATAAACAAAAAAAAAATATTTTGAAACCTTATAATAGGTTACAACCAAATGTTTAAGGTTGAACAAAGTGATGCAGAAGACCAGTGTTTCATGGAAGCTACAGAAATAAGGGAGACAACATTTTGGTGGGCTTCATTTTGCTTTGATATAATGCGTTGTTTGAACAATGCTGATCTGTGTAGCCAGCAGGGCTTATGGTAGGGAAGGTCACAAGAAAATCATGTTTTATACTCTGTGAGGAAGACAAAGATCTGACCCAAAGCCTTGGATGCCAGCTCTTCCCTTTTCATCCTACCTTCTCCTTTTGCTCTTCCTTATCTGTCTTCCTCCTTTCTGAAACTCTCCCCATGTTCCAAAGTGTCAATATCAATTTTTTGTTTAGTCTATTTTAGCTATATGTTTTGAAATTTGACAGTTATTTGAGAATAAGGAAAAACATATGTTATATTCATAAGCATGGTTGGTCAGAAAAAGGATTTATGTTCAGTAATAAATTAATACATTTCAGATTTTTAACAAAAAAAATCAAATCTTCTCATGAAACAAGTTCTTAAAAATGTGAAGCTGTAGTCTGTAATTTAATTTGGATAATTTCTGATCAGTTCATGTTGTTCATGGCAAAACATTGCCATACAATGTACAACATATAAATACATTTATCTCATAGAATCTCATTAAATATCTGCTGTTGCATCAACATGTTTGGCGTAATGTAAAATTCTCAAATAATCAATATTACGATATCTAAACAAAATATTTTTATCTCTCTAATATTAATCACCTCAGCGTTGAAATGATCAGTATGGACTTCTCTAGTTTTAAAAACAAACAAACAAACAAACAATTCTAAACTACCACTTCCCTGCAATTTTTTTTTTTAATGAAGTTACATTTTTGTGTTGGAAAATGGTTCTCTCAAAGAAATTTTTTTAGACCAGTTCTGCTTATAGGCTTATCATTGACTGGACTGAGGCCTGTGAAGGGGAAAGAACAGCAGGAGGCCTGGTTCATTTGCGTCAAGCTTGTGTTACAAGATGTCCATGATGCCTGTTTGTTTGCCTAAGATGTGGATGCTGTCCCCGCCTCTATACAGTCAGTCTGAAACGTCTAGTCCAATAAATTAAACCAAACCAACAAGCTGAATCTGAACCAAGTTTTCTCTACCCATATAACCCATTCTCACCACTCCTGTAATAGTAATGAGCACTATTAGCATGCATAGTTTCCTATTAAATTAAGAAATTCATTTAAAACTACTTATTTTCTCTGTGCCTACATGAAATTTGTCATCTTCCTTGCTCTAAGTGGCTTAATATTTAACGTAGGGACATCTTCCCTGTCAAGTCATTGTTTTAGAAATATATATTTCCAATTCCTTGTCTTTTTATTTATGATCTAGCTACATTTTTTTTATCTGTCCATGTTTGTTTATTTTTTATTTGACATTCAATGAATTTGCTCTAGCTCTGTCTTTTTAGTACTGGCTGATGTTTTATAATGTATTGATTCCCAATATTTTAAACTGACCCACTGTTGATATGAGGATCACACTGGGAAGTAAGATGTTTACATCTCACTATGAATAGCAGATAAACGAAATAATAAAGGTTGTCAAAAGCTGAGAAATAAAGTACACTGGGTTCCTGTTTGCTCTCAAGGATATATGGCTGTGCAGCCCAAAGCTAGCAGACTTCAGAATTCAAGGCAGGTAGTTATGGACTCCAGTTTTCTCTTTAATTCTTTTTTTTTTTTGGATAAAAGAAAGATAATGCCACTCTCCAGGACTACAATTTACCTACAATGTTGCATGAAAATAGTGGCTTCACCAGTGATTTTCTCCTATAGTTTTCCAGGCAGTTCCTTTATAAATAATCCATGTTCTAATGAGCACATAAATGAAGCAAACTTAACTTTCTTTCATTGTTGTATTTGATCCTGTTGACTAATTACAGACTTAGAATATGCAGAAATATTGATGCAGATTTTTACTGGTTTCACTTATAACTTTCTCCCATATAAAAGCATTTTTTTTTAACTTTCCTTTTAAATTGCAACCATTTCCTATTGAGCTTAATTCCTTCTGGTATTTACTGCAGTAACATTAATCACGATGAACTCATCTGGTGTTTAATTTTGATGCAATTTCAGTATATACTATTTCTGAATTAAAATACTTATTTTGTAGACAGTGAAAAATTATTTACTGATTATAGCACAACTGTGTGTATGTGTGTAGATATAGATATATTGTATACATTAACGGTGACATGTAATTTAAATCTGCACATTTTGCATTATTCAGTAGTTGGATGCCAGCTGCTTTTCTTTTGTACTTTGTGATTAATTTCATTGTCGGTAGATTTTATGTTTCTGAAGAGTCTTTCACAGAACCTACACAGGATTCAATGAAGAGAATATGAATACCCAGTTGTCAGTGGTGTTTTAGCCTGATCTACAGCACTAAAGTTCAATGGTCAGAGTTACACGATAATGAGGGAGGAAGAAAAAAAATGAACTGCGGCATTATTTTCAAAGAATACTTGATTGACTTTTATCACATAACTAAAAAGAATTAATCCTCCCCATCACCCTTTTTTAATTTCCACTGCAATAGTTTGTCTACTTAATGGAAACAAATGCAAGGTAGGGGAGTGCTTTGTCTGAATTTGCATGTGTGTTTTTCCACGCAACGGGAGCGGCATCTTCAACTCTGAAAAGCACATAGCTGCTGTGTGCTTTTAAAGAGTTTAAACGCTGGAGTTTTCAAGCCTGTTTTATACATTGCATTCTTGCTTGCTTGATCAGGCCAGCTTGAAACAAGAGCATGTGGAAACAAAAAGCAAGACGTAGTAAGCATGAAAAAAAAAATCGCAGCTCTCAGCCACTACCAGCAGCTATGAGTTCTGAAGTTCAGTCTTTTGTGTTTGTTTTTAAAAGCAATTCAATAAACTACAAAATTTGGAGCACTCTAGTCAGGGAAGTTGCAGGTAGAATTTATACTACGTTTCTCAAAAGACGTAAATTCCCCTTTTTTGTAAAGCATTAAGTCCCTCCCTTAATTAAGCCTTCTGGGGTTTAAATGTGTTGATCTCATTTTAAACTGAGCTCAGCACAATTAGACACACTGAGAAGATAGCAGATAATCAGCACATACAAAAACATTTCAGACATAAATGCTTCATCCTGCCAGGCCCAAAATTACTATTTCAGTGTGGTTTTTTTTCAGTCGGGGGGTGGGGGGAAGAGGGGGAGGAAAGAGAGAGAAAGAAAAAAAATTGATTATTTTCAGCTCGTCATACATCTCATTTGTAGTGGGTCAGACCTTCCCCATTCACAATTACCACTAGTTAATCTTATCAGAGAAAAATTCAATTACATTTATCAAGGTTATTCCATACACTCAAGTTATTGCCTCGGAAAAATCGGGTTTCAGTGTTAAGAATGTTGGCATTGTGTATGTGTATGGGGTTTGGCTTTTTTTCCCCCTATCTTTAAAAAATAAATAATTAATTCCTGCTTTTACACTGACGTTACTAATATATAGTTATAATAAAGTAATATTTGACAGCTTTGTAAAAGGGATCATTAATACATAGATTATGGAAGTTTAGGAGGGAGGCTCATAACTGTTAATAGACTTCAATTCTCAGCCTACACTGACATTTTAAAAAATCTAGTTTCAAATTTGATAACAGATTACCAGCTAGGCTGGGAGCCAGCCACCTGATTAAGGCAATTTAAATGCTTGCAAAGTGGTGAGATTAAAATCAAATAAGTGCCGATTTTTTCCCTGCTTCACTTATCTTTCCCTGGATTCGTTCCTTAACTACCAGGTGGCAGAGGACTCTGGGTAATTTTCCTCTGCGCCAATTACCCCAGGATGGTTTTTAGGGTGAAGCAGAATAATTACTGCACTATCAATCCAAAATGGGCTGCTTAATGTGTTTAAGAGAGATTTTGAGCCTTAGCAGGGAGGCTGCCTGAAGCGTGCTATGCTTGTGGTGCCAAAGCCCGCTCGGCCTGCTCGGGTAGTTAACTGTTCGCGGAGAAGGCAGCACACACCCAAGGTGAAAGAAAACAAGGAAAACTCCTGGGAAGCTGTGGGAAAGTTAATGAGCTGCTTCCAACGCGTGGCAGGCTGTAGTTGCAGGTGGCTGACAAAGCTAGGCAGGTTAAGAAAATAATATTTATCATCCAGCTGCCAGGACCATCTTTATCAAAAGTCTTCCTAAAATCCATACAACACGCAGAAAAATGGGTTTGAAACAACAACAAACAATGAAAAAGGTGCGGGGGGCAGGGGAGAAAAATCCAGTCGATGAAGCAGCATATCCTTGATGGGTCATTTGCAAAGCTTTGTAGGGGAGCTGATCTGATATGAGGACGCATTGATTTTAATTTTTTAATTTTTTTTTTTTTTCCCTAAGTAGGAGGAAGGATGGGTTTGCGATTACAGTGGAAAAGGGAAGAGCTAGGGCTGGCGTGGGCTCTGCCACGGGGCTTCAGGGTCCCTGGGTAGCATCAGCCCACGGGTAAAGGTCTGCTGAGGGAGGGGGTGCCCGTCTGAAGGCTGGCTCCGCTCGCTGCCACACAGCTACACCCAACGATTGGGTTTAATTGGCGCTGCGCTGTAAAACGAGGTGCTCTCCAGATGCTCCCCCGTTGACGCTCTCTAGATGGGAGCCAGCTACCCTCCCCCTAATCCTGGGACTGCTAGCGAAAAATTTGGCAGTAGTTCCCCCGCTTTACAGCTTTCTCCCTGCATAACATGGAGAAAGTAACACTTGGCTAAGCCACGGTATAAGAAATAACTCATTAATTATTGGTTCATTAAAGCATTTGAAGATCATTGGAGGAAAGGCAATACAGAAAAGCTCAAGCGCGAGGTGAAGCAGCGTTATGTTCTGTTATCAAACCGGTGTGTGGTGGGGGAGGGATGGTAGAGGGGAGCAGGGCTTAAGCTCTGCTGAGACTCTGAAATGACATTACTAAATAGTATACTGTAGCAGCCACAAATTAAGTATTATCTTCCATCTGGTGACTATGCACTGGATTTCTTTAATTATTATTATCTGAATATAAATTGTGAGTTTTAGCCAAGAATTCTGGAAGGTTGTCCTTAGAAACAGAGAGATAATTAAAAAAAAAATAAATCGTTATATTTGTGAAGGGGTTGCTGCTGTTGCTTGCCTTTCAGTGATTTGCTTACACAGTTTTCCATATGATCTCTACCTACTTGATGTACAGACGGTTTTTATTATTTAATGAAAAATTGATCTGTGATTTTGCTTAGCAGATGGTTTGGATAATGCAAGTTAAAATGTTCAATTTTAAAGTGAAAGTCTCTATTCTGAAATTGTTTCAAGGTACTGAGTGACCTCAAGTGGACTTCAAATATATGGAAAAATCACCAGATATTTCATGAAGATGTTGATATCTCCAAGGAGCAGAGAGTATGGGTGTGCATGTGTGTTTGTAACTGGGGCTGTGTAGCTTATGGGTTCATATTCAAGTCCAATTTCCCCTGCAAAACTGATTTACCTGTGCACCCACCCTCTGCTGCCTTCCTCCAGTAGAGCAGTGCCCTCCCAGGAACAGGAGGAGCAGTGGGAAGGAAGATCAGCTCCATGATTTACATGCCAATTTTTAAACTGACCCTGTTTTAAATCACAGGAGTCTCACCTGCCACAGAAAACCTGTTCATGTCCATCTCACCAGATGTGACGGTTTATGCAGAATTGTGTCTTGTAAGACACATGCAATCCATTTAAAGATTATCACATGAAACCATATTTACTTCAGAGGCCTGTAATAATTACACCTTCACTTGAAAAATCCCCAGGACTTTGGCTGCTGTGCCACAGATTTATACTCAAACATTTTCATTTGATGCGCAAAGTGTGAAGTACTCTTTAGTGGCAAGACAATTATCTGATTCTACTAATAAATGAATGCACTAGTAGTCATTTTTAATTGAACAATTATAGGATATTGCACTGTCAGTTGATTATAGAAGTCATTTCATAAATGTCAAAAATCTCTTTAAACGAATTATGGAGCTCCAAAATAACTCCGGCAATCAGCCAGCAATAACACAATAATCTGTTTACCCTGTTGTCAGGCAAACTACCACCATTTTTTTTTGCTTTTGAGGGGGGACTGAATCTTAAGGATTATACTCCCGCTCAGGCTTCAGCAACTACTGAGACTTTGATTAATAGAGACTGTGAGTGTTGTCAAGTGCTCTGACATGTAATAAATGCAAGAGAAATTAAAGTTGCTGTAGAAAGACGTCAATAGCAAACAGGAGGACAGATCTCCTCTTTGAGCAAAGAAGGTGGAAGTCTGAAAGGTGCTTCTAACATGTTCCTGTTTGCAGGTGCTTCAGTTTACTTCAGTTTTTATTTTGGTGTTGAACACAAATACCACTCTCTTTCTGTTGTTACGTGATAATCTGTTTCCTCTCTTTTCCTCATTGTATGTACAAATGATAGTCTTGGACACAAAAACAGGCCGTGTCTGCTTCTGTCTATGAACACCTGTGTCCGTGAATGTTAGTCCCACTATTTTTTCTGCCTAGTCATACAAAGGAAGACAAGAATTTGGCTCACAGGTATTACGGATATGGTGTGTTTTTTTCTAGTGGATTTTTAACTTGGAGTAGGATAACGAATAATAATCCCAAAAGCAATTCAGGTCGGTCTGTAGGGATGGGTTCCAGCTGTATCAGAAGAACTACTCTGGCCAAGGAAAGGTGAATGGAGAGCATCAAAGTAAAGGAGGTTAGACTTTCTATGGAGTGGACTTGACCCATCTTTTGCTTGCTGAGGAGAGGGGAGTATTTTAGAACTTTTGCTTTTTAATCAAAATAATGTGAGCGTGACTCATAGTTTTGCTAATAATAAAAGGCTTTGAAATAAAATGCAGGTGAAATGTAATCAAAGGTAGAATCAAAATAAATATATTTTGAGAAGTGTTCACTTTCTGGAGGTTTTAGGTATGTAGGTGGGGCCGGGGGCTGTTTTGTTTTCCTGTTTTAAGTGCTCAACTCCAGATACCTTTGGTCTCATTAAATATAATGGGATTACACTGCTAGAAATAATTTCTGGAAATATGATGCCCAGTTCTAAAGCTGGTCACCTCAGAATGAGTGATTTTGAAATAGTGGCTTGTATTTTGGGGGTTGATGGTAGTAGAATAGATGTACTGCTGGTATACGACAAAAATCTTTAATCCCTTTTAATCCTTAGCAATATAGGAAAGATACCTGCAGCTTTGGGTCTGCTTCTTGGCATATTCATGTTTTCAGATGTTGAAAACTGAAATCCTCTGAAATCAAGCTCAGAGCGGGGATGACAAGAATAAGGGATTTTTAGTCATAAATGATGGTAGAAAAATCCAGTCTGGAGTCTGCATGACCTTATGATGCGTTAAGGGAGGTATCACCACAGGAGCAGAAGAACAGGGGCCCTCTGTATTGTCTGTGCCTCATGGAGTAATCTTCTGCCAGCCCTGCATGAGCTAGCACAGAGGGTAGTTTTGGGAATGGAGCCAGAAGCATTATGCAGATTCAGTGTCATAATCATCCTATGCAAGCTAGGTATGCCTGTGGCTGTGGCCATGCTTCCAGCTCTGGAGTTGGCAGTAGTGATACCGGGGTATATTTTCATACTGACTTCTTATTCACATTTCCCTTATGAGGACTGCTTGTTGGGATCAGATGCATAGAAGCTAATAGAAGATCTAAGGAAATGTCTGTGTGTAGGGCTTGATTGCTGGAGCCTGCAGTTGGTAAAAATGAATACTACTCTTCAAGTGCAGAGTTTTAAGTAGGCAGCACTGCAATGGTTCGGTATGCTTGGAGCTCTAAGTTCACCATACCTGGCCTTTTAGGCTGACTACTCTCTAAACAATAAATCCAAATATTCTGTCTCTATTAATAGGGCAAAGTGTGTACAGGAGAGATTATATCCTTACTTGCTACGTATTTCCTGCGGTTAGTGCATCTATGTTATGAAGTTACTATGCTGGCACCAAAGGATAGAGTGGTCTGAAACATTTGGTTAGGCAAACAGAAAATCGAAAAGAAGTAGGAATAGTCAGAGGTTCATAACGAAATAGCAGATAGTCCATACTAATATTTATTTCACTTTCATTGTGAGGCATATTTATTTCACTTTTATTGTGAGGCTTTTGATTTACAGTTTAGGCAGTTCCACAGATTGAAGGGGATCTGGATGGCATTTTGCTTGGTGAAGACGTGGCCCTAAAAACTGAAGATCTGCTTCTTCCCTGATTTACACCTGTGACACCATGTATATCTTTGTCAGGTCTGTGCCAAACATGGACAGTTTGGCAGCTTTCTTGCACACACTTTGTTATGAATTTAACTGACTACACAAAGTGCAAGGCAGTCAAGAAGCAGCCTCTGACATTTTTAATTGGCATTGAATTTAAGTCATCATCAATTATTCTGCTTTAAAAGCAGCTTTATTCCTTAGAACTGCCATGCATGCTATTCAAAACTCTTGCAGGGATCCATCCCTGGTATCTGTCTTGGCTAGTAGGATTAAGCCCTTATGGCTAGTAGGTGGCTGAGACCTTACCATATGCTGCTGGTAGACAGCAGCAAAGCTTTACCCTGTGATAAGCATACTAAAAGCAATCTGTTGGGCTTTTTTTTTTTTTTTTTAAAATAATACACCAGCACGTGGTTAATTGGCATTCATATTATTAAAGTAACTTGTAAATAATGTAATTCTCTCAGGAATCACATCAGTTGCACTGTGAGTAAGTTTAGATTTCAAAGGTGCCACAGTGCCTCATTCTGTGTTGACGGAATTGAACAGCATTAACCTTTTCACTTACACTAACAAAGACAAGTTAAGACAAGATGTGCTATGACTACTGCACATCTATGTTTTGTTTTTGCCCAGGGCCCTGTACAATTACCCAGCACTTCAGAGCTAATATTGGTTGGATGTTTACCTTCCCTCCCCTCCCCCTTCAATATTTCTACAAAATGACGGCCTCATTGTTTGATCAAAAAATAACCAGTTACATAATAAATATATTCTCGTCTTTAAAAAACAAAAAAAGGCTACAAGGATATTCCAGGCACTTATAAAGAGATCTAGCAATGAGAAAAACACAGAGACTCTACAGTACACTTTAGCTAGCATTTTCTCAATACAAACCATTCTGCTGTCATTCTAAATTCCACACTGCGTACAATATGGTATTGATAGTAATGAAACACCATGCTGTGCATGTATCCCAGAAAATAAGGGGAAAAAAATCATCCTCGCAACTTGCAGGCAAAGAAACCTATTTTATTTATTTCTTTTAACATGCAGGCTCTTTACATGTGTGTAACTAACTAATTTGAATATTACTAGTTTGAGTATTACTTGATGTTAGCCTCATCTGTGGTACTGAAGAACCCGATGCTTCTACAAAATCTGAGGGTCTGGTGGTTAGCTAACTGTAGCCTGACCTCAGACGTTACAGGTTGTGAAACAATGGGTCTAAAAGTTAGAAAGTATACATACGTGCAAGCTGCAGTGATTGCCGGGCTGATACTTTCAGGATATTCCTTACTACCAAATATATGTTTTGGCTGCTATTTAATTCACTTCAGAAGCAAAAGCTTTCAAATAGCTGACTGAAGAATAGCCTTCTCCCTCCCTCTCTGTGGTGGAGAAACAAAATGTGGAAAATGGAGCAGAAGCACAAAGAGAATTAAGTGCCTTTCTTGAAGTCACAGAGCAGTTGTGCAGTGGCCAAACCAGGAATAGAAAACTTATTCCCTGACTTTTATCAGCTGCTCACTATATACCTCTATAAAACTCAGCGGATTTACAGGGGGGATATTCACATAGCTTGTTGAGACCTGACTTGTTTGGCATATGTGAGACTGGTAACTGATTTTATTCTAGCTTCCATAGGACACTGTCTCTCACCATAGGCAGAGCAGCACTTCTGATGAGCTTTCTTTCACTTAACTGTAGACTTCTAGAAAGTAGGTATCTGTCTTGGAGGTATCGAAAGTTTCCTGCTGTGGACAACAGGCAGGAACACTGGTTCAACTCACAGTAATGCTGCCATCTATGATGTCATCCAGTTACATCATAAAAGAGTCTATTTTTCTCTCTCAACCTATGGAAATTCCAAACAACTGGCTCTGATATAAATGCCTGTATTGTAAATATATCCCACCCCTTATTTCAACATTTTTAGGAGACTAAGTTTAGGAGAGTGAATATAATGTTGGTCATTTGTGAATTAGCACAGTAAACCAAGAAATTATTCCTTAGATAATTATAAAAACATCACATCATAAAATCTTGCAGGGAAGACAGCAATACGCATTCTCGGGTCGATCATTCAATGCCTTTCATAAATGTTAGTGAATCTGCCAAAATCTGGAAAGATGTAACATACAGCTTACATAAAAAGCACCTAGATCCCTACCAATTTTCCCTGTAAGACTAAGAATACAAAATATTCTTTCAACTGAGACGTGGATCAACCTGTATGAGTTTCTAGTATGGACTGCAATCTATAGATGGTACGTATCATGACCGTCATCTTCAAATTAGTCTAAATTTTAGTAGGTCTACAATGGTAAGAGTGATGAGAAGAGAGATTAGCAATAGTGTAAGGGTAGATAAATGCTAGAAATAGCCTTGGTTGCCTTGGTGGGTATCCCCGAGGAACCAATTTGTTCATTTGGTAGTCAGTTTTGTGTGTAAACCTTAAACATGAATGTATGCTGTTTTAATGTGCTGTGTAGATTCAGTCTTAAAATCATAATTAATGCAGTTTATGTCTACAATATTTCTCCTTACCATTCCATAATGTCTTTGCACAATTAAAAATGTTCAGTGAGCTGAGGTCTGGGGATTTTGTTTGTTTGGGTTTTTTTTCATTTTTTTTATTTGTCTACAAAACAAATACATTTGGAAATAAATGTCATGGATTTCACATCATAAGGAATGCGGTATAGCCTTCAGTTTTTTGTGTGGTCGCAGAAGTCCCACATCTTAGACCAGTGGCAGCTGAACAATGTACTAAGGTTTGAAATCTGAGTCCAGGTTAGTTTTTTCCCTTTGTTTCATTGCTGTTGGTCTTACAAGACTTCATTAAGCTCAGAGGACAAATTTCAGGTTTACACTCATACTACACCATTGAATTTGGCCTTTTCTGTCTAGCCAAGTCACTTTTCAGATAAGTGGACTGTGTGACTGCTTTATTCAACCCAAATGCTGGATTATCTTTAAAGACCAGCATATCTGGAACTCTGAAAGATGTTGGGTATGGCCAGGTCAGCAGGCAGGTATTATTGGTGGCAGTAGGCCTTAGGGGCAGGAAGAAGATGCTCAACTGAAAAAGGAGGAAAGAAGTCCTTAAACGGACTAACATTCTGTGATCTTGATTTTCCACGGCCTAAACCTCTGGGCTATCGAGATCCCATTCTTGCCACTGTTGATCTCAGGACAAGCAGAGTGTTGAGATGAGTTGAGGCTTCCTTCCTTTCCAGGTTTCCACTGTGCTTTCTACCAACATGGCAGAAAGAGATGGAAGTAATTTACAGGCCAGAAACTTGCTGTTATGTGTTTTTTGTGGCTGTGGGCTAGAATAAAAATGTAATAAAGCAAAAGTAGTTCTGAAATTGTTGGCTTGGGTTTTTTTGCTTGAAGATGCCACTTTAGGACTGACATCAAAGTGCATTGCTTAGGAGGTAAGGAAGAAATTTTTGAGGTTACCTACAGGCGTTTTAAGGTAATAGGCATTTAACTGCCATTCATCTTCCTAACTCTTTGAATTTTAAAGAGAGTTTTCCTCTAATAATTTGACATTTCTTCCACTTTCTTATGATAACCATTGTACAGTATAACCCTCTTTAACAAGGCATACAGAGTTCTCCACTGACTGTTGTGTTTCCGGATTATATTGATCAAATTCAACTTGATTCCAGCAAGCTGTTGATAGAATGACATATTTAAATAAACACCCTATCAGTTCAGTTATGGACGTAGAATTGGGTAGCATTCAGGAGATGGACTGCTTTTTGTATTGGGTGGTGAAAAAATTGAGTGTCATTCAGGAAATGGTGGGAGAATAGTCAAAAGGAGGAGGAAGAACTTGGAGAGGACACTGGAAAGGAGAAGCAAGGATTGAGTGTTAACAGGGAAAATGGCTTGAAGAACACGAAGTGGAAGCTGAGCTAGTCAGAGCAGCAGCAAGAACCAGTGAGAGAAACAGGTTAAAGGTACACAATTAAAGTCAGATTATCTTATCAAAAGAAATAATTATTTAAAGTCAAATGGACTTTACACTGTGTCAGCTCCTGTAACGAATAAAACTAGGAAAGTGGAAGATAAATGAACAGGACTTTGGGAACACAGACGTTTTAGTTTGTCATCTCTGTGTTTTCACTCTCCTAAAAAGAATCTGGTATTGACAACTCTGAGAAAAAGATTCAGTCCATCTAACTTTAACTGTTTTTTAAGGGATCATCTGGCTTAAGAAAGTCCTCTAGTTTCCATTTATAATGAGTGCAGAAGCATCTCCAATGAGGTTAATCTCCCATATTCTAATTTCCCCATCAAGCTAATGATGTAATTAATTGTGTTCTTGACTTGTCTATTTCCTTTGACTTTAGAGAAAGTGTAGACAAATAACTTTGAATACCTAGAAGTTAGACATCTAAAGCCAGGTGAGGTGAATCCTGTCTTGAAAAAACTGGATTATGGGTTAGATATGCAACTCAGTTAACCTGGGAGAGCTGTTTTTCTGTCTGTAACAAAAATATTCAGCTCACATCTTCTCTTCCTGAATGTGTGATAACTTTGATTAAACCACCAGATTAAATTCTTCTGGTTTAGATTTTAAACTTGTTTGGAACAAGGTTAGATGGCATTTAAGTTCCATATCACTGTGTGTCCGGTAATGAAAATTAGTCTAATAGGCTATGGTACCCATTATTCAGGCTAAATTAGCTTCCTGGGAGAGATCCCTATAAAGTAGCCATCATGATGAAAAATGTACCAATTAAACAAAGTAAACCAAGCTGATTATTGACATATTCTGCATTTCTTTTAAACCTTTTTTCTCTTTACATCCTTTATGTTTCTGCCTGTTGCAGAAAGTTGGACACTGTTAAAGAGAGAGAAGGATAAATAAATGTGGAAGGGAAAGGGAGAAATTGACCCATGTCTTGTTATTGCCGTTGTTTTGACTATCTATTGTATCATTCTTGAAAGAATATCCTTCTTTCTAGATCTTCCTTTGAGATCATACAGGCCATCCCCTTCCCCACTAGCTGCCATTGGGATGATATATCCTGACTACAGCAGCTGTTCATATGGGAACATAATCAAACAGAAGTGTTTAATTTTTTTTTTTTTAGCTAACCATTACTGGAATTTAATATCTGGAAGAAGAGAAAACCAAAAGCCACTTGATGAGCTAGCTTTTCACAGACGACAGAGAAACATGGACATGTCTTGTTTCTGCTGCTGTTGCAATGATTACTGAGATTACGCTGATGATCTCATAGGCTTTCTATTGGTAAAATTTCTTCTGATTAAATGAGGAACTGGGATTTTGGAAGATCTGAATTGTATACTTGATCAAAGTTTCAGAGGATGACATCAGAAAGATGCACTAGAATCAGTTTTTAGAAGCATCTGTCCCATTTTCAGAAGTCATTTGGATTTAGAGGAGCTTTTGCTGCAGAGATGTAAAACATCACTGCCTGGTAACAGCAGAATGAAAATTGTACAAGTGGCTTTGCTGCTCCAGGTCAAGTTCCACCTTCTTTGTTCTGATACATCTTCACCAGCAGTTTCAAATATACACTGGGTTTTGCATTGTAATGACTGAGGGATAGGTATATGTTTGTTTCTGCTGTGGATGTGGTATGCACCATTGAGAAGCAAGGATAACAGTAAGAAACTGCATCAATACACGCTTATGTCCATATATTTAGGCATTACTATTTTAAGCATACCAAGGCAAATGTGACATGTCACAAAGGTCAATTAGTCATGACTTCCAGAAAAACAAAATTATTATTTTGAAGAACAGTCCTCAGTGACTTAGGTGGTCTTCACACATCCTGTATCTCCATGTCACATCTGTGAAATAGGAAAGCAACACTTACCTACTTCTAAGAGATGTTTCAATGAATAGTTTTTGTGAAGCACAAGACTCCTGTGGAATGAGTGCAAAGAATTACTCTATTTATTTTTATGAACTTTCTGCTTTACTGCAGTAGGAAAGCTTAAATTATCCACAGAGTTCTTGAGCACATTGAGGAAGCCAAAGATCCTGATTTTGCCCACTGTGCTCCTGGCAAAGAAAAGACCCAAGGGAGACTCCTAAATGAAAAATATAAACAAAACCCTGAAGCTACTCAGATCCTTAGAAGATTAGATTTTTGAAAATATGTTCTTTATAAGATAAGTTAAATGCATTCTTTCCCTTATTTTTTCCCCTGGTTTGGTCACAGGTTGCTCCAGGCATCCAAATGGGGGTATTCAATCCCTTGCTCTATTGATCCTGACAGGGACACATGCTAAGGTGCCCTATCCTCCCTGAGGCCATCACTAACTGCAGATTTAACAGGTCCAGCAAGGAGAAGGAGAGGTTCCAGAGGCTGTCATTCAGCCTGGGATCCATACTTCACCCTTTCAATCTCATCTGCCAATCTGTATATTTCATTATTGTCAAGGTGTGCAACACTTGATTTTCCAGTTGTACTGCAGAACCCTTTCAGGGCCGGTACTTGTGGGAGGATTTAGTGAACATCTTGCAAGTGGGAAAATTATCTGTGAGACCAAGCAGTGCTCTTTCTGTCACCCACATGGAGGAGGGACAGGAGAAAGAGTGGAAACTTATTTTTGTGTGAATTCTTCTTCCCAAGGTACTTGGGGTTTGGTCACATAAAAGATAAAGATAGGTGGTCTAGATGTCATTTTTAGATTTTGACTGCACAGAGACATTTTAGGCATTTTTCTTTTCCTTTTGTTGACACCAGAAATTTAGAATTCTGCTGTAACTCTTCAGTTTTAGATTTTTGAATAAGTGGTAAACTCATTCTCTCACATTTGGATTTATATTGAGTCTTTCTTCTGCCTTTTTTTTTTTTTCAATTAAGAATGTTATATACGTGTAAAAGTTAAGTACCTTGATAAAATGTTAATGTGGATCAGTGCTTTTCTGTTAACTATGATGTAGGCTACATAAGTCAGTGTGTTACTCTGGAGTTTTGTAAGTCGGTGCTTTTAGTCAGTGTACTCAAAGGTACTTTCTATGAAATAAACCAAGGTTTATTTCATCAAAGTTTTTACTTGTAAAAAGATCTCAAAGCCCTTTACAAATTAATACACAGGTTTCAGGAATGTATACACTGTCTGTATGGAGCACTGAGGTACAGTATGAACAGTGTATATCTAATGCATTGCTCTATTTGCCTTAGTATTTCTAATTAGCTTTTCACTGATATAGGACATAAAGGCAAAGTTAGTATCAGAGATGAAAATAAAGGAGGTGGAAATTGAACTCAGGGTGAAATCACATTATGTGGTTGAGTATATCTGAAAGTGTGTTACCACCATCAGTCTCTTGCTACTCCCCATCTTCCCTGCTCCTCCAACTCCTCCCCTGTCCTTAGCAGGTGATTTGTCACTTCTCTTATGCTGGCTCTTGTCTGTCAAACCAATAGCCATGCCATGTCTCTTATTTCAAGTGAGTGAGACAGACCAGCTCACTGAGGGTGAGATGAGTGCTAGATTTTGGGAGGAAGGGGGATACATTAGGATCACGTGGCTAGGATCAGTGTAGGGATGGGAGGAATGATGCAGGTGGGTGTAAAGGGTAGGAGATTCCTCACACAGTTTTCACAGCAGAAGTCACTGAAGTGTCTAATTGTTGGATAAGAATGCCCAAAGAAAAATAGGCTTTGATTTTGTTCCAAATGCCTATATTTCACATATCCCTACTTCTCAGATTGTTACAGACTGATATGGCTGGGAAATTTATCTTCCATTCTTCCCACCTACAAACAATGCCTCCTGTTGCTAATGCTTTCCCACCTACCCCTGGACAAAGTAATCTTTTCAGAAGACTTGTACTCAAGTGTCACTTCAAGTAATTGAGTGACTACTCAACCACGAAAAAAATCAAAGCTTCTAAAGCAGCTAAATGCTACTTGGGTGAATACCTTAAGCAGTTATGTGCTTACCTACAGTTATGCAATGGACAATACCAATTAACACTTTACAGATTGTTTAAACATCAACCTCTCCTGCTTTTTCTCTGGCCTCTGCTCCTCCTTTTCAGCTTCTGCCCAGTGCACATCAGGAGAAATGTCTTGTTACTGCTAGTACCTTGTGCCATGCGCTGTAAAATGCAGAACACAGGAGTAGTAGGATGGGTGCTGGCTCTATGCTCCCTGACTCTTTGAACTCAACCCACTACTAATACAGCACTTTGTTGAAGAGGACTGGCAGGCAAACACTAGCTACTCTGCGACAGTAAACAGTGTTTACAGGGAACTTGTCATTGTTTAGTCGCATCCGTGATGGTTTTGCCGCCCTTGATGTACTTCCACACTTGAACGGCAACAAACTGTATTACACACTTAATTTGTACACCAGATGCCTCTGTCACCAACCAGCTAGATCACAGTGGATCATAGCTGTGGCTGCAGCTCTGAGTACCACATCACGTTGCTTTTTTTGTCCTGACCATTTTCTTGTGGGCTGTGATGCTAAAGCTTTGGTTCCATGTTCGTTAATAGTCATTAACGACACTGTGTGATCTACTGCAAGATCTTATACTTACAGGACAGATTAAATGTATGTCTTTTACGGGTGTCAGCAGAATGGGACAGTTTATCGAGAGTTCATATTGTCTTCAAGATTTTATTCAGTGTTTATGTTGTCTTTATGTTGTTGGCAATTGATACCTAGTCCAGTGTGAAGTTAGAGATGAGGACAGATGATGCATAGCCTAGTACAATGCCTGTTGCTACAAAATTAAGCCATTAAAACATTTTAATTACATTTGATGGGGCAGTGTGAGCTTATACAAGATCAGTGTTCCGTGTTGTGTGGTCTCAGAGATTTTGACCTGTTACAGAGAAGACCTAAAGCTGGATGCGCGATGTTGTCACACTGTGGTCTTAAAAAGCATATACTTTCGCTTATACTTTCAGTCTTCTCTGAAGTCTTGGGAAGCAATCTGCTCAGCACTCCTCAGGATGCGCCCCCATGTCTCCATCTGGAAATAATGCTTACCTGCTCCATGGGGATCTGTAAAAGTAAACTGATTACTCATTTAGTAGGTGTTTGTACAGCACTTTGAAGATACAAAACTGTGCTATGATTGTAAGTGCTATTTGCTGCATTACACTTCCTATGTAATTATACATTTATTTTTTTCCTGAGCTTCTTAGATATATTTTAATCTTTCTAATTGATACTACATGCAGTAGAACATTATTCTATCTCTAGCTAAACAGAGTACTGTAGAAGTGTTGGGAAAGAAACTGATCTATCTGCTGCGCTATCCACTCTGTGCTCTTACAATATCTTTGCGAACTGCTTTCATCAAGCTAGTAAGGATTTGTCAAGGTGTTTACCTGTTGGGAATCTCAACATGATTTCTTGAGGGTGCAATCTGGGGCTGAGTTATGTGTTCTCCTCTTCTGCTCTTCTAACTATTCGTACATCAAAGTCTCCACCATTGTAATTCTTTTTGGCCTCCTCTTTATTCAGCAGTTGCTGTACAAAACAAATGTATGTTGTGCTCAGAGAATACTGTATATCATATACATTTATCCACCCAATGAAACGAATGCCTTCAGTGCACATAAGCAGAAATGTCTTGTTGGGGAAAGCTAGTGGTAGCTTGTGCCTCATGCTGCAGAATGCAATATAAGGAGTAGTGT
>VFFE01007206.1:1422888-1732138 GCA_008921705.1 Burhinus oedicnemus
ACCTAATAACTCTTTTCCATCTGTAATACTTATGCCTGAGTTTCAGAGTTATGTATTGCAATATGATTTCACCCCGACTGAGAAAGACTGAAATATTTTTTCTTTCGTGTAGGATTTTTTTTCACATTATCCAGAATTTTCATACTCACTGAAAACTAGTGGGGGAAAAGAAAGCAGAACTGAGTCTACACACGCACTGCTTAGGCAAGAAGCTACCCCACTCTGTTTGCACCTGCTCTCGTAGGCTGGTTGCAAAAAGCAGCCCCAGACATTACTCCCACGGATGACAACTTGAAGCAGCCCAGGCCTTTCAAAGACCCTAGGCAGAGCAGAGTAATGTTTTGGAGACAGAGATCCTCTTTTTAAGCAGCAGTCCCAGAATTTGTCTTTCTGTTGAACACTGTTGATTCCTGTCTCATCTGTACCTGCAGTCATTGTTGGGGAGCCATGGCTGATAAGGTGCAAAACATGAAGTATGTACTGATGTGCAGTTTTGGGGGGAGTAAAGTTTTTTAGCACATTTTAGATTTCTTTCTTGCAAAAGCCCTGGCAAAGCTCTAACATGACATTATTTTGAAGTACAAAGAGGCATTGAGAATAATCAGTGATGCATCACAGAAAAGCCCATTTGTTTCCATTTAACAGGGAAAAGGTTAGAGTAGTACATCATCTTGCTGCTTCCATCCTGCACATTTAAGAAACAGTCTGTCCAGCCACTAATTGAGAAGTGAATTTGTATACAGAGAAACCAGTTTAGTAGTGTCAGTAAAGGAATTGGTAATTTTTCCACTAACGAGATGCCGCGTTGGTAAAATAAACCCCTATCAAACTGAGACATATTGTCTCTCTGCTCCTTAAAGATTTCTTGACTGTGAAATATGAACACCTGGCTTTTCCTTGCTTCTCTTTCCTCCTGTTGGCTTTTTTTGTGGCACCCTGAAGTTGAGGGGAAACTTGTGGTAGCATCTGACCTTCTTTCCCGGACCTAACACACCATAAAATAGTTGTTGTTCTGTAAAGACCTCCTTATGCTCCTAGCAAAGTCAACAGGACTTTGGCCATAAACTTTGTGGACAGAATGTTGAGTACCTAGGACTTGTACACTCACAGTATGGGCCATACAGTCTAGAAATAAAAGTCCAAGTTTCAGTTTCTGAAAGTTTGCATCCAAAATTTGTAGCTTGGCAAATCTCTGCAAACAATCTTTCTGTAAAACAATCTTCTACCCAAATCTGTTGTCAGTCCCACTCAGTTTGCTCCTCCTTAATACTTTTCTTAAACTTGCTTCTTCATATTAACTTGAATCAGCTTTTTTGAACATTTGCTTACACTTATTTGGCTTTGTCTCTTTGACTTTTCTCTTGTCCCTGATCTCATTTTTTCATTCGTATGACTCCATTTCCATTTGCATATATGCTGCTATGAAAAAGATAAACTAACTAATGGTGCCAACCCTCCAGCAAGGACTTTGAGGGACTTTCTTGTCTCTCTGACTAATTCCTTTTGTGGCCTTGGGAAAGTCACTTATCTTGTCTTTCTTGGTTTTCCCATATGAAAAATGGAGGTAACAATGTACACTGACATCCAAGAGATCCTGTTTCTGTTGCACTAAGAAGCCAGCCATCTCCAAATACAGATTTGCTCTATGTGAGTTAATTAAAACCTAAGGTGTTGTAATATTGTGGATTAATTTTAGCCTCTGTGGTCAGTGCTGACCACATGACTGAGGGGAAAAATTATGAATTAAAATAAAGAGCTGGAGAAGTATTAACTTATTTTTGTAATTAATCATTGTGTTATTTATTGTCATTTATTTTGTAATTATTGCTTGGGAAATAAAAAATAAAAAGATCTATCACTGCTCTCTGCCAACTCTAACTGCAGCTGCGGATTTAGAGACAAAATTCAGGCTTCAGCCTTTCCCTGGGGCTGATGGACTTCTCCTTTCAAAGTAGGACACTTCTATCTGATGGCATTAACCATAAAATCCCCCATTTCAAGTCTATGATATCCTGAAGGACAACGGCTCATTTCATTTCTTATCAAGAAATCGGGCAGATCAGTCATATTTCCCGAATCAAATGACATTTTCAGAAAATTCATTTGAACCAAAAATGAGGTTTCCTCTCCACAGACTCCAATTAGTTTAAAAGTGGTTTTCTGATGAAAATTCTTGAAATAACTGAGCTGTATAAAGAAAAATCTATATCTATATATGTATGTATATAGATATATGTACACATGCAGTCGCTGTGAAAGCCATAGCCAGAGTACCCTATCAAGCAGTATAAATCTTTAATTTTGGTGATCAGCAGTAACGGTGAAATACCTTAAGAGCTCTCCTTGCTTCCTCCTCATTTTTCTTCCTCTCATCCCATCGCTCTGGCTATTCCAGAGGGAGTGCGCACACTCATTTGCTCCCTAAGTACACAAAATTAGCTGCTTATCTGTTGATCTTCTTACATGATCCTTTAAAAATCCTTTCTCTGTATGTGTGTCCAAGGCCGCTTTTGCCTTCAGAGGAAGCCCAGACAAGCCAATCCTCAGCCTTTCCCTTACCCGCTCACAGGGGGCCTGGGCCTAATTAAATTGCTCTCAAAGACAAGAAGGGATGAATTTCCTTCTTTCCATCTCCCTTGTCACCCATTTAACTCAGCTGAGATCCATTCGTTCCTTTTTAGTTATGTTAAAATGGAAAGGGGGGAGCTTGGATCGAGGGGGACGTGCGGGGAAGGGGGAGGAAAGTAGGGGAGGAGGAGGCAGGGGCGGCGGCGGCGTGCGGGTTGCGCTGCAGAGGTGCAGCGTCCCAGGCACAAACAAAGGAGCAAAACCCCAGTAAACGGGAGGTGAGTGGAAAAAAGCCGGTGCCAGAACCGCGGCTGGATTTCTCTGGCTGGGGCCTCCTCCGGTTTTGTTTACTGGCAGTTTTTATACTCAAACCGAAGAAAAATGCGACCTTAAAAAGACAAAAAAATATCTATGTACAATTCTGCGTATTTATGCACCCTTTCGGAGCGATGCTTGCTCCTTCCCCCACTCCTCCCAAGAACATTCTCTGAGGAACGAGGAGGCCTGGGAAATTCGGATGACCCTGGCCTGCTCGTGTGGTATCACCCAGGAGGGGCAGAGGTGGCCGCTTTGGCTCGTCTGCAGTGGGTTGCACCAGGAGGGCGATGGGGAGAGCTGGGACAGCGGGGCCGCTGCAGTGAAGGTGCCTCTGCCTGGGGAAGGACAGCCCAGGCACTGCCAACACCAGGGTCCCCCTGTGAGCTGAAGCCCAGCAAAGGCCTAGGAAGAGCCAAACAATTAACCTTTGAAGGTCACCCAAAGTTGTTGGGTTTTTTTCCTTTCTTTTTGTTTTTCTTTTCCCTTCCTCTCCCCCCTGCCCTACTTCTCCCCTCTCAGTGCTGTTTCCTCCTCCTCCATCACCCAAACCCCAAACACATCTGAGGAAGCCGTTCAATTAAATCTCTCCCGGCTCCAGCTGGCTCCTGAGTGAAAGGTCAGCAGCGTCCGGGAGGGAGAGGTGCGTGCGAGGAGGAGCCGGAGCCGGTGCTGTTACCGCAGCCGCCTTCGTCTTTCCCTCGCCTCCCTCCCTCCCTCCCTTCCTCCCTCCCTTCCTTCCTCCCCTCGCCTCCCCTCTTTAATGATACCCAATGGTCAATCACTCCCCAGCAGAGAGAGAGATGCCCTGAAGCATCATTGTGGTCGGGAGCAATCGATCAGGTTTTTAAAAAAAAGATGATAATGATAACCCGTGGACATAATGTCAGCGAGTTTGCGGTGCCTCTTGGAGGCCGCACGTGCTCTGTCTGCCAGTGCCGAGGAGAGGCTTGGAGGGGCCCGAGAAAGCCTTTTCCCCCCACTGAGCCCACTTAGCCCTGCCTTAAAGACAGCTAATTAGACCGAGGGCTGCTATGTCTGCTTACACGGGTGGGGGGAGAGCGGGAGCGAGTAGGGCCTCGCACCAATGGCAAGCAGGACCAGAGCAACCTTTGTTTTAAAGAGGCTTCAAGTTAACTGGAGGTAATCATACAGAGACACGGCTATAAATAATCCATACCTGCGCTACGCGACCTGGATGCAGGCCCTCATAAGAATACCGTGGTATGCAACGGTGATCCACCGCTTGCTACCCCCTGCGCTCTTCGGTGCCTTTATTTTAAGACAGATTAGTGCTTTGTATTGCCAGGCAGATAGAGGTAATCGCCGGCCCACGCCTGAGACGGAGATCTGAAAATCACCAGGAGGTACTTATCAACATGCGATCTGAGCACCGGTGGATGCGTATAGACCTTTTAAAATTCTATTAGTATATGTCTGAGTAGATTGCAGTAAAAATACAAACAGTTTTCTAAAGAAAAACTGTCAGTCTCTCTTCCTAAATCTCCTACCCTGCAGCCTAAGCATGGACTTCTGTTTTTATGGATAAATGTGATTTGTCTTTTAACTGTTGAGATTGCGCACTCACCGGAAGGACTGCAGACCCTGCTTGGAAGAGGAAATCTTCCCTTTATCCCAGTGTACACTTTATCAGAAAAATAATAATCAAACCTGGGGGCCCTCTGTCTCTTCCTTCCATTGAGGAGATATAGGACAAATAACTCCATAGCAATAATTTCCCATCCCAACACAGAGATTTTTTTGTTGTCACGTTATTTTCTGCATCATTTGGTGAACAAAACTACATTTTCCTCTGCACCTATTAAACTATTTGATGATGCCTTTTATTTTGCACTATAATTGGGAAAGCAATCATGTGATAAAATGTAAGTTTGTTGTGAAATAAAATAAGCGACGTTGAAAACATCCAAATTATATTGTCCGAGAAAGTTTCTCAGATGTTCTGTTCATTTAGAGATATGATACTGTTATTATTTTTAAGTTTTTTACATTTTGGGGAAGAAATCTTTGAGTATTAAAAGATACTTGTAACAGACAACAGTAATGACTCATGATTCTGCCATTACCTCTCTCTTGTGGTATTAAAAAAGGTGGGTAGAGACTGTTAAAATAGCTATGGTCTGAAATAGGACATATATCTCGTTTTTTTCTTGGGTAGCTGGTTTGTGTATGTGAAATTTAGATCCGTTTGTGTGATTGAGCTAGTACAGAAAAGCTGCCAGTAGTACGCATTAACATGCACTAGAAGGACTGAAAACTTTGTGTAGGCTTTAAGAGAAACATGCAGAACAACATTTGATGCCATTTGGTATTCTGCACTAAAGAATCACAAAACGCCCACATTCATTTTCTTAATAAAACACTTTTCTTTTTAGTTAAAAACAGAGGCATAGTTTCAGAGAAGGAGCTGAAAATTGGTCTGACTGCTTTGAAAGCCAGCAGACAATACACAACAACGTTGTCCTATATTCAGCCACATTAAAGATGCAGGTTTCATCTACAACAGTGGTCACAACAATTAATTGTATTTTATTGTTCCCAAGCTAGTCAATCAACCTGAAACCCCACAACTTTATAACCATGCAAGTTTTGAGTGTACATAGGAAGCGTATATGGGACTCATTTATTCTTTAAGGTGTTGAATTCACGTACTGCACTAACAATGATGAGGCATCAATAGGCTAGGCTTAATTTCTGGATAAAATGTTATAATCTCATTTTTCTATAGGGACAAAAGCCTTTTTCATACCCGAGAACCAGTTAGCTGTGAATAATGATGTTGTACATAAGGTCAATGATGACATAGCTTTTAACCATCAGTGACAGTCTATCATGTGAAAGTCCGTTCCAGGGAGATTCCTTGGAGCGAGAAGCCCAATAAAAAGGGGGAAAAGTAAGTGCTTGGGAAAGTCTAAGTAACCTGTTAAAGAACAGGACTTTTATAATTAATGGGATTTGTAGAACTGCAGGTGAAGTGCAAAGCATTCCTCCCTTCTCCTGCCCCCTCCCTCATTCCCCAGACCTTCACTGGGAAGAGCCACTAGATGATGGTGAGCCAGGCACAGCTTAAAAGGGTTAAAGTGGTATAGTCTTCCAGTTCAGTGCTGGGAGTTCAGGCTTAGTTTTTGCTCCTGAATCTCCTGCTAACTTCCGGTGTCTTGTAGAACGGGGAGGGTAGCTTTAACCTTCCTCAGATCCCTTTACTATCCCCCAGCTCATTTTTGCTTTTAACGAACTTTGAAATCTACAGATGGTAAATTCTTAAAACCTCTTCCAAAGGCCACTGAACAACTTCCATTGGGCTCTGCTTCAATGTACTCTTATTAATATTTTGTCATCAAAACTATATGTAGAAATGTAAGCACATTTTTCTTCCATAGCCATAGTCTTCCAGATTAATCCCATTTGCTACAGCCAAACTACTAGACCAAGGAGCAAAGAGACCACCCACACTAGCAGCCCCCATTAAGCATTGGAATACCAAGCACTGCCAGATACCACTGAATTATTTCATGGACTACTCATCTCCCTTTAGCAATATGAACAACAGGTTAGTTACTCTGATACCATCCCATTAGACACATCATAGGGTGCTGTAACTAGGTATGAAATCTCTAGGTGTATTTTTGTGTTAAAATAAACAACAACAAACATATGAAGCCATATGCTGCAGATTAAATATTTGAGGATGAAAGATGTTTCTTCCTGTTTTAAAGACTTTTGAAAGCTTCCCATCCAACACCATGTGTAGGATTTTGCACTGTTCTCCTTGTGAAACTAGGTTACTAGCTGCTGTTGCTACAATAAATAAGTTCAAACAGTGGTACCTCTCATTATGGTTCCTTTGTAGATTTTTTTGTTTTTATGACTTTGTTTCTGCTGTACTGAGCTGAAAAGTGCATTTCGTAGACTAATATCTAGAGCAGTTTTCTCTTTCCTGCTTTACTAATACCTCATGTTTTATCCCATGTTATCTTTAGACCCTTCAGTACTGTCCAACACAGTTTAGTTTTTCAGAGAAGTAAGAGGGCATGAAGTAATGTGTGAGGACATTTTGATTCCATTTGGCTTCAAACCATCCCAGGAAAAATGAATTAACCTTACCACTGGTACAAAATTTTCTATGCATTGAATTTGCAAATTATTCACCCAAATATTGAATTGAGTACTCACTGTCTGAACAGATAACAGATGTTCAACCCTAAAATATAGGGCTTTTTGTCATTAAAAGTCATTTTAATACTGCATTGCTTACACAGTATAACACAAGTGATGCAGAGATTTGGCATACTTAATGCAAAAAGAGCTAAAAATTGTAGGTGTAAGCATGACCTCGTAGTGTTTTATATTTATTTCCTCTCGGTGATTCTATGTCAGACTTACTAAGATTTAAAACCAGACACTCTACGCTAAATGCCAGGGCTTTAAAAAACAAAACAAGAAAACAACAACACCCTCTAACGCCCCAAAAACCCCAACCACCTGAAAAAGAAAATCCTATTATGTTTTTTCTGTCATTTACGTTATTGTCAGACTTCAAAATTATGTTTGTCACTGATCTCTCTAATCACATTTAGCCTTCTAAATTTAGCAAGTACTTTTGATTATAGTAATACATCAAGTATATAGTGTAAGGTTTTGCATGATTTCAGTAGGATTGCATATAGAGTTTGCTATATACTATTGACAAGGATGCCAGAATCTTAGCTATTCTGATGTGTTTGATGATATTACTCCAATTGTTAGAAAGCAGCGATATTTTTTAAAAAAAGAAGTCCCACCTCAAATCACACTGATTGAGCTAAGTGATGTATTTGCACATTTGTCTGTTTGCTTCTCTGATCACCTTCTGTGAACTTATTTGTCCTAGCAAGCTAAGTATTATTGGATTGGGTCATAACTTGAAGAGTTCCTTAAAAAAAAAAAGCAAACCGAAAAAATCAACCACCCAAAACCCAAAACAAAACACAAAACACATTCACCACTGAGCTGCAGATTAACATTTCTCAAAATCAGCCCTCTGCTGTAGCCCAAGGACTGTGAAGTGTGGCCATTGCATCCCTATCAGTGTTGGCTTATTGCCCTGGTATGGACACAGTGCCAATGGGTCCTTAAGCTGTGGTGAGGGTCACTTGCAGCAGTAATTTTCAAACAGCAGCTATCCAGTTCATACTTCAGTCTCTCTGAAAAATATCAGGCTTGTACCTTTTTCTGAGAGTTAAAGGTATCGTCCTTTACTTGGTCTCCACTGCCTAACTCAATGCTAAGTAAAGTACGTTTATACGTTTACAGTTCCATATATAAATGATCATTGCATTAAGCATTTATAGCAAATTTTATTCTTTAAGGTTGCCAAAACACTTTAAGAATTTAAAACCAATGTAAATGATAAAAGGGGATAGATCTGGTTGAACTACTTATAATGAATAATTAATTTGACAAATCTATTTCTTTTTTCCTATTTGCAAATTATCCAAGTGCAGACCTGAATTCTTTTGTTCGTCAGTTGAAGTTATTTGATTAATAGTTTAGGCAAAGGAATTCAGTCTAAGGATTGCCTGCAAGGTGTTTCACATGGCAATTATGTCATACATTATCTATTTATAATTGATCATTTTACCTGCAAGACAATGACCTACTGTAAATGAAGTGGTTTTATTTCTCCATATTGTTTGACTAAATTTAAGAAGTCACTTTCGAATTAACATTCATAAAGAGAACTATAGCGTAGTTCAGACCAGAAGAACCTTGAAAAAGCCCATGAAAGCATCCTTAGAAGGACAATAAAATGTAGTTCTTCTTGACAGCTCTCTTGACACCATACTAGGAAGAACCTGCAGGACATTTCAGGGGAATAGGAGGACAACTGACAATTTTCTGTTTTTCTAGATCAAAGATGAATTTGAAGTCAAGCCTAGGTGAGATTTAAGTTAGCAGGATGTACGCTGGTACTAATACCTTGTCAGGCATCATCTGACAGGCTGTTGATGGTTTCTTAGCAGAGGGATGGGAAACTCTGATTCTGTTGACTGTCTCAGTAAAAGCCATATCAGTCAATGAAAAACTGCCCTAAGGGCCTTAAACTAAGTGCGGAGTTGAGTAATAACAAGTGGAAATTTTGGCAAATACGTACTTGTGTGTCTGCATCTCTGCGTATGTGAATTATACCAGGATACCAGACATGCAACAGACATGCAAGTGATAAGGAACGTAGTACATTGTAAAATAATCACTAAATTAATGGTCAAGCATCTTGGTAATAAGTGGAGAGAGGCAGTATCCATATATGAGAAGAAATATCATATAGTGAATATTTCTGAAACTTGATAAGACGTCATAGCGCTGGAATCTCACTGACAGTGGTTTAATTTGTTAAACCTCTTAATAAATTAGGAAGAAGGATTGGAAATGGACTATTGCATCAAATACACTGTCGCATGTTGAAGAGTCAAAAATAATTGAGTAATAGGAACACAGTACTTCTGAGTCAAAATATAACTATAGATAGGATATCCATGTTCATTATAGAGAAAAAACAACCTTGTAGACAGTGGGATGAGCTGCTCTTTCAACATCTTTCCTTCAGTGTAGGGAGAAAAAAGCCCTCTACTATCATACTAGGGTTTAAACTGGGAGATATTTGCCGAGATTTTGTTTTGCCAGCATCAGGATTCCCTAGAGCTTCTAAAAATAATACCAGATAATCTCAGAGTGTAGAGATTCATCTTTCATAAAGAAGCTCAAAACTGAACATCATTCTGATGGCCAAAGAGGTAAATATTGCCCACCAGTGACCATCAAACAGGAAGAAGAGTTAAGAACAAGTGATCACAACCTGGTTATATTTGCTTTATGAATATGAGCTGTATATAACACCAGGTAGGCATACGTAGATGTTTTAGACAGCCAGTTTATCCAAGCTTGAATCATTCCTGAGCAGGAATGCAAATTTTAATAAGGAAGTATTCTTGAATACTTGGAATTGTTCAAGGACATATACTTGCACACAAAAATGTACAGTAGTCAAAATGCTCTGATTAAAACACATGAAAGTAATGTAAAAACATAAAATAATGATGTACCAAGATTGGAAAAGAGAGGGTAAGTTATATACTGAGACTTATAAGTAACTGATAAAAGAAATTAACAACTCTGTTAAACATCAATGGCCAATATGGTTAAAAACAACAAGAAGGCAATTTAAAAACATTTTAGCATCAAAAAGAATCTGAGGTCAGATATAGTTCCACTGAAGATGCAGATGGTGGAAATCATAAATAATGACGCAGAAAAGGCAGAAATGTTTAATAAATATTTCTGTTCTGCACTTGAAATGAAACAGGAGGATGTATCCATCCCATATGATGTTGTGCATGGAAATGAAAGTTTGCCATCTGTAACAAAGAAAGAGGTAAGGCAGCAGCTGCTAAAACTGAACATATTCGTATCAACAGGCTTAGATTATTTTAGACCCAAGAGTCTCAAAGGAACTAGCTAAGAAGCTAAATTGGGCCAGCTTATCAAAATGTAGAAAATGGAGGTATCACTCCTGCCCTGTTGTCTTGTAGGCAACTAACTTCCATATTTTGGGAGAGCAGTGTAAATACCTCTCCCCACCATGCGACGCAAAACAAGTATCACTGAACAAACATAAAACCTTTTTCATCTCTACTTATAGCCTACAGTACTCATTAGGCTGATACTAACACGGTTCTGTCAATGGTCTTTATTGTATATTAGGATTTCTCCAAGCTACTTTCTTTAGGAATATATACCATCTTTTTAAAAAGCAAGTAAACAAACAAGGGCCCCAAGTAATCTGTAGCAACTTGCACTATATGGGATTAAAAAGTCGCATTAAACAGATTCAAAACTGCCCTAGTGACAGATCTTGAAGTGGTGGTGTTAATGAAGAAACATCAGTGAGTTACAGCATTGCTGGTCGTGCTGATCATGGATCAAGGTTTGATCCAATACTATTCAACATTTTTGCCAACCATTTAGATAAGAGTTTGGTGAACACAAAATTGCGTAACACACACCAGTAAGAAAGATGGGCTGCTTTTATAAACTGATTTGAATTGCCTGGTTAATAGTCAAGAATCAGCAAAATATATTTAAACGCAGCCAAAAGCTAAGTAATACATTTGGAAGGAACACCTAGGGACACTATCTCTGAAAACAGTGACTCAGAAAAGGACTTTGGTGGGTCCTCAGAAATTATTACCACAACATGAGCTCTCACCAAAATTCATCCTTAGGTGGATAAAAGGGAAGATCGCAAGCAGGAACAGGGAGCTAAGCCTCATTTCTACACCTCATGCTGGAGAGACCACGTCCATCTTTTGGACCTGCCCTTTAGGAAGAATATGGAAATAAATACCAGGACAAAGCAGAAAAGAGGACCGCTGCATTGTTCTAGATACTGGCAAATGAGCCTTAGGTTGTGACGGACCTTACGGGTCTGTGTATGTATTTATGTAAGCAGATACAGAAGAGACCTGACAGGTGAGTTGGTTTTTTTCTTTTGCAACTGTATTCTACAAATTCTACTTTTCAAAGGATGTACCTTTCTATAATCAAATACTAGAACAGTTTGTTGAAGGAAATAGTAGACTCACCATAAGTTGGCATCTTTAAAATGAGATCAAGTATCTCTCTAAAAGAGGCATTATGGAAAAAAAATCTATTACCTCTGCACACCAATGGTCAGACTTGATTATGATAGTGAGTTTTTTTCTAGTCTGTGCATTTATAAAGTCATGAAAAGAAAAAAATAATTGTGAAAATGTTTGTGAAAATTGTTTGTTGACTAAAAATGTAGCAAAAATGTTCATTTTTCAGTTGGGCAAAACCTTAGAGGAATTTTTTGCAGTGCTATCAACAGGACTTGGTTTTACCACTGAAATGCAGCAGTTCTGTGGTAGAATTCAGCAGCTGTGGACTCTGCAGCACTTGTGAAGTTGGAATTGGGAATGATAGATTCATATTAAACCAAAGGTAAAAGAGAGATGACAGAATGGATACGGTTGACATATGGGTAGGGCATGGGATGATTTTAGAAAAATTGCAATGAGGGCTTGAAATAGTAAATAACTAGAAAGGTTTTAGCTATGTTTAGTATGTCTATTTGAGATTATACAGTACATTGAGAGAGAAGTGACTGCTTAATTGTTTAAATGGAATAAATTTTATGGTTGAAAGGCATAAGCTTGTTTGCTAGGATGGAAGGTACTTCATGTGGATGCTTCTGTTAGCAGAAGATTCATAAAAACTTATGCAAATTACAGTATCTGATGTTATTGGAAAGTAACAGCACCATCTACAAAATTTTTGAAAAGTGTATATATGCAGCCAATGTTCAGATATTACCAAGAGCAAAGGTTCAAAACCTGTGACAATGGACAGATTTCAGAAGTGTCCACCTCCTGTCTAAGTGAGGGCAAGTTTTCAAGAGTGCTTGTGAACTGAAAAACACTAAGCCTACCTGAACATTACTGGAGTCAGACAAATGAAAAACTGATGTTAGAGGTGAGCCAGACCTAGATTATAATTTTGTGTATAACAGCAGATCCCTTTTTCAGCATCATCAAATAGTCATCTACCTTTAAGATAAGCTTTCATGGCCTCCATAAAGTCATAGAATCGTTTTGGTTGGAAGAGGCCTTTAAGATCTTCAAGTCCAACTATTAACTTAGCACTGCCAAGTTACCACCAAACCATGTCCCTCAGCACTACATCTACACTTCCCTGAGTAGCCTGTTCCAATGTTTGGTAACCTTTTCAGTGAAAAAATCTTTCCTAATATCCAACCTAAACCTCCCCTGGCACAACCTGAGGCCATTTCCTCTCATCCTGTTGCCTGTTACTTGGGAGACGAGACTGATCCCTACCTCGGTACAACCTCCTTTCAGGTAGCTGTAGAGAGCGATAAGGTCTCCCCTCAGCCTCCTTTTCTCCAGACTAAATAATCCCAGTTCCCTCAGTGGCTCCTCATAAGACTTGTGCTCTAGACCCCTCACCAGCTTCGTTGCCCTTCTCTGAACAGGCTCCAGCACCTAAACGTCCTTCTTGTAGTGAGGGGCCCAAAACTGAACACAGTACTCAAGGTGCGGCCTCATCAGTGTTGAGTCAGAGGTACAATCACTTCCCTGGTCCTGCTGGCCACACTATTCCTGACACAGGCCATGATGCTGTTTGCCTTCTTGGCCACCTGGGCACACTGCTGGCTCATATTCAGCTGGCTGTCGACCACCACCCCCGGGTCTTTCTTTGCAGGGCAGCTTTCCAGCCACTCTTCCCCAAGCCTGTAGCGCTGCATGGGGTGGTTGTGGCCCAAGTGCAGTACCCAGCACTTGGCCTCGTTGAACCTCATACCATTGGCCTTGGCCCATTGATCCGGCCTGTCCAGATCCCTCTGTAGGGCCATCCTACCCGCAAGCAGATCAACACTCACACCTAACTTGGTGTCATCTGCAAACTTAACTGAAGGTGCACTCGATCGCCTTGTCCAGGTTGTTGATAAAGATACCAAAGAGAATAGGCCCCAATACTGAGCCCTGGCGAACACCACTTGTGACTGGTTGCCAACTGGATTTAAATCCATTCACACAACTCTTTGGGCCCGTCCATCCAGCCAGTTTTTCCCCCAGCAAAGTGTACACCTGTCCAAGCCATGAGCAGCCAGTTTCTCTGAGAGAATGTTGTGGGAAACAGTGTCAAAAGGTTTTACTAAAGTCTAGGCAGACAACATCCACAGCCTTTCCCTCATCCACTAAGTGGGTCACATTGTCAAAGAAGGAGATCAGGTTAGTCAAGCAGGACCTGCCTTTCATGAAACCATGCTGAGTGGGCCTGGTCACCTGGTTGTCCTGCATGTGTCATGTGATGGCACTCAAGATGATCTGCTCCATAACCTTCCCCAGCACCGAGGTCAGACTGACAGGCTTGTAAATCCCCAGATCCTCCTGGCCCTCCTTGTAGATGGGTGTCACATCTGCTAACCTCCAGTCATCTGGGACCTCCCTGGTTAGCCAGGACTGCTGATCAATGATGGAAAGTGGCTTGGTGAGCACTTCCACCAGCTCCCTCAGTACCCTTGGGTGGATCCCATCTGGCCCCATAGACTTGTGTGCATCTAAGTGGTGTAGTAGCTCACCAACCATTTTGTCTTGGATTATGGTAGGTTCAGTCTGCTCACGATCCCTGTCATCAAACTCAGGGGGCTGGGTACCCAGAAAACAACTGGTTTTGCTATTAAAGGCTGAGGCAGAGAAGGCATTAAGTACCTCAGGCTTTTCCTCATCCTTGGTCACTATGTTTCCCTCCACATCCAATAAAGGATGGAGATTCTCCTTAGTCCTTCTTTTGTTGTTAATGTATTTATAGAAACATTTTTATTGTCTTTTATGGCAGTAGCCAGATTAAGTTCTAGTTTGGCTTTGGCCTTTCTTATTTGCTCCCCACATAGCCTCACAAAATCTTTGTAGTCTTTGTGAGTGGCCTGCCCCTTATTCCATAGGCCATAAACTTTCCTTTTCTTCCTGAGTTCCAGCCAAAGCTCTCGGTTTAGCCAGGCTGGTCTTCTTGCCCGCCAGCTCATCTTAAGGCACGTGAGGACGGCCAGCTCCTGCATCTTGAAGATTTCCATATTCTTCTCCAGTCAAACAGAAGTTCAGCCAGGCTACCAGCTGTCAGGAAAAGGGGAGGAATAGGCCTGAGCTCATAAACTTTCATCAAATTGAAAACAGTGTAGCTGACTTGGTGCCATACTAATCACAGTTCCTAGTTGGCTTGAACTGTAGACAAAACTTGTTCCCATCTTCTTGTAAAAGATTACAGCACTGCGTCAACAGCAGTGGAGCTTAAAGCATACAGTTACAAGTGATGGGACTTGTCCACACTTCAAGTAAGTTCAAAATATTTCTCTGAAACTGTTTACTTCGTGGCCATCTGAAAACCACGTTATTCTCTTGTGCTTCAGAATATAGATGCCAGTACAGTTATGGTAGGATCTCACAGACTTTTATCTCAGATCCACTGTGGGTCAGTAGAGAAAGTTATCCTTCAAAAACATGTTTATAGGATTGTTTTGCTCAGTCTGGATGCAAGTTAGCTGGCAAAATAAAGTTAGACTCTTAAACAGTGCTTTTAACTCTCTTAGGAAGAAACTTCCAGCTCTGGAAAACTGTCTGCCTCTTTAAAAAAAATTTGGGGGGAATTCTGAAGAGCACCTATTGTCTTGCTGAGCAAAATGGAGACACGTTAAAAAGTCCAGCATGCAGATGAACATAATGAAGAGTGTGTAGGAGCCAGTGTATGACACTGGTTATGCAGCAGCAATTGATGTTCTAGAATAATATCTTGTCTGAGTCATAGCAGAATAATCATTGTCTAGGTGTGGAGATTTACAGGAACAATTTGGCTCTTCAAATGATTCACTGTGCGGCCCTCAGCAAACTACTTAATTTTGCCTTTCAATTTCCTTGGCTATGAAATAGAGATAATTGTATTTCTGGAGCTTTATAAACACTTCGAGGTCTATAGCTGGAAAGTACATAAAAGTGCTAAGCAAAAATATCAGACTTTTTTTCTCTAGTTAAGACACGAGGCCAGCTCAAATTAAGACAAGGCTAGCTTTCCCTAGTTTTCATTGTGCAGGTGGTCTACCTAAAGCTGATAGAGTACAAAATGGCTCTAGAGCAAATTTATACTAAGACTAACTTCTTTGTTATCTTTATTCTTTTGTTTGTTAGGGATTTTTCCTTTTTTGTTTTTCTTTTTTTTTGACTCATTTTTTAAAAGTTTTTATCAAGTCTCTCTACTTTTCGATAGAAGTAAATGTACTAGTGCTGATGCCAAGACTTGTCTGTCAGACCTGTAGCAGCTGTTGCTGCGCAAGGTGTGGTTGGAAGAGGAGCATGCCAACTGGAAATCACATCTTTGGCATTGGCAGTAGTCACAAATTTGGCTATAATTTGGGTATACAGGGACTAGATCTTCCATCATCATAAGGCAGCCATTTCTGGGAAAAAATACTAACAGCAAATAGTGATTTTGAATTTAATCATTAAACAATACTTCGGGACAGAATATAAAGATGCTAAGAAAATCATAGAGGCAGTAAGTTAATTTTCTGAGTTATAATTTAGCTGAGACCTTAATGATAATACCTATACTTAGTCCAAAGCACTTCCATTATTCCAAACACATACTGTATTATATATACAATCATTGCAAGTTAAGAGTTGCCAATAACTAAGGGTTCTCCTCTACCTTCCACCCCTTCTTGGCACTTCCCCCTGTCACAGGCAGAGGCTCATGTATGATGCTCAACTAATAGTTTTGACACTAGAAACATTGCTGTGCAAGAACACTTGCTGCACAGTGCTCTGACTCCCACCCACCCCTCTGTAGTTGTCACCTGCATCTCTCCCAGCAGAAGGTCTAAAATCCAGTGCTAGTGAGAAAAGAAAGATTGTGTGTTAATCAAAGTCGAATGCTTCTATATTCACAGCTCTCCTGTCCCCTGTTGGGTGTATGCTACTATTTGCTAGAATGTCTATATTTTATCTGAAGATCAACTGTTATCAAATAGGATATTTCGGGTTCTAGAAAACTAGTGCTGGTGTTGCTGATTTGTTGTGGCTTCTCAAACTCCTTAAGACAGCTGTATTCAGAAAAAAATCTCTTCCTTCCCCAGAAAGGAGAGGAAAATTTAATATGTTTTGATTTAATGTGATTTCGATGATACATGTAATGTTTCCCTGGGTGATTTTGCAACTCATTCAGGTTTATACATAGAGGGTTCTAAAGCAAAGTTGTACCTGCCAGATTTACTGATAAACCATTTTTTCTTCTCTTTGTGGTATAACTGTCACAGGGTGACAGAGACAGGTAAAAAGAAAAGAACTGCCTGGATAAATTAGGACTATCCCTTTTACAAGCTGGAGGTAGTAAGAGGAAAGTGTCTGGAGACTACAGTTTGTTTTGGTCTGGGGAATCAATTTGTTTCCTATTACCTTCTGGTAATTTGTTCTGTTTCTTAAGTTGAGCCATGAGCTTGGGGTTAACAGGCAGAGATACAGGCTCTCTTCTAGGCTGGAAAGTTTCCAGTAACAACTGCAGAATATTGCTGTCTTATCCTAGTGCTTTCATACTGATTGCAAAAGATACCCACTCGCGTCAAAATTTTATCTTAGTTAAATCGAGACATCTCTGCTGATACAAATTTTGTTGCAATTTAAACTCAGTAGAAATCCAAACTATTTCTTGATCTAGACCTTACTGATTTCCTTTCTTGTCCTTTTGCCACAAGACTAAATAGTACCAGTTCTGCACTTCCTAGGAATGAATCCATGTTTCATTTTGAATCTGAAACACTGGAGAGTTAACATTCATTTCACTTGTTCAGGCCAGTGTTTATGGGGCCTAGGAGTTAATGACAACTGGGTCCTGAGCATTTAAGCCATGATTGCACTACAGGAGTTAGGTGCATAGCAAAAATTATTCTTCCAATTTTAAGGCACTAAAAAAGCCAAGAAATGGAAAGCTAGCCTCCTGTTTATTACTAGATGTCTTGGCTGCCAGTATCATTTTACTTGCAGGTCTACAGAAAGGTAAAAATCCTAACTAATAATTCAGTCATCCCTCTGATTTAGTTTCCCCAGCAGCCCAACACGTTGAACTAAACAAGGGTCCTGTGCTGCCAAGCTCTAGTTAAAATCCATATGTTCACCAAAATACCATCACTTATGTCATGCAGTTCTGAATCATTAGGTATGATGTTCACAGTATTACTCACTAAACAGTTTCTTACACTGTTCAGGCCAATGCATATCAAAATTCATGAATTCTGATGGTTACAAAGAGCTTTTAATGATACCTTCAGAAGATGAAATATATAGGTTTCAAAAAGGTATGCGAAAATATGGATATTAGGCATAATAGTTAGAGGTAGGAGGAGCACACAAGATCAACAAGCCAGACAAGTTCAGAAACCTTTAGTGATTGTGTAGCGATCTGTAATGAAAATTCAAGTACCTTCTCTTTAATGATCCATTTATCTCTTCGACATGATTTTCTATCATTCTAACTGGCATGGCTCCTGTTTTCTGAGTGTTTATTGCAAATTTGTTTTGTCAAACAAGCCTTTAATACCAGACAGATCAGGCTGCTTCCTCAAGATTTTCTCTGAACAAATTCTCTTTTCTAAGGAAAACACAGATGAATTATTTTATGTCTGAAGTAGTAATACTGATATGATTCTTGCTTTGAAGAAGGAGGAGAATTTTAAAGTCTCTAAAATGTGGTGAATTGTTTCCATATCAGTAGGTTAACTGTATGGAGTCATCACTTTTAACCTATACTATGTTTTACATAGATTAGGGTGAATTCAGTCAGGGAGGACAAGATATCTAAAAGGGTGGTGTTTTCTCCGATGAAAACTGCTAGTGCATATATCCTCTAGGTACATAATGTGAGACTGGTTCTGCCACGGTGCAGCGTACTCTGCAACATGGCAGCAATATACAGTTCTGTTGGCTATAGCCTCTTCATGAAAAGACTTGGCTGTTTGGATTTTTGCTTTGGGTTTGCATGTGGGATGGGATCACTGTGCAATTGCAGCTCCCGTCTGAAACAGTGGGCTACCTTACTCTTTATTTAAAGAACCACGGTCAAATAGAAGACTCCTTAGTTTCAATAAGTGTTAATAGCAAAAATAACACGTGTTATTGGGGCATTGAGGGAAAGAAAATATTTAAAAAAACCCATCCTGAAATTTGTTCCTTCTTTAGGATCTTTTAAATCTAGCTGTTTCAGTTATTTCAATCAATATTTATGTAAATTTACAGACGTTTCTATATGTGACATCTTATTACAAATCATCAAAAATTGCCCTACAGCTTGCAGTACCGATCTCACATACTTTAACTTGTGCACAGAGGGAACCCTGTGCCTAGGTAACCTGGGGTATAAATGCAGAGCATGCAGGCACTCCACAGTATCTTCCTGCGCACAGTCTTCCTGTGGGTTCCTCACTCCATTTTGAAAGTGGTGCAGCACTGCAGAATGAGAGCACTGTTGCAGAATAGCCAATAACCTTGTAAATTCACACTCTGTAGTACAAAAACTTCCCTGAACCATTAGTAAGTCATTTTTATTGATTTCAGAATCCCATTAACCTTACAGGTATTCCTCACACATGGTAGAATCACTCAGGAAAGCAAGAGCAAACCCTAAATTTGAGGCTTTGAGCCCTAAAAAGCATTTCCTTAACTCTACCCCTCCTCCCAGCCTTGCAGATTCCGAGCATTTCTGTTCCCCTTACTGTTTCTTATGGTTTACTCATGGGTTACTGCCATGTTTGCTACTAGTGTCTATCCAGCAGCTTGAAGTACCCAAGAGAGACCTGGGGAGTGGAGCAATGAGCTGATGACAGCTAGCTGGAAAAGCAGCAGCTCTAAGCTTGCTGATAGCAGTATATGGTAGAGTATGGGAACACTGGTGAAGCAATAGAGTTTCCCTGTCTTTCAGCCTCAGATCCATTGTTCAAATTAAAAGTAAATGGGAATTCTGGGGGAAGAAAGCAATATTGTATATTTTATATATTGTATATGCTTTTAGTAAGGCCTTGGTTCTTCCAACTGGAATTCTGAACATCCCATATCTTATGGGATATCTGATAACTCTAACTGCTATTGAAGTCTAGATTAAGAAAGTCCTCTCTAGAGTGATTTAGATGAACTTGAGGAATCAGTACTGGGAAAAGTTATCTTCTGCATTTTATTCAACCTGGACTTGCAGTAAGATTTCAGCTTCCTAAAGATATACATTGGATGTAAATGCAAATTTCTCCCTACTTGAGGCTTTGCAAAAAAAAAAACCAAACCACCCCACAATCAGAGAAGTCTTAAAACAGGACTGGTGCTGACTGTAAGAGCCATTTTGACAGGCTTTAGTTACACTACTGTCGACTTTGATGAAGGTACACCTGAATAAAGACTACAGCATTACTTGGGGAGAAAGTAATCTCAAATTACCTCAGATCATAACTTTAACAATAAAAGAGCAATAGTAATGAGGACAAAAATGTCTTTTGTGATTGTGTATTTATCCCCCTAATGAGAATATAACTTTATTTCCTTTAAACCAATAATATTCTTTCTTCAATTATTTGCAAATTCCCAACATTATGTTTTTATGTACTGTGCTATAATCCTTATACATTAGCTTCTTTTCCTTTCTCTCTCTCAACAAATTGAATTAAAAAAAATAGTAAGGACAAACATATATAGAGTTACCTATATCTTTTCCCAGAAAGACAACAAATACAATTTTATCACATTTCTTTGTTCAGGCAATAGGCAATATCCTTGTAAATTGGGAATCTAATATTGCAGATCAATTAACTGCTTTTTTCAAGATTATTCTTAACAAATTCTGTAGTTCATATAGCAATAGTGGCATATAAGGGAGGTATAAACCATAATCCAGCACTGGACCTTGCTCTGTAAGTAGACACACTGAAGTCACTTGTCATTATTTTTGTATGCAGATGCTTTTCACTGCATCGAATCTCTCCCTTATTGTCTCTGAAGAAGCTTATGAATCATTTTTACAATTAGTAGACTAAAGTCAGAAAACACGGAAAAATGTAAGATGGTGCTCACTGTTTTAGCACAAGTTCAAATGACCTAATTTATTGCGTTGATATGATGTTTATCTTATGACTCAAGTATTTTACAGATTAATCCAAAAGATGTGATTAAAACAGAAAACAGCTGCAATGTTTGATTAAGGTAAATCAGACTCAGCAAGTGTGCCTTATAACAAGAGACCTTTTAGGTATTGTGCTATGCATTTTTTGTAACCCCCTCATCTTTCTGTATCACCTCAGTGCCCATGTAATACAGATTCCCCAAACACTTGCTTAACTTTAAGCGTTTAGACTTGTGCTTTAAGTTAAATGTGTGTTTATGTCTCTTGACGACTTCCCTGTTTCTAATGCAGGATTTAACAGTCCTTGTACTGCTGACATTTTACTAGTTATTCTTTAGACTGAATTTGAAGATTTTTTTTAATTGGGTAAAACTGACCACTATTTTGTAGTTTGCAGTTTATCAGAGGTATGTTAAGCTCCACTGAGGCTTCAGGGATCAAAAAATCAAGCAAAGACAGAAAGAAGAGAAAAGTGAATCAGCTGGGTTATATTAGTAAATAATTTAGAGTGCTTAAAATAACAATGTTCGCACATTTTTAATTTAAAGCCTGCTAAATCCTTTTAAAATTCATTTGTATTTGCAATTACTTAAACTGTGAGCCGTGCACTGGAGGGAGTGAAACTATAGATTTTAAGTACGCAGCTGGAGGTAATATATAAATTCAATTGATCAGTCTGGCAGAGAATTGATGCCACAATTTGTACCCAGTGGCACTTTCTCCTTCTTACCTGACTGGCTTAGAACATTATCAGAAAGTCAATATGATACGCCAATATAGTGATATACTTGCACTCATAAGTCCCGTGTTTAGATTAAACCCTAGGTGCCCACGATGTGGATTGTAACGGACAGACAGCCTGACTCCATCCCACTACGAACTGCTCTGAAAGCACTCCACTCGACTTAACTCCAAGGTTTCATATGGTTATCAATGGCCCCAGCAGTCAGCCAAACCGGTAAGAGAGGATGTCTGTCTCTGCAAGGCGATGCAGTGGGCAGGGAGCAGTGCGAATGCAATGCTCCAGTCTGGCTGCAGCCCCCTCTCTATCAGCTGCCTGTCTCTAACAGGCTTTGCACTCATCGCGATCAGGTTTCCTTTATAACTCTTCTTTAGTCCCATGTTTTGGTTCTCTCTCTTCCTTGTAATTTATTAATGATTTCACCTCCTCTGCATTACCTTCCATTCTATAACAGGCCTTTTTATGAAGCCTGATGAGGAATGACTTCCAAAGTCTGCCTTTTGAGAATATGCTTTTCTGTATGTACAGTAAATGTAGGTTTGTATTTGTGGCTGCGTTGAGAACTGGATCAGGCTGCTAGCTGCTAATTTCATACAAAACATTTATTGGAGTAAAAACCCATTATGTCTGGTGTGACATATAAAACTAGAAGGTCATCCACAAATCTGCCCTGCATATATTTTCCTCCCAGGGATTTCAGTTGTATACAGTATGTACAGTAACATTTGACACATCACCACACATGTTAATTTTTTCCTGCAGCAATGACCCTTACCTCTCCACCTACATAACATGTGATGCTTAGAATCAGAGAAATAGTGAGGAGAGCTGTTGGGTCAACAGTTGTTTAACCCTCTCTGTGATAATGCAGAATTATTCTAGCCAGTACACCACAAGTACTTTGTTTTGCGCAGCTTTAAGTGACACAGCTGATGAGCTCTTCCACCACTTTCCCCTCCTGACACTCTACTAGACTTCATTGTTAGGAATCATTTCCTGGTCCTTGGACTAAATTCTCCTGTGGTCTGGTTTATATCTATTATATTCCTGATCATTTAGTCTCTCCAAAACAGCTCCCACTTTTAGTTTTCTTTCTGAATACTTCTCTGTAATCCCTATGGTTTTTATTGTAGAGTAATCTTTAAGAATGGACTGCTTTCAGAGGTACAGGACTACTGTTTTTTCCCTTGATGCAGGGTTGGTGACAAGGGCTAGGAAATTACTCTCAAGTTACAATTAGTGTATAGGTGTGAAACATTTTTTACACTGTCTCACCAGGGAAAGGGAACTGTGTCTTTTTTCTTAGATGAAGAGAGACAATTCTGAAACGCCCCAGTACGTCTACGCCTTGCAGTATGCAGTATTATATTTTGTATTTCTACTAGTCTGATTCCATGTAATATCTGGAAAATAAAAGTCTCATAGTTATTTGGTGACCTGTTAAAGTCAATTGTAGGCAAGTCCACATGGGTAAAGCTCTCCTGCAAACACTCATACATGCACTTGCCTTTGTGTTAGTGAGTAGCTATGTTTTCACAGATAAAGGAAAGCTGACATGTGTCAAAAGCACAGGGGTTTAGAATGCAGCTACGGGGCTAGGCAGTCAAATGTTTGTGTAGCACAGGAGTTGCACATAAATTTCTTGGGCCCTACATATGTCCATGTCAATGACTTAAGCAGAGTGTGGGACCTCTAACCTTCAGGAACAAGATGAGCTGTACTTGTTCTGATGCTGTTTCATACTGATCTATTCAATCATCAGTGACAATCCTCTAACTGTAGATATGATTCTACTCATGACAACAAACCCTTTTTGTTAGACTGAGATGAGGGTACAACCAGCCTCTTAATCCATTTGGCTTTTCTATTTTCGTACATTGATTGCTTATCAGCAAATAAATAAATGTGAAGGTAAAGGACTTGTGCACATCAGGGCAAAAAGCAATAGCCATTAAGCCTGTAACTTACAGTATATGCCCTTTTAGCAATAAGGACACCGCTTGAAATTGTCAGTGTGACAGATTTACTCTTAATAGCTTAAGCAAATTTCACAGTTTACCCAGGTCATTTTGAAGTAAGAAACATTAATGTGTTTGGAATAAAAATTAAAGATTATAAACTTCACGGACATCTGCAGAGAGTCAGCGCTATGTTTCATGTGTTTATTTAAAATATTAGCATGTGCTTGTTGGGGTAGAATATGTTTCCTCCATGTGTATAATATAAATAACCTAAAGGCATTTAAATACATTTTGACATTTAAGCATATGTTTAAATCAATTTTAACATATTGATTCAGTCCTGTTCTACCACTGCACACCCAAGACTAGAGAGAGTAGAACTTTCCCTTTATAACTGCTTGTACAACGTGCAGTGCTTTATGCAAGCTCTTATTGAATCAAGGTATGGAGGAAAACAGGGAAGAAAGGGGAGAGAAGGAAGATAAAAAAGGATGGAGGTGTGTGTACCTGGACCATACAGTGAAGAGGTGGACATCTTCCCACATTAAATTGGGCTGCTCTTGCTTCTCCTGCTTTCATTTCCTTGTGGGGTTGGAAGAGTAGCCACCATTTTTGGAGGTTCCAGCAGCAGACAGCTTGTAAGCAAGATTAATTTACCAAGAACATATCATTGGATTAAGTACAAGTTTTGCTTTCACCATGCATTTTTTATTTCAAGTGGTTGTTGCAGTGGTCTTGGAGTTTTGCTGTAACTGGTTTGGCTCAAAGGTGATCACTCTTTAAGGAGTAAAATAACGTTATGCAAACTTGTTTAGTGAAAATCGGCACTGGTTGCTGCTAAAAGCAGGGTGCCAATAGCTTAGTTTGCTACTGATGTCATCGTTGTTGCTACAACGATAGCAATGGGACATTTTAGAGATACAAAGCTGACATAAACAAAGCTTTGGGTCTATTCTACTGAATACTGAGCCTCTGAACCTAATCCTGGCAAATAATTCTTCATGTGCTTAAATGGAGAGAATGGTTCACCTACTCATAGCTAACTTTTGAGGGATTGCTCAGGCATTTGCAGTTAAGCACACACCTAATCTCTCTGCTGGACTGGGCCAGAACACTTAGCATTCTGTAGGATTGAGCCCTGAGTGTCTAATTACCATAAAAAATATACGGTGGGAAATGATTATGCACTGGTAGGGGGGATGGTAGAGTAACCCTAATAAATCTTTTTGATCTTTAATTTCTCTACTAAAGTATAAATCAGCTCTGTATTTTTCTAAAGCCTGGGTTGGTAACAGATATTAATGTAGCTGAGGCTAAAATTAAGATGGTGTGTCTGAATATTATTGGAAGGAGTTGACTGTATCACTGAGGGTGGGGTTTTGCGGGTAGATGAAGACAGTATGTTGAAACAGTGCAGCCTTTACTGTGCAACAGGATGCGTACCACAGCATGCACTTCCAGTGAAGGGACAGTCTTCCTCTAGCCCCCTTGTAAGTCTATCCAAGAGAGTATCTTGATGAAAACCAAAAGATACCTTTTTTGTGGAGGAGGATGACTCTGAACATTTACGTGCTAAGACGTGGACAGAGATTACTCTGGATGCCCATCTTGATTTTATTTTTAATAGTCCTTGATGGATGTCGTTCCAGATTTCCAGTCAGCATGAACTTGTACTTTTTGTGTGGGTTAGATTTAAGAAATTGATGTAGGCGACCTTAATTCTCTGTTAACATTTTTGTGCGTATGGGAATATACTTATACAGGAATATATTTATATGCACACACACTTACAGACATACAAGTAAAATATAGCAAAGATGCATTAATTTTACATTGATTCAAAATATTTACAGTTTCAGTTAAGATGATCATGCTAAAGTGACAGAAAATAGTAAGTACTAACATTGCACTGTAAGTAATGACATGTGCTGTAGATCCTCAGAAATAAACAATTGCCTGTGGCATCCACACAGTATTTAAATTGGTAATCTCAAAAGAGAGGATGCTTAGATTTTCAAGCTTGTTTTGGGAAACTCTTATCTTAGCTGAGAGTTGTAAGTTTAGGGGGAGTTGATAATCTGGAGTCTGTTTTGGTTTTTAATCATGAGAGCTAAAAAGACTGATGTCAGAACTTCTTGGACAGAAGTGGTTTTCACTGTCTTTTTTACATATTACTATTTAGCTACAAGATTGAAATTTCAGAATAATCTCATGCCTGGGAGAGTCTCAAAAGATGCAGATACATTTCAACTGCATAGAGCCATTTTGTCATTTTATATTCTTTTTATGATCTTTGCTTTTTTTTCATTTGTTTCTAATTTTTTATATAGTATGATGATTAAGCAGCTCTTGTCATACCCATGAAAGCTGCCCTTCAGCAGATAGGTGAGATGATGTGTCAGCGGTGTTTATTCTCCGCAAGTCTAAAAGGGTGAAAGGAAATGAATACGCCTTTGAGCCTTCCCTGAGTAAGTTCATAACAAGTGGGTTCCTACTGTTCTGCTTGGCCCTGAGTTAGAGGAACAGTTCAGCACACAGTAAATTCAGAGGTTTATGGTCCTTACAGTCTAGAGGAGGGATGGAGAATAATGTCTCTCTCTAAAATCTGAGCACAGGGTATGCAGAGAAAATAAATGAGTAAAATACTTGCAGTTGTCTGGGAACATGTGAAGGGGTTTGTTAAATGTTGCACACGTGCGCGACATTGTGGTGTGGTTTTTTTTTTCCTGTTGGACTCTTCTTTGTTCTGGTAACACCAAGTCCTGAAATACTTCAGTGCTGGGAGAACAGCTATAAAGATCTCATAGCATTGTTTAACAATGTCTTTTGTACAGAGTAGAGACCTTTTAGTATTTTCCCACTTAAGTAGTTCTTGCTCAGTCAAGGAGTCTCATTGATTATTCACTTGGGTAACAGCTGAAAGAGACCTGAGAATCCAGTCCTGTGATGTATTGAGAAACTCCTTAAAGGAGTCAAGTTGCTTAGGGTAACTCACATCACTCCGTGCCACATAGGTTCAGTTCTTTAATTGCTAAATTCACCCACCTAAAGAAGGTAACACATACAGAAGGCAGAGTTAGAGCTGATGGAGAAAAACACCAAGCCTATCATGCTTGGTGTTATTTACAAGCACGTTTGACATTTCTCTGTTTCTTAAATTATATTTAGGTTATTAATAAGGATAAAAAATCTCAGATTTTTTTTTTCTTTGTGTTAAGGATGCCAGAATAATTATTCAAAGGAATACATCAGGTCAAGTGTTAACAATATGTGCTTTAAATCAAAAAAAAAAGAGAGGATGAAAGAAAAGCAACACACACAAGAACCAACCATCTGTTCCAAAAAGCTCTTACAGCAGCATCAGTCCTGGTAAGGATTTAAAAGATACAGTACAATTTCTGTCTTAAGACTTGTAAGAATTAACAGATTTACCTCAGTTAAATGGTCCGCAGTAACTTCTGTACAACGTATATTTACAATGAAATTATCATAGCCAGAAAGTGCAAAATGATCTTCTCATATGACTGTTTTTGTCTGAAAATAACATTACTTAAGATAAACAGCAGTTTTCAAAAACAGTATCTTCAAACTGTGATGTAAAGTGACTCAATTCCTTTGGTGTACAGTCTATGAAATATTAAGAGAACCTGGATTTTCCTCCCACTGCTGAATGAGCAAAGTACAATGAGTGTCAGCACATAAGTCATTAAAAGCCAAAAAAGTCAGAACTGATTTTTTGGCTGGAAAAATCCTTTGCAATTCTATTGTCCATAGCTGGGGTTGCAAGGCTACAGCTAGTTCTTTTACTCAAAGCTTAAGTTTTTTGTGTGTTAACTGTAAAGTAAAACAACTTTAGGTTAGGCTCTTGGTGGGAAAGAACTTAAATTTCCTGTAGGAACTACAGTAGTAGCTGGTTGATTTAGGGCTTGAGGAAGAAAGTGAGTAGTGAACATTATTTTTCCTGGTGAGCCTCATGGTGTACATTTGACATCTTTTCAAGGTACAGTCTATAATACTGTCATTGCATTTCAGGTTACATCTTAAATGTGAATCAGGTAATATTATGGAACAAAGTCCCGGGAAACAATGCATTAATTCATATAATCTTTGTGCTCAGGGAAGGGCCACAGATACAGATGTCTGGAGAGCAGAAATCTGGTGCTCAGTCAGCATGATCAAGTGTTGTGGCCTATATCATAGTGTGTTATTGTGGCCTCGTGCTGCCACTCATACAGCATTTGGCTTGTAGATTTTTGCTACGTGCACTTGTATTAAATAGTCACACCACATTCCTCGCCCAACCGGTGTACTCCCTGCTCCTCTCTCCTTTGGAAGGGTCTTCTGCTGAACTGTCTTGTGTTTTTAGTGCTTGTTGGAGGTTTATGGGACTGGATATTAATTAGTCCTCGCAGCACGTACATTATTACAGCAATGAAAACATCACCACTTGCATAAGTGTTTTATCTTAGTCATCATACCTGGTAGGTTTTGGTATGGAGTTGGGGTTAATCCAAGACCGAACATCTACAGATTTGAGAGGAATTCAGATCAGCAACTGTATAGGTAGCTCAGGTTTATTTGTAGTTAGAAGTATGACTGGGCTTGACTATCCTGTGTGGATTGATCCTAAAATGTGCTGATCTTTTGCTTATTGAATGGAGCTGGGAAAAAAAAAATCAGTGTGGATCTTTGTGAGACACTGTGCTGCCTCTTTTATTCAGCACAACGCGCTGAACATGTTGTGTGCAGTTCTCCATATTTAATGGCTCTTTTATCAAACAGAGTTGCTTTAAGCAAAGGAATAAACTGAACTGTGTGCAAGTTGTTTCCTTGGCTTCCAATATCTCCTCTCAATCCAAATATGCTGTTCCCCTACTGCCTGCAAATCAAAATGCACGTGTAAAAAGGGAATGAAAAGGTTTATCTGCTTCCATTAGCAAATACTATATCTAACAAACAGATTCATGTAATGAATAAATAAACACAGAGGAGGCACACAGATGTTTTGCCTAAGTATTATTTTTTAAAATAATTTCTGAAAAACACAATTGTGTCTCCTTAATTGGCACAGGAACCCCAGCAGAGAGAGGAACGTGACAATTAAGCAATCAGTCCAGTTATCAGGGGTGCCATGGAATATCTATGCACATCTTGTGCCGGTAGTCAGCATGTGCCAAATCCACAGCTCATGTAAATTGGCATAGATTTGTTGAACTTTGATGTTCTGGCCCTTGATTTGGGGATTTGTCTACTGGAAACACATTAACTGCCACTGCCAATGTCAAACCTTTGTAAGTAGAAGTAAAGAATAGCAGAAATGAACTAGGATTTGCATGCTAGGTCACTTATGCCTGCTTTAGTACCTTTGCAGACACTAAAGTAGCTTTCGGGATACCGTCTAAAATCTAGGCATGGAAGGAAGATGGTCTAGGTATGTCATTGACTTTGAAGAAGAGTATCTTTTGGTAGCAGATACAACTACATTCCAACCTGTAAAAGTAGAATTATGGTATCATACCATTGTGCTGAGGTTGTCCATGTCTATAAAAAAAGGGTCAGTGCACTGAGACAGAAGATGTTAAAGGTAGAAAGTCTATAATTTTTTAGTAGGAATTCAACTCTGCCATTTATTGCTTTTGGATTCACTTACGTGTGTGGTCATAATCTTTCATCTGGCTACTGTGATTCCTGTAAGAGGTTAATTCGTAAGAGTTAATTCTAGAAGTTGCTATGAAAATGTATCCTCAGAGAGGGATTGGCCAATTAGAACTTGCTCTTATGGTACAATATTTGCAACTTCATAACCTTTGCTAAGACTTTAGTATGGCTTGAGGAAAAAAATGTGTGTGGTTGGTTCTCAGGGAAGATCCTAAGGTACATAAATATGAACTGAATTTTAAAACATTACTTGAACTTAGGTTCTCAAATCCATATTCAGGCACTTAAGGAAGTGGAAAGATTTTCAGAAGTGCTGAGAATTGAAATTTTAGTCCAGTCTGAGCTGGTGGGTAACTTGTCACTTCTGGAACCCAGCTTACTTATCAGATATCTAAATATGGATTTAAACTATAATTTTCAAACATTTATCTTGACCTAACTTTCCAGACCATAGAAAATCACAGTTTTAAAGAGTTATTTTTCCTCCTGTTTCTTAATGAGTGTTATTGAAACCAAAGCTGTTAAATTCCCAACTACCTACATCTGTTATGTCTGAAGGTGCCTATGAATAAGTGGATTTGTCTGGAATACATACCAGCTACATCTAAGGATATTTGCCAGAAGGCGAAATTCTTTTTTTTTCAGGTAACAGCTTTCCTGTAATATGTGAAGCTGGTCACTTTGGTTCTCAGCACTGGGCAATCAGCACGAGAGAAACATGAAAAGATGCATCCTAAACCTCATGGATTTTAATTGGAAAGAGATAGATAAGTTAATTGCCATAATTTGCAGATGTTACCTTGAATGCTTTGTGACATCTTCATGTTCTGAGAACATGGTATGTTTGGGTGGTGTTCTCATCATGTAGAAATATATCATCTTCTATACAATGTGGCTCTGTGTATTTTTAAAAAAATGTTAAACTACTTTGTGTCTTTATTTTTCCTTCTTACTATTTTTTTGTTCCTTTTTAGTTTTCTTGGACTTATCCCATTGCTCACCTCACTCTGCCCCAAATGGTGGTGGCTTCTAATTTAAAGCTGACCTTTGCAGGTGTCTGTGGCTTTTAAGAGTGCTTTACCCTTTGTTGAAGTGGTTTTTAACTTTACTTTATATTTTAAAAAAAGATCAGTTGGGAGATTCTAATGCTCCCAATTCAGCTTTTTTACTAACAGTGCAAGTTAAAAGTCAGCATGGCTGAGAATAAGGGATAGAGAGGGAGAACATGAGCAAAGGCAAGTGCATATTGATGCATCAGAGTAGTGCATAGGAGCCATTAACATTGAGGTTGTCTCATTGTTTCTGTTATGAGTGGAGTTCTCTAGGCAAGGATTGAATATATTTCTTGCTAAATCATATCAAAAAATCTCTTGAAGATGTTGTAAGAGAGCACTGAATCCCATGACCTGTATTAAATTTAGAAACCTTTCTGTTGTCTGGAATTTTCATCTTCAGATATATATTGAAATGGTTATAATTTATATTGAAAAAATATTTATCTATAAAGCTCTCTTGTGTCTCTGATAATATCTACTATTCTCTCATCTTTACCAATGAAATCCACAACCAACCTGTAGAATTTCTTTTTTTTATAAAATCACTTGAAAAAATTGGAGGATGGACATGGGAGCAGTGGTGGTGAGGAGGAGGAGAGGAGGCTGGGATTTTCTATTGAACTGAAAATTCGATTTTTATGTAAAGTAGCACTTTGTATGTTTTTTCAGAGCAAGTTTCTTAAATAAGTCTTACTCTGAAAGTTTAGGCTTGCCAAAACCCATGTCTCCCATTCCCTACAGGTGTATTTGTATTGAGATTAATTAGGAAGTGGATGTGCATCTGGTGGTTTCACACATACAAACTATTTTCTTCAGATAAAAGTCTTCTGAAGGACACAAGACCTGTAAAATCTCATGGGGTCTCATACTGACTTGGATTTTATGACAACTCCTTGTTGAATTTTCACAAAGGTTTTAATCCCACTACCTAACATCAAAAGGAGCCTGATTCATAAAACATTCCTTCTATCACTTTTTTTCTAGAATCTTGCTATAGATCTTTTGGAAATGGAGATAGATATTGTGTGTTGAATTGATTCGTAGCAAAAAAAAAGAAATCCAGCCCTGAAGTGTTAGTCAGTATTGGCCTGAGGGAAGCATCTTGGCAATTGGACAGATTTAATTTTTCAAAAATCAAAAAAGAAGGGTAAAGAATAAAAAAGGGCTTATAAAATACATGAAACAGATGAATTTCTGTAGCTGAAACAATAATATATCAACACTGTCAAAAAATCATAATTGTCTCAATGCTGTAACATTATTTATTTAATATTGAGAAGCTATTATTGCACTCTAGTTAAAAAAAAACCACTCTTACCTTAAAAATGCATGAAAATAATATTAAAAATTAACACTAAAACTATATAATGTGGCAGTAGGAGGCTCAGCAAATTGATAATGGAATAAGGAGACTTTCAAACCAGGTCAGAAACTACTATATGATATCTTTTTGATGACATATGAGAAATGAGACATTAAATATGCCCATTTTCTAGGAAAAAAATGAGCCCATTTGTAGAACCTTGCCATCGCAAAAAGGCATAAAATACTGAAGGATGCCTATGGTACTGAGCCCAAGAATGAAGTAAAGGACTTTACAGAATGAGCTTGGCTTTCTTCTTCTGGAATAAGTATTAAGTAAAGCATGCCAATGGAGCAGCATAGTGAGCGTTCATGGCTCAAGTAAACGTGATATGGATGGAAGCATACAGATCCAAAACAGGTAACTTTCCATTGTCACTAGTTTTTCATTTAAGTTATGCTTTCACTACTCATGTTCACATTGTAGTAGGGCCTAAATGCAATCAGCAAGTTGGTCTCGTGTTAGACGTGTAATGAAGTAAAACCCTGTCATAAAATCCATATGCCTGTTTCAGCTCTCTATTGAAAGTGTAAATCAAGCTTTGAGTCAGCTTTATCCATGGTGGCTTTTCTTCTGTGGCACTGAGTCATTGATCACAGTGGAAGTTCCAGGTCCTCAGGGAAATGGGTCAGATTTCCTGTTGCTACAGGTGTTCCAAATGGACTCTGCTCAAATAAATGTGCATTTGGCTATTCTATTCTCCTTTGCTGGAATTAGTACCGTCATGAGAAAACAAGTGTTCATTGAATAATTTTATGTGCAAGATGGGAATGGTATCTCTTTAGATCAACCTAAGAATCTCTCTGTCCTGCAAATTAGGACAGTGTTTTTGAGAGCCTCCAGAAACAGGGAATGAAAAAGTGAAAATAATTGTTCATAAATGTGAAGGAATCATTAGTATACATGTCGTGTAGTTTGCAGAATAGTTGGAATGAGGCTAATGGATTTTCTGGAAAGAACAAGGTACCGCTTTCGCAACAGAATGATGACAAAGTTGTAGTGACAGTTGGAAAGTAAGTAGCAGACTATGCAGACCTGTATGTGATACATCACTTTATTGCACAATTAACTATACCATACCATTTAACACATAAGCCTGCCCGCTATTGTTCCTGCACCCACTGATCCGTCTTTTATGGGGTATTGTTTATTCTTCCAGGTAGTGTTTCAAACTAGTGTCCAGGAAGTAACTTCAGTCAGTCACACCTTCCAAATTTCCTTGAAGAACTTTCTTGGCCAGGCACACTCTCTTCTTGAGTACTTAAATTTGCAACCTTTTCATGTTTCTCTCCTGCTCTGCATCTCTGCTGGTTCAGTTTTGAAGAAAAACTTGTCTCCCAGAACCGAGACTTTTCTCTCAGTTTTGAACTTATTTTTACATTCCTGGTTTGGGAATTCACACGAAATGATTCTGAGGTTTCACAGGACATAAAGATGCTCTTGCACTAAAGTGATATCTCATTTTAGCAATATTTAAGTTTGGTTTTGGGAAAATGGTTCTTAATGTCATGAATAAACACAGCAAGGAACAGTGTGCTTGAACTGATACATGCAGAAGTAAAAAGAGAACAACCCCCCCACATAGTTTTTATCTAAAACATCTTTAAAGAGAAAAGAAACCACAGCTGATGGGTGAAGGATAACAAAATCTAGTAATTTCTTTCTGTTCCTTTTGTAGGGGATGCTGCCCTGCCCTTAGCACTTTGATCCCAGCTGCTTACAGCTAGAATTATCCAGTAGGTTTTCCATTATGAAACTGATTTCAGCGGTGCATCCAGTTTTTGGGTTCAGGTTTCAAATGCCTCTGTTTTAGACAAACTTGTAGAAAGGGTTTTTGCTTCAGAACATCTTTGTTTTGGTACCTTATGGTAGGTATTCTTCTTAAAACATTAATAATTATGGTTCAGAGAAAGTGCATTATTACTTTAAGTTACAACTGTAAGGAAAAATGACAGTGGTGTTTAAATGAAGCCTGACAGTCTGCATAGCAGGCACCAACCATCTGTGCTATGGCAGCACTGTTTGTATTTTAATGTTTAAACATACAGCAAAGATAATTAAGAATAACTATAATTAAAAATGATTACAACAAATTACTTTTCCCTCAACAGTGATGTGTGCCTGTAACTTATAAGTTACTTGATGAAGTAACCCTTCGGTAAGGCAGATAGGGTAGCTTTGCAGTTCTCACCCTGTTTCTGACAGTTCATAGATTTTTCAGGGGCTTTTTTTTTCCCCAAATGATGAAAGCATTTTACGTACTGGGCTTCATACACCTATTTGATGCACAGTAATTATCACTGAAATTTCACCCTTCATATCTTCACTCTTTTTATTTTTTTCTTTTCCCTGAGACAAGATTAAAAGTAGCATATTTCTCAGGCTATGGAAACAAAATGACAAGAAAAGAACACAAACTCACACATTTATTTTCATTTTCAAAGAAAAATGTTAATATTTGCTCTTGACAAAAGCAAAACAAAATTTTAAACAGAAAAAAATTTTTTAGGATAAATTAATACAATTCCTGTTATGACCTCTTATACCTAAGAATAATAAGCCCATTTGATTTTACAGCCCCATTTGTATAAAGCTTGAACTCTTCCATCTTGTGTTGAGTTCCATAAGGATTCTGTCCTGTTGATGGGTCCTGATGTCTGTCCTCATGGAGACGAATATTTTTAAAGTGCATGACATGGGTTATCGATAAATTTTTCTTAAGTGGTCATGACCAGAATTTTAGTTTATGAGTACCTCCTTTTGAAAACATAAATAGGCCAAAAAAAGAATGATTTCTGTAGCTGGCTGTGCTCTTCAATTCTACCATGTTCTTAATAGCAAGGTGAGATCCTGTGTGAAGGCTGGATGTGGCTAGATCATAGATGCAGGCTGAGAAACCAGAAAGTCCTCTGAAGTTCCTGTAGTTATAGACATAATCAACATCATCTATGACATTCCACTGTCATCCATCTTAATCATCTATTATGTTTTTGGGTTTTTGATTCCAAAGGCTCAATACAAAAGGCATTTGCAACAGCTTTGGTGAGGCACAGTTGCATTTCAGAATCCAAGTTCTGGTTCAGTAGGTTTTGGCTTTCTTAGTGAAAATTGAATTGTTGCTTGCTTGATTATATATGAAGCCATTTGTCTGTCTATCCATCACACATCCATTTAGATGCAATATTTTTTAACAACTCATTCAATACCTAAAGTTTTTAGTGATGCTGCAAATTTGCAAAGTTGACTTAGTGTCACTACTACCATGAGGTCCCTTGCAATAATTTCAGAAAGAATCCAAAGTCATTTTACAGATGAGTAAACAAAGGCACATCATTTGCTTATGCCTTCTTAGCCTTTTTGAGGCAAAATCGGAATGATAGGTTAAGATATTTTGATTTCCTTAATTGATAGAACAAGAATAAAATAAAATAGAGGATTATTGCTTATGTTTCTGCTTATTTAAGACAACATCTCCGTATCATTGGCAGATCTCTTAAAAGAACTATTTTGGACTGCCGCCTTCACTTACTTTCAGAAAATTCTGCAGAAACTATCATTTCAAGATTGCTCCAGAACTTACCAGTGTTTTACTTGACATTAGTGATGCAGTCTGGTGAAAAGAGACTGATAGATGAATTAAAAGGCACATGTTTGTAAACTGAGACTGCCATAGTGGCATTCCTCTTGCCCTGAAGGTGATGTAGGTGCTGTGCAATCTCAAAGGAAGCAGAACTGTTTGATCACATGCTGGTCACTTAAATTAACAGAATGAAGAGAATATATAAGCGGCATATGAATAAAACATTACAATAATGTGAGGAAGAATCCAAATACTTTTCCAAACTGATGTTTTATTTACTACTCTAAGTAGTTTAGTGCTGTTCTGACATGTAATATTTGGTGGGTATTATGTTTTATAAAGTTTGCATTGATAAAATTATCTGTCTTTCATACAGGGGAACCACATGGTCTTCTTACTTGAGAATAATATTACTCCATAAGACTGATTACAGCTATGTTTGAAATTCATTTCGTATTTAAATAGTGTGGGCCAAACTGAGCCCTGGTGCAAATCTGCTTGTGCCAAAAGAACTCCACAAGAGGAATGTTTGACCCTATGGGTTAATGTAATGAAAAGATAACAGCATACTGTATGATCACATAAATTAAAGATGGGAAATATCAATTAGGTCAGCTAGTCCTTACCCGGGGGACCAATTTAGATTGTTCCCTACACTCTACTCTTGAGTGCTTTGCATTGTTTTAAGAAACTCGTGCAATGAGACTCATGTCTTGGGAGACTACGCCGTAGTTCATCAGATCCCTCCACTAAAAAATGCTTTCTGAAACCCAGCCCAAATTTTTTTTTATTGTCAAGAATTAAGTCTCAATATCCTTGTCATGCAATATTATTTTTGATTTTTCTATTGGCTTTTCACTCGATATGCCACACATGTTTTCAATCAACACTTATCTTGGATTCACTCACAAATAGAATGTAGGAGACTTATTTTTTAAAAAATTATTATTATTATTTTTAGGAGTGAGTTAAATTGCCTAGGTCAAATAAGAATTAATCAAAATGTATTTTTATCCTCATAGATGAAACAGCTACTAAAAAGAACCGGTATTATTTCTGGGTTGATTTTTTTTTTTTTAAACATTGGAAATAGAAATACAGAAGCAATTAGGAAAGGTTTTACTTTCATCCCAGATAAATCTAAGTAGTACTGAAGATTCCAGGCTTAGATGAGATAACACCCAATTTCCAGATGTGTCTCCAATGTTGTATGCTTCTGGCTACAAAGCTAACACAGACATTCTAGCTGTCATGTACAAGAATGGTGTCAGCCAGTGACTCAGGCAACAAAACTTGGTGTGTAAGCAGTGCCATTACAACGATGAATGCTTTCTTACAGTGTGACTGGGTCATCACACAAATACATTTGTCCTGAATTTGACCTTTTGGTGAAAACAAGACTACATGTGGGTCAAGTAGTCTTCATTCTCTAAATGGAGCAAGGCTCCTTGCTTTTAATGAGAGACACTGGTTTTGATCTAGTGTGGGCCAAATAGACTCAGGAGTTGTTAAGAAATTGATTGGCTAAATTGTTTCTCATGCTGCCAGTACTTTTTGTCTGAGACAGACAGACTTAAAAAATTTGCTTTGGACTGCCTGGCTTTTCCCACAACATGCTATACTGCAACAAATAAACTTTGGGGTTTTTTTTAGATTTTGGCAGGTTAAATATTTGATCAGGTAGTACAGTGCTTACTAATGCCAATTGTTAAAAATTTGGGGGGCATTCGTACAGCCTAACTTTGACTGACAATTGTTAAATTATTTTTTAAAAATCTTAGTATAGGAAATGTAATTTCAAAGACAAATTCGGAAACCAATTTTAAACTAATCTAAGTTTTATTTTGCTGTGACTTGACCCCAGAGGACTCCTTCTGCTTTTAGTAGAAAGGTCTCAGGCCCCCTAAGATAGATGTCTCTAGATACCATGAATAATTTCCTTGTTTATGTGTTTTTTTGAATTAGTGGAAGAAAGTGGTGAGTTACGTGTATTAAATCCTTTAATAATAATGATAGCAGTAACTATAGCAGAAGTTTCTTAAAAAATATACACTTCTATCTGAAAATACAATTGATTGAAAAAACAGAAATAATGGCGGAAAGTGAGGAAAATACAAAGTAGGTTGAAAAATAGAAAAGAACAGCATCTGAAAAGAATCCAAGAGAAATCAGTTAGGGAAACTAGAAGAAATTATAAGCACTGGAATATTAAGGTTAACAGTATTTTTCCTTCAAGGCCCACAAAAACAGAAATGAAAACATATTAATATTACTTGTTATGTATTGCTTAGAAAGCATACAGCAAAAGTTTTTTTTGATTCATGAACTCTTTCTGAAGGATTGTCACCAGCCAAAAGCTCCTGAGGTCTTAGCCACATTGTCATTGAAAGTAATGGAGCTTTTTTTTAAAAAAAATTAAATTAATTGAAAGAAGGGTTACAAATGTAGAACCACTATTAAGATGGCTGTCGGGCAAAAAAACAGGCAGCCAGTCAGATTGTTGTTTGCTCTGAGTTTTGCTCAGGTGTGAATGGGCATAGTGCCATTACCTACAACTCCCTGAATCCCAGGTCTGGCATCAGGAATGACAACGTAACAAGTGGCCACCACAGTCTTACCCCCATAACCCCTCCTGCCCCAGAACCTGTCACTGCGGCTCCTTCTTTTCCCAACAGCAGCAAGGAGGCATGGGTGGTGAGACACACAATTTCTTTTTGTAACCAGAGAATTCCCTAACAGGTTTTACAGTTGCTTTACAGCCCATTATTTTTGTCACCTGCGTGTCACAGAAGATGACGCTCAGCTTGTAATTCTGGCCAAGTTAATTTAATTTACGTAAGATGTATATGTTGAGAAGAGAAGTGAGAACACAGAGCTTAAAAATGACTAGCATAGCTTCAGAGAGAGTGCCAATATACTTAAATTATCTACCTTTTAGGTCTACGTTCATGAGAGAGGGGAGAAAATCAGAGGATGACACTTCGCATACTTCTTCACACATTCTAATAATACACTATAGACTCTTTGCACAAGGCATCTGCTGAGTTTCCATATCAAAAATTAATAAGGAGGATAAGATGTAATGAAACAAGGTAAAGAATAGAAATTCTGGAGATAAATCTTATTTACAGTAGACCTTCTTGAATAACTATGTTGGGTTTTAATCAGGTCAATGGCCAAGCCCAAATACACAATTAAAAATTATTTTGGGTCAGCTCTAAATTAAAAATGGTCAATTTTTTTAACATTCTGATAAACTGAAACAATTATTTCAGTTCAAATTGAAGATATTATTCAGATTGAAACAAAAGGTTTTGTTTAGCTTCATTTCATTGACTTTGTCAAAGCTTAGAAATATTTAAAATACAAAGAGAGTAAATTTCTAAGGAAAACCAGTTCTAGATGAAAATGAGAATGTTTCTTTCATCTACTAGCTGCCAGAACAAAATACTTACAACTTTGTTTTCATATTTTTTTACTAAAAGTTGCCTGAAATTGTCACACTCTTATTGACCCAAATAAGCACTTTTTATTTTGTTTTATTCATGAATAACTTTATAAGCTCTGCAATTTAGAAGGAAAAATGACAACTAAAGGTGATGTATGTATTCACTAGAGTGGGTACAACACACACAGAGAGTAAATATATAGCCATCTATGTGTAGGTATTTATTCTGTGTTGTAAGGGCTTACTGATTATCAGTAAGTCTTGTGAAAGCTTGAAAACAAATATTAAGTTTTCAAAGAAAGTAATCTGCCTAATATGCATATAGAAAGTAAATGAACACATAGAAGCTTTATTATTATTCATATGGAAGTGCTGGCCGTAGTCAAAAAAAATAGTTACTTCAGGATGAAGGACTTGTTTAAAGTTCAAAAGAAATGGCTGTAAGTATTGATGTTATACATCCATGGATTTATATCATGCCTAAATGCTTCACTTTGTCTTCAAAATTTTTTGAAGTTTTAGTATTCTTGAAAGATGCTAAAATGAATTTTCTTGTCTTCAGCCATAAACTACGCCATATGGAATGGTATCAAGTCCTCGTAGCTCAATCAATTAGCAATTTCATGGGGGACTATCTTTAAGGAAGACAAATTCACCAGACAGTCCCTGGTTACTGAATCTACAAAGGTAGTTGATAGACAATTGACTCTGAGCCAAATTTTTGCAAAGAGATCATTTTTTGGTATGAACTTTTCAAAACTTCATAGTGCCTTTAACATAGGACACTTGAAAAGTTCTTTTGGCAAGGACTTCCAAAAGTTGGTAACCCAAGGCTGACTGGCACTAGATTCCCAGTGTGAAGGAGACTGATTTCCTGAGTTCTCATTCTCTTCTCATTTTGCCTTATCACTTGTTCTTTGCCTTCCTTTGTAAAACCTCTCTCTTTGTCTTGGCATACTACAACTTAATGTATGAAATCTAAAGATTTATTCTGCATTTACTTTCAGTAGCTTACAGTAACTTTGTTTGATCTGACCTTTGTCTTTGTTTTTCATCTTTCACTTACATATAGTGTGCTTTCTTTTAACCCTACCTTTAATTTTTATGTTAACACATTTCCTGTTTCCTTAGGCTTTAAAACTGCTGATTGTTGCATAAGATCATACTACTGCTCAAGTGAAAAAAATCTGTAAGAAAGCTCAGAGCCCAAAGCTGAGGAAAAGGCTGATTTCTTGCTTTTCTTTAGTTGCTACAAACCTTGGTTATTGACAAAAACTTCCTTGTATACAAAAGCACAAGGGGGCAGCATTACATTAAAATAAATTGTTGCACTGTGTGTGTGTGTGTGTGTGTGTGTGTGTATACTGAAGAATAATCAGCTAGGTAATGCTAAGGTTGCAGAAAAAAATGTTATTTGAGTTTGTTCAGACTGCCTTATTAGTTTACTCGTCCTGATGGCATTGGTACGTTAAAGGAAAAAAATTCTGAGGCCGTGGGGAGTTTTACTTACTTTCTGTTGTGTAGGAGATCCTTCATACCTCTTCCTTTACCTGCTTTTCCCTGTCAATAAATATTTACTTGTTTTTTAAGGAGCAGCATAGTTTTTTAGAAGACTTTATTTCATGACTAGTTGACATGAAAAACACCTCTTTGCTCCCTCATTGATATACTACAGTGAATGCACTATAGAGGATTTCTGCCAACCTTTGAAACTTTCAAAACTGATCATCAAGGACCCATTTGGAAAAAAACAGTTGAATAGCGTGTTCTGTTGTGGCAACACTTATGTCAATGCAGTGGGCAGGCAGCTGGCTTCATACAGAATTCTTAAAAACTCATTTTTGGATGGAAATGCTTTGCTGTAGAAGCTTGACTTCAAGGAGCACAAACATTTGTAATGACTTTGCAAGAACCTGGTCATGTCCAGGGCATCTGTATTGTTTTCCTGTCATTTATTACAAGTTGTTTTCCCAATTTTGCGTAATTAAAATCCCCAGTGTCTTTTTGTATGGAATTAATCATCTGACCACTTTCTAAAACCTGAATACTGCTACTGTAGATTTGTCACTTTCAGTTTAAATTGACTGCAAGGTCTGACCTATCTTTGCTGTGTTGGGTCATTTTGATGCTATGCCCAAAGGACGTGATCTATTAATTTTTTTCCGGGAAGTGCAGTGCCAAGGGTAGATAACAGAATTGGCTCTATAACGATTCACAAACTCTGAAATATGAAAATGCATTGCCTGTATTTTGCATTTTTCAGTTCTACCTAGCTTTAGAAAAGAGCAGTTATACACTTAGTGACAAATCCTAATGCCACTTGAAAGAATAACATCGATGAGTAGGGAAGGGTGTCAGGATTTGGTTGCAAAGACCTAACTCCAACCATTATTTTTGGTTTCTTCCCTGGGGATGCGAACAATTTGCATGTTATTTGGCATCACCTGTTGGAAGTACTACAGAGAGTATTCTGCGAATCCACTTATGTGAATGACTGCTTCCACCTGAGTTAACATATCCACACTTTTTTCTCACAGTCTTTCATACAATTTACTTCTGAAAAGGAGAGTTAAAAAGGCTCTTCCAGGGCCTGGGTGTTTAGAGGCTGAGACCCCTCAACAAAGCAGAAGAGGTTGATGAGATTCACTGCTTCCTGGGGCTGTCTCAGAAGATAAACAGAAGTTAATGCACAGCATAGGTATTTGCACCTGTTTTAACTAATATTTTGCTGAGATGAAATGTAAAAAAGTAATGTCTGGCTGTTGGCCACATAAATAACTAATAATGCCATTAATCTTTGACAGTTGTCAGTCCTTCATCTAAGAAATTGACTGTCACTTCCTTTCCATGCCAGAAAGGCCTGAGTAGTTTATAAAATGTGGACTTTAGGCCTGAACTACATAAAATTGAAAGGTTGGTAATAAAATTTTTAAAAAGTGATTTTTTTTTCTTTCAGTACATTCAGAACCTAAAATGATGAAAGAGGATCTTGTTTTAAAAGGGATAACTTATAATAAAGTCAAGATAAAAAATACTTGAGAGATAATTATAGGGTGTTTTGTTGCTTTTTTTTTTTTCTTTTAGTTCTTTCATCAAGTGAAAAATACACATTTGTTCTGAAGTAAAGATGAACAAATCAGGTCACTCAGTTTGAATTCTGCCCCATGTTTCTATTAGAAGTCATCCAAAGATGAACTTCAGGCTAAGAATTGGTTTTAATACTATGAAAACATGTCCTTTTCTTCCAACAAAATGGCATCTTTGTATTTCACTCTTCAGCTGTGTTTTGGACTGTTACTATGCTAAGTTTAGTCTTATTTATATGGAGTCGTCTTCTGCAATTTTTGTGCTTGGCACCTGTGAGAGCACTTCTGAGCTCTTTTTTCTTTTTCTTCAAACATATAAAATGCCATCTTCCCACCATTTTGGGAATCTAGTTATATTATTGTAGCAGTCTGTTCTTCATCCAAAAAACTGAAAGGAAGATGCTTTGGAGAAATTTTCTCTTCTTTCTACAAACAAAACAAATACAATTGATGGCATCTGACCCTGATTTTTACATGGGTCAAGAGGTGTTGAGGTTATTTGAGTTTTTTTTAGTTATATCAGACCATCACAGAGATACACATACAAATTATCTCTTTTGAGGAAAAAAGGTATCTTACCAATTGTATCTGCTTCTGTAAGACATGGTTTATATATATATACTATGATATCTTCTATCTGGACATTCAAACAGGAGTTTTATTTCTATCTCTCTGCCTCCCTTCTCCCTGAAAAGACTTGTTCTGGTATGAAGCAGTTTATCAATTTAGCAACAAAAGACAGCACACACTTTGTGTCATACTGCTTCTACAGCAGACTCATTGTTGATGAAATGCCCAGGACTCGTCTCCACTTTCCATAATAACTTCCTATTGAAATCCAGCTCTAGTTACCTGTCCCAATAACTTCCATTTCCCACAGGACTTGCCTTAGCTATTTAGGTACTTTAGAGATCACCTTCCTATAAACATAATCTTTCTGTCATTTTAATGCACATCATTCATTGTAGTCCAAAAATTACCTCTAGTGTAATTCAAATTTGGTGACTCCATATGTTGTTGGCAGCTACTTCTACAAAGTATGAAGAACTGTTAAATAACAGCTGTAGAGAGAATTATTTGTAGCAAAAGAAGGATTCCCTTTGTATTTTAAGTCTCATTTGATTCTTAATGTGTGCTGAATTTTTTTTTATCATTCATTTTGATCGTTTTTCCACAACATTGTCCTGTGTGTGATCCAGGTAAAGTAGTGTTCTTTATACATCAGAGTAGACTTTTTCCCACTCTGAGCAATTAACTGAGGTCAATAAGCAGGGGAGTTAGCTTAAGATTTAGGACACCATATCTATAGAATGAGACTCATACCAACTATTGAAAGTCCTTTGGCTATACGTATGACTGCTAGCATGGAACAAAAGCTTAGATAGCTGAAAGTAAGGAGGAGTTAGTTTGTTCAGTTTTGCAAATAAAAAGAATTTTGACTTTTTAACATCATTGGGGACCAGATATCAACTTTTCTCTGGGACTCTTTAACATATTGTAAGTTTGGGACTTTCTGAATGTCTGAGTCGGACTACTAATCTTCTACCTCTAAAAATGAACTCAACATCGAGTTTTAATTCACAGTTTGGTTTTTTGGCTTAGCTCTTCCTTCCACACAAAATATGCTTAGTAATGAATTTTAAAAACCCTACAGACAATATCAGTTGTCCCCTGTTTATTGATCAATTTATATCTTTCATAGGCTGAAGGAGAAGGGGATAGCACTTCCCACTGTCTACACTCTGAAAATACTGCAATATTAAGGTGAAGGAGCTCATAAAAATCTTCAAAACAGGGTAGCTGAAGAGTAAGTGAATCATGTAAATGTGAAAAGTAATGTATCCTTCTTCATTCTGTTCATCCTGAAGGTTCTTCAGCTTCAACGTACTCCATCTTTTCTCTGTCTATCATTGCGATATAAACCTTTAATAATAAGCACCTTCATAAATGTGAATAAACAACAACAAAAAAGCCCCATCCCCCCCTCCACCCCCTGAAGTGTTGGGAACTTTCTGAAGTTACCACCGTAGGAGGCAGTGAGCAGGCAGAATTTTGGTGGTTTCTGCACCTGCAATGCCAGGGGCAAAGTGCTGGCTCAGAGAGGTTCCCTCCTGCTGGCCTTGGAGCTGTCATGCTCTCCACCTCTGGAGCAGGCTGAGATGTCAGGCCAAATGCCTCACTCCAGTATAACCTTCTATTCATTTTTATTGCCAGTCTGGTCATCTGCTTTGCCCTCATTCTCCCGCTTTGTCAAACAAGACACTGCTAACCTGCTTTGAGACAAAAGCTAAAATGCATGTTCTTCCTTGTCTGCAGTGGCTGACAGAGCTAACATTGTTTACCCTGGCACACATCCTCCCTGAAGTCTGGATGCACCATGCACGGGGCCTGAGCCAGATACTCTTTAAGTAATTTCAGAGAAGTTATCAAGACTCCTGGGAAAGCATCACTGCATGGTGTAGTATAATGCATTTATTTCTTAATACCCATCTTATACGTAAAACTAGTATGTTATTAGTAAATTAGGAAATGCATTTTTTCCTTGATTTTCCTTTTGTAAGTGGACGCATTAGCACTCTGAAGTCTGTGTCCAAAGACTACTTAATCCTTACATGTGATTTTCAGGCAGCTTTTCTAATTTATAGTATTTTTATGGAGAAAATTTATTATAAACAGTCTTATTCTCTAAGTAAAAAAAAAAAACAGAGAACTATTTGGTGCTCAGTGAGGTTGGTGATGTAAAGAAGAGTAAATAGGATTTGCCTTATGTCTGCAGCTGAGAAGAGAGCTAAAGAAGTGATCTATTATTCAAAGGTGCTGCCCTTTGCAACTCCCATCGACTTTGGGCTACATATCCAGGTACTAAAGTGAGATAAATTTTTAACATGCAAATCTAGAAGTGATTTTTTTGGGGGCATAGGCTCCCATTTTCCCCCCAGATTTCTTCCTTTTCAAATTTTCACTTTCTTTCTTAGTTGTTTGCTTTTGCTGAACTTAACAAGATCTTAAAATCTTAATGTAATATTTTGTTACACTGTTTTTCTTTTCAAATTAATGACTATGCTGGCTAGATAAGTTCCTCAGGTTCTTTCAGCTTCTGTAAAGGGAGCACAAGTGTTAGGACAAAATGGATAATATTGCTCTGTGTTACATTCATTTTGTTCAATCTTCTAAATAATGGAAAAAGGCTGATCTTCTAATTAATGTAGAAAGACTGATTTGTATAAACGTCTATGTCCCTTAGGGGTTTTAAGAGGAGCCAGTGGGTTATACATGTGTCTTTAAATGTGTAGGCATTTTTATCTTGTATGTATTATTCAACTGTATGAAGCAAGTTTTCGATCTAGAAAGTCATTATGGTTCAAACATGTAGAAATGTTTTTCTTAATAATCTAGGAAAGACCTTCCTTGGCCCAGGCTGAGTGAGTGAACCACCTTTGCTAGCACTCCTCACTGAAACGGAGCACAGGGTATATGAGGAATCTTCTCTTCTGACTCCAGGTCCAAGAGTGGGGACATACTTAAGGGAGCATGAGTAAGGAAGGTAGACATCCAGTTTATCATAAGAACACACTAAGCTCTCAATATGTACAATGGGAATAATTAAGAGAAGGAAAGGTCTCTCCTTTCTCCTCTCCCTGAAATCTGCATGGCCTATGAACAGGATACTAGTTTCTTTCTTTTTCTTCTTTTCTAAGTTAAAGATGAAAACTCTGTACTTTCCTCAAAAGGGAGTATCTCCTATTGCTCTGCATTGGCCACAGACATTACTAGACTTACTCCATTAATGGAAAACAGCTTTCAGGAAGTTGATGTTGTTCAAGTGTGTCAGTCCCCTTCGCTAGACCCTTAAAAGCAAGGAATTACCAGATTTAGAGACACCTCTTTAGCCTCCCCTCACGCCCACACAGCATGTCTCTATTGACAGTGACAGATACTGCATCTTAATAGGGAACCTACTTCAGCCTCCAGCAGAGAAGGAAGCACTCTACTCATTAATCTCCCTCATAGTATAGTGTGAACCCTTATTTACAGCCTCAGCAACATTAGCAAGCGTTCTGTGTTGACATATGCACACGGGTTAGGCATGTCAGACAGTATGAGCTTCTTGAGGAAGCTGATGTTTTAATGAAGGGTTTGCCTCCTCCCCGTCAGAGGGACGTACTGCCTGCTCTACTGCTCACCATCTGTAAAGTAGCATCCCAATGGCATTCCTCATCAATCCAAACCCACACCTCTAAAACAAAATATGAAGGTGTTTTGGTGAAATGCTTCAATCAACCAGGCCTCAATGTTTAAAAACATGTCTACTTGCAGAAAAAAGGTCTTGTTTCTACAGTGATGGTCAAGACGCAAAAATCCGGAAAAAGAATAGATGTCTACCCAAAGTGTCCTGTATTTCTGTGGTGTTTAGATATATGATCTGCATTTGGGCCCTTCCACTTATCTTTGATGGAAAGCATTGTTTTGCACCACTCACCAAGAAAGAAAAAAAAAATCCCTTAAAATAATTTCAGAAGCTTGTATGAATCAGTCTGTTGTCTAATGGAAATCTGATCTGGGCAAATACAGTGCCAAATCTTGAATGTTCTGTAGTTGAAAGGCTAAACTTTGAAACTGTTATGTGGGAGATGTACTCAGAAAATTGGATAAACAAACAGCTTTGTGTTTTTACCATCTACATTTCAGAGTATGTAGCACTTGGAAATGCCTAGGTGTTTGTTGCAAGCTTATAATACGCTAAAAATGTAATACTGTCAATACTGCAAAAGGGCCTGTTTGTTTTGAGCTAGTTATCTGTACTAAGGATTAGGAATTAGTTATTTTGGTAGAGCTTATAGAAAATTGAGCGACACTCTGGAAAATAAAGGTAATGTTTAATTTAAAAACAAATATTGATTACAGTATTAGAGGGATACTGTACACTTGAAATATGATGCCAGCACTCAAAATCAAAGGAGCAGTGTGGCTGGTGCATGAGACTTGGACTGAGATTAGTGAGAGTTAGATTTTGTTTCTGGCATTTATTGCCAGTAACTTCCTGCCTGTTTCTAAGAATTTCTCTGCATCGCCTTCACCCTCCTGCCTGAGTTCCATGCTCCTGGGAACAGAGACTGCCTGTACTTGCTTTTTGGTACAGAGCCATTCACAAGAGTGCTTCTGCTTTGGCGGGGTCTTTTACTTGCTATGATGCCTCTAGGAGCACGTCTATGCAAACATGCTGACTCAGTGTGGATTAATACTTTCAGTGTACATCTCTAACATGGTTTTCCTGCTACAGCTTCCTAGAGCTCATCAAGATCGGTGTGTTTGGAGGGTGAGGCAAAGGCCTTTGGTCTGTCTGAATGCCTCTGGGTAAAAGCACCTGGAGATAATCTGGCACCTGAAGGAGAACTGGATGAGGTATACTTCAGAGAGTTGTACAGGTGAGTGGCTGGCCAGACAGCAATTTTCTCTCTGTGTTCTCACATTAACTACAGGAACTACAAAGGACATCTGAGTTGCTTGATTCCCCTATATTATGTCCTATCTTGCCAATAATACTGACTAGCTAAGCTCTTCTGGGAATAAATAGTACTAGTTTCTTTTACAGGATGGGGACAGACCTGTGTGAAATTGGGAACTAACCTGTATGTCAGGTTTATATTTAGGGCTATATATTCTGAACTTATGACTCTTGGCCTTGCTATGTTTTGTATTAACCCATTTAATTTAATCTAGACAGGTCTCTATCTCCTTCTGTGAAATCCACTTGACCCTTCTTTGCTAACCTATATAAATTCCAGTATAGATTTTTTGAGGGGTATCATCTGAAATGTTTTATTCATGGTACAAAATCATACATTAGTATCACAGTGTCTGATCCTTTGAATAATGATTGCTTGAAAACAAGCTTTTTATCTGATCAAATGCTTAGCAGCTTCTCATTGGATATGGGTCGTGGGCCATTAGCCACCAGATAAGAGACATCCCTTAAAATGTAGGAGGATAGTCACCCTAACTTCAAATTTATCTCAAATATTCTCTAATATTTCAGTTACTGTTTTAGGGTTACCTGCTGCGCTTAACTGCATTAATCTATAGTGGTCTAATAGCTTTCATGGAATAAACCCAAGATTTATCAATAGTCTTAATTAACAAGCAGTAACAAACTGACTCAGGGGCACACTAGTTTGACACATTTGCTTGTATGGCCCTGTAATTTTTCTGAAGACGCTCACTACAATGAGATGTATGAAAGCAGATTTCAAAGAATGTGCCTAGTGAAGGGTCTGAAGAAGCTGGTTTTTCAGATGAGCAGAGCACTCCTTGTGTAATGGACATAAACCACTCACGAGGTGCTGCTGGCATAGTGCCTCTAGCAGACAGAGTCTGTTTGGAATTCAATTCCTTTGCCTTCACCACAAGTGTAGTGAGAGGTATCAGCTGCTTTACTTTACAGGGAAGGATTAATCAGATGCAAAAGTCACAGAGATTGATGTCATCGATATTTAACAAGACTTGGATATCAGGGAGAAAAATAATGCACTTCTCCCATGGGTCGCTCTTTAGCTGTAAACTTCCAAGAATTTTTTTAAAAAATTTTGATCATTACTAGCTTCCTTTTCAGAGAGCCAAAAGAGAGTGTGATGCTTACTTCTGTTCTAATAACATTACAAAGAGTTAAAGATCCTGAAAAGAACAGAAATCCCCAAATGGACTGTGCCACATTGCCAGTAAGTCTTCCTTCCAAGGACCCTGTGGCAATGAGTAAGCTCTCGGGACACTGAGGAACAGGAGAAAGGGATGAAGTAGTATAGCCACAGTGCTGTGGAGTTTGGGCAGGATGATAGTCCTTGAGGCACCACAGGGAGGGACCTACCAAATGGGACAAGTCTGCTTTGCATTTTTGAAAGCATTCAAGACATTCAAGCTAGCTTCAAAGCCATGCCAACAGCCATGCAAATAAACAGAAAACTTTTTTACTCAGCTTCTTAGACGGATTTTGCAAACTGTACTTGAGACCTTTACTGCCATGGCCCCTTTACCTTCAGTGCCAGACAATACTTTATATTATGAAGCTAGCTGGTAGCTCATTTGGCTGAATATATACTGCATTTGCAGCATTGACATACCCTTTCAGAGGCCTGTTGTGCTGTTTTGAGTAATCCTGAAGGGGTGCCTCCAACCCTGAGAGCAGCCCTATCCTGTTCTTGGGGCAAAACACCATATTCTCTGCTACCCTTAGCCCGCAGGTCTTGTGGTCTATATCCAGGGGCCTGGAGGGTGGTTGAAAGGACTTATCTAAAGTGATGCAGACCCTTGTGGCAGAGCTGGATGCAGACCCCAAGCCACTTGACATCTGGGGCTGTGCCTTCCTCAGAGCTGTCCCTGGAGAAGACAACAGCCATGTTAAGTATGTTTGCCTAGTCAATCTCTCTTAAAAGTAGTACTGAAGGAAAGGTAAAAGCAGTGATTGCAGTGAGCCAGTCAGGTTATGAAAAATGCTCCTAAAAATCGTATTTGACTATTAAACTGCCCAGCCTTGATTAAACTGTTTTTCTTTATCATGGTCCCCTCACATACCCAGTTTCCTGCAACTTCTGCCCCCTTACTTGTGTTTTTTGAGAAATCATATTATATTAGCTAGTACATTATGCTGCTTTTATGGGACATGAGCTTTTTTATTTGCTGCATAATAACTAATCCATCTCTGTGGTTTCTCAGCACTTCCAGGGGCAGAATATCAGTCCTTCACTGATTTAGTACTACAAATGCACATACATGTGCTTTTTCAGACAGACAGACAGACACACACACACACACACACTCTCTTTTACTGGCTTGCTCTGAAGGACAAAGTGTTTGTGGGTTTTGGTTTCATAATTTTAATCTTCTGGTGCTGGTAGGAAATGCAAGGTGAAAGAAGCATGGACATGACCACAGCATTTGGCGTCCTCCCTAGCTCCCAGTATGTGAGTTCCAAAATCTGCTGTTAAACACTGCAGAAATTGTACAAAAGGGAACTGGCTCTGCCACCTCAGAACCAGCACAGGATTTGTAAGACAAGCCTTAGTATCTGTGGAAAAAATACCTAGCAGAAGTACTTGGATACTGACAGCTTGTCTCTAGTCAGCATCCCACAGCAAAGAATTATTACGTCTTATGATTATTTTTTATTTACATACACATCAAACTGACAAAATGAGGTTTATGCTTTCTCCACTTTTTAGTTTCCAGCTGACTATCATTTTCTTTTAAGATTAAATAAGTAATTTATTGAACTGTAACATCAAGTATTTATTAGGAAATTGCTGGGTAATTTTAACTGTATCTTTTTTTAAAACATAAATCTGCATCCAAGGCCTCCAGTAACTTTGTGCGACTCTGCACCATTAATTTCTTCCAGAGTGACATTCTGATATGAGCTGAACAGATGGAATTGCAGGATTGTTCTAGCAAATTTATCATAAAAAATGCATCCGACACCTGTGTAATTTGCCTAATCATTTTCCTAATAAGCTCCCACCATTAATTATGCACGATTTCCACAATGCAATCAAGATAAAAGTAAATCTGATGACTTAATACCCTTCAAAATAATTGGTTCACCCAACACAAGGCCTCCTTTGCTTTCCATAGCCATTCCAGTTAATTAGAAAAAGGGTGCACCCTGTAGGAGTCAGCAGAATGGAGGCTGATCGCATGGTGGGAGGCAGGCCTGCTGGTTTTTTGGGCAGGAGTCAAGGATATTAACTCATGAAAGAGAGGAATGGGGGGCCCCCCCCTCGCCCCCCAGCCTCTCATCGTTGCCTCTCTCCCCCCTATCCTGCCCACCCCACCCAGCAGCAAACAGATGCGATTAGTGTTCTTCAGCCATCAGAAAACTGACTGCAGGACTCCGAGGGTCTAATGAGAATCAACTTTTCGGCGGCTGCTGTCTTGCGGTGCGGCCCACCTGTCACATCATTAGGTGCAGCATGTGCCTGGAATTCACTTTGCTAAATGAGATTTACAGGCCCCAGTGAAACCCATCCTGCAGCATTCCTGCTTCAATTAGCTAAAGATTAATTGTCTGAGAAAGGGAATGAAAGTTTTACTTCAACTGACCTGAAAAAAAAAGGGGGGAGGGGGGATAGAGGGGGAGCCGGGGAGGGGGGCAGAAAGTATGGCTCAGGTATTCCACATAGGCCTCAGGCAGTGTGGAAAAACGTGATAATTTAAAGGTGCTGCAAATTTCCTACACCTCGTCTGGATGAGTGAAATTAACTAGCACTAAAAGCTGTCAAATTAAAGGTTGACTTCCAGATATTAGCACCTTAAATGTCACCGAATATTCTCCGTCTCTCCCCTCCCCATCCTCCCTCCTTTCTCTCCCTCGGCCTCTCTCCCCTCTATCCCCCCCATCCCCTCCATCTGCCCCCCCTCTTTTTTTCTTTTTGGCAAACCCGCGCGTCAGCACACCTGCACATGCACACAAACATTATCCTACTGCTGTTCCCGCTAACTGCCTGTGCGTGCTCAGGCCGGAGTCGCTCGGCATAAATCTCTGATGTAACCATGGCTACAGAACAACTGGCAATTACAAAATTTCCTCCATTTTTAATGTTACACTAATTATGTTTGAATGTGTTTTAATGGAGAAAGGAATCGAGGAGATGAAACAGTGTTCTGTACGCGAAGAGCGGGGGGAGAGCCTGTATCTCCCATCTTCGACAGCTTGAAATCCAAGCCCAGGAGAGGCACAGAGCATCTCGAAATGAGCTGGCGTGCCTGGGAGTATAGGATGTACATACCAGCATCTGAAATACGTGGATTAAAGTTTGGAGTCTGGATGGTACCACCAAAACAAGCCCACACCCGCTCATACATTGGGAAAACAAAATCACAGCTTAATTTGAACTTCATTTGAAGATGAAACGATGGCTCCTTGTACTGCAGTGCCATTGCTCTGGATGTCCTGCTGGCCAAAGGTGGGGCTTCAAATCTGAAGCTGGTTTTGTGGCTTTTGTTCCACCTTGTGCTTTTGAGTTAGAAACAGTTTTTCTTCTAATCTGCACGGTGTAAAATATTGGGGGGGTGCTTTCCAGGCTTGTACAATGCGTAAAATGGCATGCACTGTCTGCAGAAAGCTTTATGGGCGCAAAAGAGCCAAACTGTTTTGTTACCAATCGTATCCTCAGCCCCTAGGTCTGACATGTCTACTTGTGTTTCATCGCAAGTCGCTCTGTGTCATCCAAATGTGTATGTCATGTCAATACATTTTGAATGAAGCCGGTAAGTCCTTGCAAGTGAGTGCCTCCTGCTCCAACCGAGGTGTGGGTGGCACGTTCCCAATGCCCCTTTTTGATTTTAATGGCATGCTGGAGGGACGTGTCCTGCCACCCAGATTATTCTGGGGCTGGGCATCAGCCTCAGAGCTTTTCATCAGCAGTACCTTGTGGGTACCCTTTCAGGGTGCGGTTACAGCTGGATCCCGTGCTGGTGTTAGCAGAAAGTCTTCAAGCAAGGCAAGATGAGACAAATAGAAGTTAGTAAAAGAGCGGCATACCCCTTCTGGCATTTTGAGCTGGGGTCACAGGGATGTCATGCAACAGGCGTTAAGTATTTGAAGAGTGGTTTGGGTTTTTTTGTAAGACCCTGATTTGGTTAGATTTTGCTCGGGGAGGGCAAGAAAAAAACCCAGCAAACAGCATTTTGCATCATACTGCTCCATCTTCTTCCTTAACCTGGTAATTTAACATGCATGCACACCCACTGCTGAAGGTGGGGTGGGGATACTGTTACAAGTTTCCTCACAGCAGTGAGCTCTCGATCCCAGCTGTGTCTTCAGCGGCATGAGCCAGCTTGATTATGCTAAAGCACCCCTGGATCCCTTCCTCTTTTGTTTCATTCCACCCAGAGTTTTAAAGCTTAAACATTTGACATGCTTGGGTAGTTTCTTCTCTAATTTTATCCCAGCTGACTGTGCAATGAGTTTAACTCAGAGCCCTTAGGTGCAAGCTACTTTCCACAATGTATATTAAACCTTATAAAACTAGCCGGTATGTCATTACCCGGAATATAATTACCTATATTGGAATTTGGCCAGGATACTGGGGCTAATATTGTTAGCCTTGCAAAAATTGGCGTGGGACTTTTTAATGACCACATGTGGTCAGTGCCATATGTTTCTAGCTCATCTAAAGAATGGTACCTCTCACACAGCCGTGCCCCCTTGAAATCACTGCAGGGCAGGAAAGCAAAAGCTCGGAGGCCAGACAGGACAGACAGTTGCTAGTTCAGAGGCTAGTGATGACATCTTTGATGCGGGGCAGGAGAGAGCTCGGTAGCAAACCGCAGCGCTGCATGGCCAGGAGCTGTTATGGACCTAAGCTTTGCACCCCCCCTCCCTCTCTTTTCTCAGCCCTAACACCTTCACAACCTAGCCTGGTAAGGAGGGTCACTGCCCTTCCTGGAGATGATGTATTTTATGTGAAGCTAAATGTTTTATCACTTGTCATGTGAGTGATTCCATCCACTGAAGAGATTGGTTTAGACAGGATTGGCCTAAACAACAAACTTAATTGGAAATATTCTATAAAGCCCTTTTGTTTTTTAAGTTCCATGTGTTGTGTGTCATAACATGGCCTCACCAAGGATGACTATGCTTTAAAATGATTAAGCTAACTGTAATATTCACATTAGAAGGAAATCCCAGTTAAATACTGGGTGCAATGTTTCCATGTTAGCTCCATATGCCGCTATGAAGTTTGGGATAGAAGCTTTCTCAGAGAAAACAGGTGTAGTTTACTACTGCTCTGATCAGTCTGATGAGACTAATCTCCACTTCATTCTTCAAAATGTTCATAAAAACTTACAAAGCACTAAGCATTGTTTTTTGAGCCCCGCTGGTAGAACGTCATTACAAGGTTCAAAATGAAGCTTGCACTACCCTCCATTTTTTCTTCTTATCCTGACGAGAAAGAGTATTCGGTGTCCTTGTCCTTTCTCAGTTTCTTCTTTGTGACTGTCCTGAGTCTCTTCTCAAAGAGACCAAGTCACCGACTCTCTTGTGCTGCCTATGTGCCCGGGGTTCTCTCCCCATTCTTTTCCTTCCCACTTTCCTTTGAACCACTAAACCATATTCTCCTTAAATTGTACAATGAAACCCTCCATTTACTTTAGCCTGCAATAAAATAGATTTTCATTATAAGACATTTGATGGTACTGCACTACTTCTGGCCTATGTGGCTTGTTAAGGCACTAGTGGTGGAAGAAAAGTGATGACCTACCACCTCTGTTTTAAACCTAATTCTCTCCAGATTGTCAAAAGTTGTGAAGAAGAAATCAAATCTATTATTGGACAAGGTTATCATTAGGGAGGTTAGCAAGCCTTCATTTTTACAGCCTGCAACTTTACAACTATCCTTTGCTTGAGAGATCATCGTTTGGCTTTAACGATCTGTCTTGCCACAGATAGTGTTTAATCTTCCCTTTTTGATTAAACTAATAGAGATGGTTTTGCCAAGTCATCTCCAAGGTTCTGTTTGCTTCAGATGTCCTGGACTTTTGACTTTGCAACAGCTTTTATCCCTGAATATAAAACAAGGCTGCTGTTTGAGACTTTGGTTGTTGATCTCTTTCTAATGACTAATGGTCAATTCATATAATTGGGGCTCCATCTACACATAGCGAAGATGTGGCGGATGAGCGGACGTTATCAACAGTCATTATTGTCACAGGGGTTAAGAAGCTCATAATTTCAGCATCTAGTTAGACCAGGCACTGTGTTTCAATAATTAAATGGTAGCTGTGACAAGGTAGGACTTTTCCAGATATGCTTGCTGAGAAGGTGCAAACTCCTCTTGCTTCCTGCAAGAGGAACATGTCTTCTAGAGGCACCTCAGACCTGGTGTGTTTTTTGAAGCCAGGAATAAGCTCACGCTTCGGGCCTCATCGCAGGTGAAGAGTTGTGGGCTGGCTGTAAACAACTTCATCCCCCAGCATTAGGAAGGTGCCTGGGCAGGGTTTTCATGTGCTCGGAGGGCACTTGGCTGGAGAGCATTGCAGGGCTGGAGGGGACTCTCCGACTCCTCTGCATGTGGCTCAGCCACTGCCAAAGTGACTTGCCAGTAGCAACTTCATCCGCTCTTACTGAGATCTCTCCTTCTCCAGAACTAGTCCACTTCAGGACTTACGCTTTATAACCTGCATCACTTACCACTAAACTTCTGCATAAAATTTCAGAGATGGATGCTAAGCTTTAAAAAACTAAATTACCTAAACCCAATCTAACTTGAGGAGGGGAGCAGTTTTAAGGGTTATATGCCTGTGATATTCCAGCCAGGAGTATTTCAGTCAGTCTGGCAGAGGAGGGCTCTGACAGAGGTAGGTTTTCACTGCAAACACAGGCGCTTTGAAATTCACTCCTTTGAGAGAGACAGTAAAATGAAGGCAGCAAGGGGTGGGAGGGCTAGGGACATTGTGATTTACTGGAAAAATCTGGATCTTTTGGGGGAGAAAGAGCTGCCTGGATTCAATATAACTGGGTGTATATCTAATTAATGGCAGAATGCCCAGTGCTTTTGGAAAGCACCTACAGACCCAAAGAAGTAATTTGTTGTACGATGGATCCCTAGCAAAGAACCTAACTGTGATCCGTGACAGGACCACTCTGTAGTTTGATTTCTCTTGGCATTTTATGTTGTGATGCATATTTGCAGCCCTCCTGAAGCCAGGATCAATGGGTTAAAAGCCTGTTTTGTAGGAGAACTCTGTCCAGTTATACTTATTCCATCTTAAGCCTGTAAAATGTATTCTTTGCTATTGTGCAACGTTGTTTTGGGGTGTTCTAGGTCTATTTACTAGGAGCTTATGTACACCCATATCTCTGGTACAATGAGGTTGCAGAGATGTGCAGCAAATATTATAAAGACCCTCTATGCCTTCAAAATACACTTTGAAGTTGATGATTAACTCTGTATAATATGTTGACTACTTCTATAGCAAGGTGGTGTGACAGACTGGAAAATCTATTCATTTGTTTTCCTATTTAAAAGAAAAATAAGTGCAGAACCATAAAGAAGGAGGTGAAGCATAACCACTTAGCACACAAATGTGTATTAAGCAGCACTTGATGGGAATGTTTTACAATTTGCTCCTGAGACCATTGCTGACCTGTGTAATTTTAAGTGTGCAGTAAAATGGAGGTCTTCTAGATGGATCCAGCAATATCAACTCACAGGATGCTCTGCAGAACACCTGGACAACTGCAAAGACAACTGTAATTAATTCTAAAGGTTGTTTTTCATTTTCTGGATGTTTGAGGTTTTATTTCCACAAAGAGGACATCTTGGTATCTGAGGAAAATGATGTTTTATCAGAAGTTTGAAAACATATTTTGGTTTGTTTGGATTTTTTCAGTTTTGGGGCTTTTTTCCAGAATGATGGTAGAATTTTCTCAAGGGACTTCTGAGTGCTGATGAGCAAAAATTTAGCTTCAGTGAACTATACTGGTATTGTTATTGTTGTCATGTAATCATCATTTTTTAAGCGCTCTTCTACTCTACCTCTGACTGGTCTTCTAAGGGTTGTCTTTTTCAGAATGTAGGTCCCTTCTACATATCCCATTGAATCTTACTAATTTCTAATGATGATTAAGTGTCTTCTAAGAAAGAGGCAAAGGAGGCAGTGTCTTAAGAATCATGAAATGCTTACTTTAAAAGACAACTTTCCTACACAAGTATGATGTCCCACAACTCTTTTTGTTTGTTTCTACTCTGAATTAATTTTTCAATAATGTTGGGTTTATTACTACAGCTATTATTTGCCTTTCAGATAGTGAGGCTTGGAAAAGGCAATCTGAGGCCATTTCCCCCCCCCTCCCCAAGTTAAAAGGACGAGAGCTCCTGCTGGGACATCCTCGCTCCCAGCCGCAATGAACAATAAGAGACTGTTCTTTCTTTTTTTTTTTTTTTCTTGAAGCTCTCAGTATTTCTGCTGATACCTAAATAGAGATTGCTGACTTTTAGATATTTCTGAAAATGGCTGTCTTGTCTTAGCATCCTCAGCAAATGGGAGCTCAGCTCTAGCGAAAATTTGGCTCCAGGTCTGTATACTTATGGCAACTTCCTCTGTGAATAGTGAGCTCTGTTGTTAATTAATGCAAGCTGTGTTACCATTTTATCTACTGTTGTTCCTTCTGTTAGGCAAATTTTCTGTTTATTATAACTATCGTGGTAGTGTTTATAGGCCTTAGTCAAGAACTTGGGCCTCATGGTATATGGAAATAATAATTACTACTAGTTTCCTTTTTTAGCTTGCTTTCTTAAGGAAACACAGGTTATGCTGTCATGCTGTTTGTCTGGCGGCCTGCTCCAAATAACTTTGGAATCTTTTAATTAATTTCAACCAAAGTTTACTGTGGGAGTTCTACCAATTTTGTGGAAACTGGCTACCGGCAAGAGGAGAAGGTGATGCAAATTAGGATTCCTGCTGCAAGGAAGACTGTGTTGTGAGCTCATGTTATTTTCTTTCTGGGAGCAGGCATGTGCCGGCTGGCCAAGCAGCATAAATATAGCTCTTGTGCTGCCTCTTCCCTATTCAGTAATTAGGAAATCCGGGAGGGAGGTGGCTGCGCTGTGTCCTCATTTTGAACAAGAATGCAAGAGTGGAGGGAGGTTGTAAGTAGCATAGAGGAGGACTTGGATATATTGAGTGGGGATTTGGGAAACAGTCTTCATTAGCTCTGCTGCTCTCAGATTAACTAGATTTATTTTTTAGTGTACTTTGGAGTGCAGATATTCACTAGGATTTTAATGGGAGTCTTCCTAAGGAGAACTGGGAGAATCCATGGGAAATCCTAGAAGTGATGATGATGATTTTCAGGACTAGTGATGGTAATGTCATTTGCATAAGATGTGCAGGTAGATCATTCAAATTTGTGCACATTTTACAGTTCTTATACATATTTGTCTGCATTAGATGTGTCTAACAACCATCAATGTCCATTTGGATTAGTTTTGGGGGAGATTTTTTTGCATGTTAAAATTGTGTGTTTGCTTCTTATTTTTATTCTGAGTTTCATTTAGTCATTTATAAAGTCAGCTGAAATTTTGTCAAAGCTAGATAATTTTTCCAAATCTGTAATAAAAATCATGAGTGTCATATGTTTAACTGGGAGATTATAATGAATAAATGCACCCCAGAGAATATTTCATAATTGTTTTTTCCCTTTTCTCTACCTTTGGATCCCAGAGAGAACCCTTTTTGGGCATCACGGATGCTCTTCATTGACTGGATGGCAAGGTAATGCAATCAAGAAGAAATTCTTTTCTGGTTTGGATACCATTCAATTCTTTTCATTATTATTTTAATTTTATTTTATTTAGCATTTTAATGTTAAACTAGTGTCCTGGCTGAACTCCAGCTTCTGGACAAATTCCAACTTAAGTAATTGCACCCCATCTAATGAATTTCCCTATCTGGCATTAATTGGAAGAGCTATTCTTTACTTCCTGTCCTAACCTGTTCTATAATGTTACTGTGTGCTATAGGTTACTATGATCAATTCTGGAAATGGCTGCATTTTAATAGATAAATACCTGTGCACTGGGCAAGTTTAGGAACAAAGCAGCTAGGCAGTTATGTCCCACTGCCATCTTCTATGATGCATCACCTGTGAAGCATGAATGCTGCCTTCTTTCAAATAAAAATATTCCTACTGAAGCATTAGTAATCGCACTCTTCCCCGGCAGCTGGAAATCTTAAAAAAGAGGATATAAACTTTAATTTTACTTATAGGTATTAGAACGGTTCTTTTTAACTGGAGTGGCAAAGATACAGAGTTAAAGGTTCTGGATTTACTTCACAGTGTCACAGGGATCTTGTTCAGGTAAGGCCCGTACATGTGCACCTGGCCATGCCTTTGTTCATGTGGCTTTGGGGGCAAGGAGGAAACCTTACACAAAATAAATCAAGTGAGAATTCTTTACTACTGTTTTTGCAAAATGAAATTAAATTTCTCTAATCTCAAGTGGTATTTACAATACAAATTATCTATATATATTCAGCCTGTTAGCATCCAATATAATTAAAGCCAGAAAATCTATTTCTATTATTGTTTACTGCTTACACACCCTCATAAATTCTTGGGAGTTTTTGGCCATATTGGCTGCTTATTCTGAGTTTGCCTTCCTGGAATGAATTCCTGCTGAATTTAAATATGCAGCCTTAACTATTGAGAACATTTTCTTCAAGTTTCCTTTGTTTTGTAAGGCATACTGAGATCTACATATGAAGACAAATTTGAAGAAAATTGGTTTAATAATGTTATGCACAATTAAAACGTGCAAGCTCTGGGACTGCTTTCCTGATGTGTATGTATATACTTGGATACATAGAACATAAATTATAACTTTTTTCAGCTTTCTCAGTGTTTGCATTGCTTTGGGGCAGAAGGCTGGTTTATGGCAACATAGCTAATTATTTTGTCTATCTACATGTTAGGTTTCACAGACTTTTTGAAAACTCACATGAGGTAATTTGATGACCATCTGATCTGTTTTGCATATCACAAGCCATCAAGCCTCACCTAACATTCTTCCATCGCAGTGATGTCACTGTGGAGACCTTTACTACAAGTCCTGATACAGATACTATGGGTAATACAAGAATTGACTACAGCCCTACTGTCCCATATCTTATTGTTAGGCATGTACACTTTATTTCTGAGCTAAATTGATGTACCTTCATATTTCAGCAATTGTGTCTTATTACACCAAAGTCTTGCTGCCTACCAAGAACATCCAGCACCAGGAATTTCTTTTGGGATGCAAAATCTGGTTATTTCCTTTTTTACCCTCCAACCACACTGCATCTCAGGTATATGCTTCTTGTTAAAGAACTAGAAAATAAGGGTGAAAAAGTTTCTGTGTGTTGTTCACTGAAATGAGAATTACTAATAGCTGACTGGATACTAGCATGCTTCCCATGACTATCGATGTAAGTCAGCTGCTAAGAAAATCTATATTAAAATTTTGTTACACTGTAAAACAAACAAGCAAAAAACCCCAGCCTTATTTTTTTTCTTCAGAAATATTTGGAAAGTTGCTGTTGAGCCTTGAGTATAGGTTGTTACAGGGTATTAAATATATAATTAAAGCAGTCTTAAAATTTTTGTAAGTTTACCAATAAGACTGACCCTCAAACAGCCTAATCATGGCTTGTTTTGCAGGCAATATGTACTCTGATGTACAGGCTGGCTGGCTGTAGATCAAAACTGGAGGGTTTATTGATTAATGTCTTCCTACAGTGGGGATTAAAAAAGTATGTCTTATCTCACTATCAATTTGAAAGATATAGATTCCTGTTATTTGCTGAAGTAAGGGAAAGTTGGTGGTATCAAGTTCTTTACATAAGGACTGACATGACTAGATGCTCCCCTGAAGATTTACCTCGCTATCTTAGAGGAACAGTCCAGCCTCTCTAGGAACAAAACTACTGCATCTGGGCAGCTCCTTCCCCAGCCATCCAACTAGCATTGAGCTGGTTCTGCAGCCGTGAGCAGGTTGTTTTGGGGTTTTCTTTTTAGTTGGGTTGTTTGTTGTTTGATTTTTTTTTTTCCCCCAACTACTGTTTTGTTTTTTGTTCATTTGCAAATAAAATTGAGTGCAAATTGGTTTTCAGTCACAGTCTTCACTTAAGCCACTGCCATCATCAAGAAGACATTCAGGGACATGTATGGCCCTGTATCAGTGCAGCAGCAGCAGAACTGGGTGAAGCATTAGTATGTCCCATGTGAGAGTACTTAGGGGATGTCATGTGGAGCAAGTTTGCTTAATTTTTGGACCTTATTCAACAAGGACCAACTCAGTTAGACCTAATTACAAACAGCTACTTAACAAAAGTAGCCCTTCGTCTTTTCCAATGTGTCACGATTTTTTTTCATGAATTGTTGGCAGTGCGCAAGTGTTAGGCAAATAATGCATCCAAATAAATTACAGCCAGAGATTTTGTGACCAGTAGCATTAATTTCTCCTGAGAATAAACTTCAAATATTCTAAGCAAGATACATCCAAGCCCCCTTTCAGGGTTAAAGGCTTTTTTTTGGGTTTCCATGAAATGGAAAGTGTAACTAGGGTAAGTGGAGTTACAGCAGCGAATGAGCGAGTGGGGCTGAGCACCACCCCACAGAGGACAGAAGTCACAGCAGGCAGAGGCCACGTGCTGGTCCCCCTCAGTCCCCTTGATCAATTCATGCCAGAAATCTTGCATCAAACGTGAATGTTTATAAGGCTTCCTAAAGGTCATCATTCCTACCCCTAGAGCTGAGTGCACAATAGCAATTCTGTTTCTGCAAGGATTTACACTTCTGATATTTTTCTTTTATATTCAAACTGTACTAAACAAAATAAATGTTCTCTGTTCAGTCTTGCTGGGCTGGAGGCTGCGAGCTTGCGACTTTTGACTTTAGAAGCTGGCTCGGTTTCTGAGGAGTCGGAGAGGCTTGCTGGCAGTAAACCAAGCAGTGTCCAGTTAGAAACCAACTGATAGGAAGATTTCAAAACCTGTCTTATTAAGATCCTGCAATCTTGACTGATTTTTGCCAGAAGCTTATTAAACCTGTCTTTGTCCCACAGCTATGTTTTGATGTCAACAAGTAAAACTTTTTTTTTTTAATTTGCTTATCTTTGTATTTATGTTTATACCAAGTAGTTAGCATCAAAACCTGATTACCGAGCTCGCAGTAAGGGAGTACTGCACATCTTACTGGATTTTTGGATCTTTTTTAAACTATTGGATTTTATGAACTATTCATTTTGGCTTTTCTTTTTCTTATTCATGATTCAGCTCATACGAAAAGTCATATATCACAGGGTATTGTTTCTGCTCTCTTGTCTACTTTTAATTGTTTATTTGTAAATTTATCCACTGACAGTCATAGTGTGCTAACATGTGTTTTATGGAAATAAACTACGCAGCCAGAATAGTGTTGTACCCATCGCGCTTTCATCCTTTAGCTTAGGGATTAAAGTCCAAACCACAATGACATGCAGATTTGGGGTGACCACCTTCTCTGTCCACACACAGACTGAACTCCAGAAAGGAGGACTTAGCACAGAAAAAGCAGAACTGTACAGAAACAGTGTTAAGTTCTTCTCTCTGGGTTCTAAATTCCTCACAAATGGAGATTATCTTGGTTTTTTCCTGGTCCATTTTAAATGTGGTCCATAACAGGGTGCTCTGGATGACTAATAATGTCCTTGTATAGGTTATAAACAGTATAGATTATAGGCCATGGATTTACTTCCATGATGCATAATCGTGGCATGCTTGTTACTAATCACCCTAATTCAGAAAAGCTAGCCATGATAGTCAGTGGGATGGGTTTTGGTTCCCTGAAGAACTTGAATTAAAGACTCAGTAACTCTCTCTATATTAGTAAATTTGTGGTCTTAATTTAGCAGCACTACCTATGCTATGTTTTTCCCCATACTGTATTCTGCTCAGTCAACCACTGTCTAAAGGAGTTAAACCAGAAGACAAAAGCAGTGTAAACATTCATTTTGAGTTCTTATGATTAATGTGATTGATTTGTGAAAGGATGAAATTATATTGTAAAGTTATCATTAGAGAAAATAAAAGCCTGAAGGATCTAAGCTTTATATATTGGGCTTTTCTTTTCACTGAGTCAATATAGATTGACAAGCTGTATTTTCCATTCAGAGAAATATTAAACGTGTTTACAGATTTCATGAAAGACTGAAGACAATGTCACTTTAACAACCTTTTCTGTCAAAGGCTACAATAGTAACCTGATTTCTGCTCTCAGTCATGCCGGAGTAACTGTCAGAAATGGTAGAACACATTGGTTAAATACAGTAGAATTTGGCCTAGCCATCTTGTAATGCTGCAAAAATTACAATTGTCTGGGGTTTTTCTTTCTGGTTTTTTTGTTTGTTTGGTTTGGTTTGGTTTTTTTGTTGTTGTTTCATTTTGTTTTGTTTCTACTCCTGAAGGTAAAGGTGACTGTGAGGTGAAGTAGGCATGTTGTTCAGAGCTGCCAGTTCTCATAGCTTGTGCAGTAGGGCACGCTCTGACATGAACCAGTCACTACCTTGAGTAGAAACATCACAAAAGTGATGTAAAAGGTGTTAATGTTTTTGGCACAGCTTCACATTACAGCAAATGCCATTGAGCCTCTGTGGTGTTGATGAGTGTCCTTGCGACACAGTAATGTTTCCACTTGTGCTGACATGTTGTGGATCTCTGTGGAAGTTCACAGTGTCCCTGTGAGCTAGGGGGATGGATCCTGCCCCACTCCATGCCTTGCATTGTTCACTGTGTGCTTTGCTCAGCTCCTGGTCTAGGTAACTTGTCTCATCCCTCATGTCCCTCAAATAATAGAAAGCTATGTGGCCTTCACCTTGTATAGCTAAAATACTCCTTTATAAGATACTCCTGGTCCTTTTGTAGGTATTTTACCTTTTTAAAAAAAGAAAACCAAAGTGTAGAATGTTATATATTCAAGAGCCTTATTTAAATATTAGGAGAGAATTGGAGTTAGAAGTTCAGTCTTTTAGAAGTCCAGAATTGTCATGGTTAATGTTTCATTTGCTGTCCATGGGAGGTAATCACTCACTTGGGAACTTATATTTTGTTAACATATATTAACAAGCTAAACTTGCTTGCTTGAGGCAACCCAGTAATCTGCTGGCAGTCCGCAAGTTATTTAAGACTATATATGACTTTGAGGACATCCTTACGTCTCTTTGACTTTGATATGACTAAAGATTTGAATCCTTCAAGCGTCATTATGGAATCATATGCTATTTGTCAAATACTGAATGGTAATAACATACAATTTTTCTTAGCACTCTTGTGAGATATGCTGTATTGTATGACAAGCAGTGTATTATAAATTCCTTTCATGCACTTCTGGATCATACAAGATCCAACACATGTAATTCCATGACCATCACTGTATTTTGTATTGTACTAATTCAGTACAGCCCATATTTTGAGTTTCAGTAAGGAGAATTTGAGAACTAAGGACTAGTTTCAGCTCTGGCATTAACTTTCTATGTGGACTTTGTTTCTTTCTTCCACATGGAATGGCAAGACAGTGTTTCCTTTCTACTTACAAGTATGATGGAAGGATGAATTAATTATTTGGAAAGTCCTTTGAGATTACTTAGTACTGAAAAATGCAAATTATTAATATTCAGTTATTAAATTCTGCTATTATAGGTAGCGATAATAATAGAGTGTATCCTAAAGAAAACTAATGAGAGACTGATTCAAAAATACATGGGTGATTTTAACTTTCAATTTTTCTGACCTTATAGTACACGTATGCTCATTTATATCATCTGAGGTCTTTGATGTTTTCTGGGGTGTTACCTGTTTTGAGTAATGGGATTTTTTTTTTTTTGTTTCTTATGTTTACTTTTGTTATATGTTTTGCAATTTCCAGTTTTGAGCAGAAACAGAAATAACATGTTGCAGAGAAGGATAATTTTCTACACATGCATTGCTTGAGTTTTGTTGTTGTTGTTGTTGTTGTATATGTAACCATTAGAAGAGAAAAAAAAATCCCCACCTTAATTAAAATATCTCTGTTGAGCTTTGAGTAATTAAATGAAGTCTGTAATACTTTGGCACTAGACATTATTGTTTGCTTGTGTGCTTCAGGGGCAAGTTTGAGTATGAAGAACAAACTTTATTGGTGATAGATTAATTTTGCTTAAAAGAAGGCACTATATATGACAAAAAGCATCTCTTCAGGCACTCTACATTTACTGCCAGGTAAATACAGCTGTCTGGAACAGCTCCATCTGGTGAGTCACAGCATACAGCAAAGCCCATCTCTCTGCTTACTCTTGTTAGTAGTTTGACACTAATCTAGATCTGCAGAGAAGTCGTCACCGCGTACTTCTGTTACATGGAGATCTTATTCTAAAAATGTGAATTACTTGTGAAGACTGCACTGAACTGTTTATGTTGCTTAAGCTTCTTTTTTTATTTATTCTTTTCCTTTTTCAGTGAGGAAAAAAAAAAAACCAAAACAGAGAGGTTTCCCTTATTGTAATCCCAGTTCAGAACAAATCAGAAATGTCAATGTCTTAAAATATATAATCTGAGCTTTGAGACCCCAGAGCTTCTCTATAGGCAGCACTTCTAAGTGCTGATGCCACCTCAACCAATGAAGATGTTTATTGATTTGGATTTGTCAATGTTTAATTATGCAACATTACAGAAATATATGATGTCAATGAAAAAGAGGGATGTATGAATAAAAAATTCTTTGCAGCAGCAGAACGGCATGCAGAGCAAAGCTTTTAGCTCTGGCTTTTAAAGTTGAAGAGTTATTTTTTTCATGTAAACAATTTCACCCACAAGAAGGGTATACACTTGTTTGGGAGGAAGAAATCACACATCTAGGAGCACAGCTTCTTGCTTTGCATGTTCAGATGTCCGCTTGCATACCAAGAAATATGTACATATCTGCTCTGTAAATACCACCAGTTCCATGTATAAGTGTGATTGAAGACCTGAAATAGTTCTTAGACAAAGGAAAATGTATTCAGAAAGAACTGGTGCTGCAGTGATGTGGTTCTCATCAGGGTAACACTGCAGTGGTGACCCAGGATTCTTCTGGAAACTAATGAACCCTGAGAGCAGCCCGAAAAAAGTTGAGTTCTGCAGTCCTGACTTTAGTAGGTGTTAAAAACAAACAAACAAACAAACAGTAGAACAGAATCATAGTTTGCTGTGTTAGTTTTCTGGCATAAACAGAATTTCTAATGGCTTCACATGGATATCTATGTATTCACGGGCACTAAAAACATATAGGTGACACAGAAGACTGCCAAAGACCATCTACATTTGGATCACTTTTTCTTGACTGTATGCAATATCGCCTTTTCATTGAATTTGCTGGCTCTCACCTCAGTGCTATAAACACCATCTTTCGAAGAATTACTTTTGCCTTTAAGACGTATTGAATGGGTGCTAGAAGCTTTCAAGAACTGCTTATAAAATGGTACTGCCAAGACTTGCAAACAGAGTCTCAGGAAACCAGTGGGGGAGATGGCCTGGGGTGCTGGATACTGGGGCAGCAGTTGTGGGACTGGCTGTGTGAGCCTGACCTGGCAGGTGCACGGGTGCTGCGCAGGATTTACAGAAGGGCTGAAAACTTCCCACACTGAGGATGTGGGCTGCAGGCCTCCATTTCCCTGTGTTGCTACTTTCTCTCCTGGTTTTTCAGTGTGTAAGATTTTCTTAACATCCCAGATAAGCCCAAGCTGCAGTATCCAGATCTGGAGACAAGCAACCTTAAATTATTAATGTAGAATTTCTCTTTGGTTTTAATAATGGGGGAACAAGAAGAAGGGTAACACTTTGAAAAGCCCTGTGAGATCTCCAGTTAGTCATTTAACACTGTTGACTTGCTTCTTCTAATCCATTACGAATTCAGTGTGTGAAATCTTTGAAAATTATCTAATTGGAGAAGGTTGTCTTGCATTTGACCATTTTCTTTTTGCAAACCATTGATCTGCTGATATATTACAGTCAACCAGCTCAATGCACCGTTGAGATATTTTATTGTAATACATTAACAGAGCAATGGTCATTGATTGATAACAGGGGAGCAAAGGAAGATTTCTTCTGTATTTTTTGCTTAAAATAAAATATATAAAAAAAGATATGCTGGGCAATATTCTGTTCTCACTCCATTACAAATCCAATACTATTTCATTGACATCTGTGGGATTTCTCCAGGGTTGAGGTGGTACGGCTGAGAACTGAATTTGTCTGACATGCACTAACATCCAGTCAATATCCTCTTTACCAGGCACATATTCTAATCTCAGATGTTTTGCTTGTATTTAAATGGAAATCAGATATGCAGATATAATTTGGGTCTAGAATGGTCTTTGCTAGTTTTCAGTCAGCTTGTATTTAAACGTGTATGTGTATTTCTTTGAATAATGAATGGGATGGATGAAGACACATTTTACCACCTGGAAAAGAACCCGACTTTTCTTATTCAAATTCATGTCTTAAGCCAGTTTTTGCTGCTTTTCTTTTTTTTTAAGGATATTTTTATAAGGAATTGCTTTGTTTCATGGAGAACCATGTCCATTGCTAATTGTATCTCAGCTCTGATCTAAAGGGAGCATTTCCACTGGAAAAAAAGCATTGTTTAGTCTAGGTCAATTGAATCTTTGGCCTCTCTGCCAAGTCTGTCAGCACTGGTGCCAGTTACTGAGCGTGGTGATTTTTATGATATCAAAGCTTGTCTTTTGGGGATTGGGCTGCGACCTTCATGATCATTTTATACAAACCACTACAGGGTAGAGTCTTTCTAATCTGAACACACTGGGACTGTTTTACCATTCAGATTAGTGAAAGTTCACGTTACTGCAATGCTGATGGTGTGCATTCTTGAGATGTGCAATTCAGGTTTTTTGCATGGAAAATAAATCTTTTGGCAAAAGGCAAGTTAAAGAAGCAGTGACATTAAATCCCATCTAGTAAGAGCAGTAACGCACACTGCAGCATGGAGGCTGGAGCGTGAGTGACAGCTTTACATTTTTCTGATCAATGCATTTGGGACGGTGTGTAGGAGCTTGGCATTCCACTGTATGGAATGCATTGGAAACCATGTTCAGCATTTTTTAATTACTATGAAATCAAAAGGGTTTTTTAGTGATTTAGGAATCAAAATTTCAAATGTAGAAAGGATGAGATATTTAGTATCTTAAGTGACACTGAAATTCTAGGTTAGAATATGTAAATTGGAAATTGTAGATGAGTTATAACTTTTCTTTAATTAATCCACTTAAAATAATACTTTTGCTTTAGTGCTTTGTTTAGTGTAATAGCATAGAAATAATTTACCTGTCCATATTAAATCTCATTTCTCTTAAGATTTTCCAATTCTTTCATCTTCTGTTATAAACATATGAGAGGTTTCACATTTTTTTTTTTTTTTTTTTTCTTTTAGACCTCATTATATATTAGAACCTCATGGTTGTGTTTGGGTTTGCAGGATTTAAGAAGAATGAACTGTACTAAAAATTCTTCACTGTAATTCAAAATAGGCTCAGAGGAAACATTTTTATCCACATTACCATTCTAAGTCCTTCCCTGAACAATTTGTAACCCGTATTTATATGCACAATTTCCCACACACATTTCTAAAAGCAAGAATGACCTCTACTCAGTATTCCTGCAAAAAGCCATCCTTCATATAACTTCACAACCTGCATCAAATTTCTTAAAAGGAAATTGAGTGGTAGTAGTGGAACCCTGATGCACTGATGCTGTCCTCTCTGACTTTTGCAATGATCCTGTGTTTTAAATAGTTAAATATAAAAATATGATCTGAAAACACTTGACAAATTTAGCTAGAATCAAAAATTCACAGAATCTCCAAAGAAGGAGACTGCAACCTCTCTGGGCAGCCTGTTTCAGTGCTCTGTCACCCTCAAAGTAAAAAAGTTTTTCCTCATGTTGAGATGGAATTTTGTGTTCCAGTTTGTGCTCGTTACCCCTTGTCCTGTCACTGGGCACCATTGAAAAAAGTCTGGCCCCATCCTCTTGACACCTGGCCTTCAGATATTTACAAGCATTGGTAAGATCTCATCTCAGTCTTCTGTTCTCCATGCTAAAATGACCCACTTCTCTCAGCCTTTCCTCATAAGATATGCTCCAGTCCCCTGATCATCTTTGTAGCCCTTCGTATTCTCTATTATTTGGGGGCAAAATATGGGAAGCCAAAACATCTCAGCTGAAAAGGATATAATCTAATTAGTTCCATATAGTTTCTAGAAGAATTATAGTTCTGATTCATCATACTGCAATTTTTAAGTGTTATATTCCTCTATTCATTTTCATGGGACTACATTTTATGTGGTATATGACGGTGCCTTTTCTTGGAAGGCAATCATTAATGCTAATGAGCTTGGAAGGTACAATCACATACATAGAGAATAACAGGTGAGAGAGATGCTCAAATGTTGTTTTGTGTATAATGAATAATGAGTGGCATCATATTAAAATATAGATTTATGTATGTTTATGTGGGTGTATATATGTAGTTCTTTTATTTTCTAATTTAAAACCAGTTATTTTTCCATAGAAAATAGTGGCTTTCTGCACAGAGAAAATTGCTTAGTTTAGAATCATATTTTGGCCTTGTTTATGCCTGAACTGCAGCTGAAATTTGTGCTTTCAGACCTTTACTTGTGACATTCCATTTTATGTTGCTTCAGTGTTTACAAAGAAGAGAAGGTTGTTTGGGGTTTTTTTTTGAGCAAACCATCACTTCCTAACTCACTAGTTCGTGCTAAATTGGTTTCCATTTTAGCAGTATGGAGTTGTCTTAGTTCTTGGAAACATGCTTCACTGAATCATCAATCACTGTCTTCACTATGATGGTGGTTTTATTTATACAGCTGCATGAAATGTTCACTGTGAAGTATTACACCATATTAAGGTCTTGTGGTTTTGTGCTTTGCTTCAGACACTGCTCTAATTTGCTGAAAAGTTACATGGTGGTTCCTAAGCCTTTAAGTAAATGTGGTCTTATTTTTGAGCTAACTTGGACTGGTTTAAGGAAGGCAGAACTATTTGTGTTATTAATACATTAATTCAATTGATTTAACTCTTCTTTGTTTGTAGTTTGCTTGTAAATGACATAGATTTTAAGATTGTGTTTCCTACTCAAAATTACCCAGCAAATATTATCTATTGACAAATTCTTGCCTCTAGACTGCCATTACACACTTAAAGTATTATTTCTGAATTTACTTTTCAAGGCAATAGGGTCATTTTCTTCCCATATATTTAATCCTTGATGCAATGCAATACCTATTATAGAATGACTGAATGAAGAAAATACTGAGACTTTCTTTTAGAAAAAGATAAGTAAGGCTCAGGTAATTTAATTAGGATACATTAACCTTTTTTCTTCTTCAATTATCCATCCACTCTCACATTCTGGGAATGCTCACGAACACCAGATTTTTTAAAACTTCTTATTTCCTTCTGACTGAGGGATCATGACCTAAATTGCTGAATGCTAGACTTTTTTGCTGCTTACAGCAAATGTTTACATTTCATTTTCTCTTGCTACATTGATACCACAGAATAATGCATGCAATACTACTTCTGAAGAATTCAGTGAGATCCTTGTATAGTTTCTGTTTCTGTGCTGAATGTAGCTATGGCTGCATTAAGCAGTCTGAAAGTGCATTGATGTAATGCTACACATTTGCCCATTTCAAATTATTAAATGCATATTAGTGGCAGGCATCTGTCCCGAGACTTTAGGGCAGTGCTATTTTTATACATATACTGTTGCATAGGGGCTATTTACCATAGTAAATAGTTTAGATGTGAATATGCATTATTGTCCATCAATTTAAGCAAGTTCCTCAAATTTCTGCCATTACTGTTCACAGGGAAATGAATAATGAAAAGAATAAGAACAGAATCCAACTTCAAAGTTGGTGTAATCCCTTGCTATTTGCACAGCTGCAATCATGAGACATTCATATTTTTGTTGTGAATATTTGAATCTGAATATCAAAGTGAAACTTACAGAATGCCACCCTGTTGACCAACATAATGGAAAATATTAGTACAAATCTCTCAAACCCTAATTCTTGGGCAGACATGAATAATGTCTTATTGAAAATAATACTTGTTCAAAGCTACAATGATTTCTGAAATGTATAGAGCAATCAAATCGACAGAGCCAAGCCTGAATACACAGATAGAAATTTGACCCATAATGCAAAGAATTCTTTTATTAGTAATTTTTAAAATGGAAAGTAATTTCCAAGCGTCTTCATTGCAGTAACATGCTCAGGTCCCAGGACTGGGTGTATGTGTTTTTTTCCTAATCAAACAAAGACATATCCAAGCTTTTATTGCCATCCATTGTAAAAACAATGGTGTTGAAATAACTGCCTTGATGTAAAATCCCCATGGAGAACAGCTACACGTAATTTTGCAAAGCACAAGGGTTCCAACCAGCCTAATATGCTTTACCTGCAGTCTGCTTTCACTAGCTGCCTACAGTGAGGTTAAAAAAATAGTCATCAAAAAAAATCCCAGAAACATTTTATCCCCTGATTTATTTTTTTAGCAGAGGAAATTTTTCTGTTTGCTTGTATGACAAATTGGCTCTGATTAGTGCATGATTTTCTATTTGGAAAATACAACCAGAAATACAGCAATACCAGAAAAGTAATCTTTGACTCAAAATGTTGGATGAAACCATCATTTTTTTCACCAAATACTTATGACTGTAGTGCTTCAGTGTTTCAAGTAGAGATGAAATAGATATAAGCCATTAAATTACGGAAACTGAGGAGGATGACCAGTGATGTAGATTATATTTAAAAATCTTGAAAATAAAAAGGGAAAAATACAATAATAATTTTTAAAACCCTAAAAATAAGGATTGGTCTTAAAGATTTTGTGTAATTCATTCACCACAAGTTGTGTTACCAAATTAAAAAAATATGTCTTTGGAATCTTGATATGAAAATCTCATAAAAAAAGGAAGAGGCAGGAGATTAAAATGTTAAAAGGAGTATATAAGATTTTCTAAGACATGGATAGATTCCAGATGCAAGAACTATTGGTCTTCTGCCCCAGTGGCACCATTCTTCATAGATTAGAGCCTAAATTTGGAAGGATTGGAAGAATTTCCTGTATCTCAATATATTTTGCTGATGCTATTCATCATACCTTGTAAATTTTACTTTCTTAACTGGAAACTACGGCAATTAAAAAGATATCTGGGATAATTAGAGCAAATGATTAAAGAAACAAAACCTAAGGACAATAGTATTGCCAAAGTGACTGTAAAATATAGCTAAAATAAATTAAAACCTACAAATTAATCATTGTCTGTCTGTATACCACCCAATGCTAACAGAACCACAAACTCCATGTACTTAAACCTACATTTTATAAAAGCTCACTGGCAAAAATCAATAGAAAGCTTTAGTGGGCAGAATGTGTGTAATAGTAACAAGTAGAAAGGTTAGTGTAGAAGTTAATGGTTCTATCAAGAATAAAACAGAGTTAAAGTCTGAAGGAAAGCTCTACCACAAGTGGTTCATTAACCTTTGAGAACTCCAGTGTATCTTCAAAGTAAAGATTACAACAAACCTGACTCAGTCACTAGTAGCACTTGTTAGTTCCTGGCTTCAGAAATTGACAGCTTTTTCATTTGCATTATGAAACTATCACAAAGCTTTCATTCCACTAAGATGTATGACCCTGCAAACTAACCAGATTAGTTAATCCAAGGTCACGTAGAGCAATGGGAATGATGGTGAATACTTTACCTAAACCCATCAGCGTGTGCTCCCAAGTAGCTGGGAATTTCGTACTAAAATGATCAATAGTGAACAACATCCATATTTAATTGGCATCACAATAACAGGGAACTAGCATTGCACTGATGGGGCTGGAGATAATTTTGATTGACTCACCTATTAACTCACCATTGCAGGCTTCCTAAACCAGCTAAGAAGTATCAAGAGTTTTTCTGCCTGCAGCCTCACTGCGAGGTGGATGCTGAACAAGAGGTCCAACATCAGTCTCCATCTGCCTTTTCCTCAGCAGCAATCACTGCTGATGGCAGCAGATCTTGGTCCTCTTCTCCCCACAGCTCTCCCACATCTCTTTCTCGACCTTCACTTCCCACTTAGTTTTCCTGGCACAAATATTTGTGATGTATCACAGCTAACTGGATCACTGAAATGGTCTGGAATAAATAGAAACCTTGTACATGCAGTGTGGTGGCTCAAACCTATAATTCAGGCCTCGGATATTTCTATTGGTATCACAGGAAAGTGAACAGGAACGTAGGAACTCTGTAAGCCACTACTGTGTCCAACCTAACAAAAAATTTGGAGACATTAGTAATAGGTTACCACATGTAGCAGTGATTTCCAATTCAATAAAAAAAACTGCATTGCCCTGTTGTACATTAGATCTTAGAAAAGGTCGGCACAAATAAATGCCTTTTGAAAATGCAACCAATGGAGTCCTGTTTAAATAGTAAGTACAGAAAATTTCTTTTGGGATACATTTTTATTTTAGTTATATATGTTTATCAATATGCATACTTATCTATATGTAATGTTTTACAGCTAGTATCTATGATCTAATATCCCTATATTATAGTAGTACGGTTGTATATTCTGCATAATTATAAATATTCCAATATATCTTTCAATATGAGAATGTTATGTTGGTTTTCCAAAGATTCCTAGTTGGAGTGCCTCATATTCCCTTTTCTTGCTAGATTTCAGGCTGCGCATCTGGTATTCAACATAAAATAAATGACAAAATGAAATAAGTATAAAGAACATACTTTTGGGGAAAAAAGTCTCATGTAAGTTAAAATATAATTTCATGCGGGAAAATTTAGGCCGGAAACTTCAATGGAAAATGCCTGAAAAATCCTGGACTACAGTTCCCACTTTGCACAGACTCTCTTGAAAATTGTGCTGACCACTTGGGCCACATTTTTGCAGCTCGGTCTAAGCTGCTGCTGCAATTTATCTGCATTAAGGAACCCTCCAAAGTCAGTGCACTTAGTTTCAAATCTCACATCAAACTATAATGGCACAGATATATGTAAAACCAATTCACTTTTGGCATGGCCATCAAGAACCTTCTGATATACAAAGTCAGTCAGTTTCATAACTGGAATTGGGATAGGCCTTTTCCAGGTAAACTATTTTCAGGATGAAGTGACAGGGAGTGCACCCTATCAAATACTTTTTTTCCACTTTCCTGAGTAATAGAATAACAATTCAGTTAAAGTATGACCATAGTTGCAAAATCGTAATTCAATTTGCTATGAAAGAACTACAGGGAAAGTTTATAACTGTTAGGTGTATTATACTATAATGACCCAAAGATAAAAATGATTGCAGCCAAAGGGACAGTTGGGACCAAGAACCATTAGCTACACATTGACAATTCAAATGCGTTTGTACAGTAGCCAGTTTATTTCAGTCTCCAGTCCTTCTACTATTTTTTCCCATTTCACTCTTCCCATCTTCCCCCACCTACTGCTGTAACTTTTCTTCCAGCAAGTTTTAGGGTGGAAGTTTAAATGAGCATCTGCCACAGCACCAATGCCAATGCGAGCTGGCCCTCAACCAGCGGGACTACTCTTGCATGGGATGCCTGGCTCCCCTTCGGAGACTGCGCTTAACCTTTATGACATACTCAGATTTCACCAGCTTGGTGCCTCAAATCCCATGTTCCTGCTTCTTTCCAAATTTTCCAGTTGGTAACGTATCCTGATGGGGAGACTCACACCCCTGCCCTTCATTTTCCTTTGTGTTTCTTTGCTAGTCAAAACAAAGAGTTTTTATTTTATTTCACATTGTTTTACTACATTTATTTTTGCATTAAAAAAGTGAAACGGCGGGGGGTGTGTGGAATTCAGTTCATAATTAGGGGAGGAGTCGTTTTTGGACTCAATCCCCAACATGAAATCTGTTATAAATGGATTCTGCCAAATTGCTGAACAGAGTGCAAATTTGTAATGTGCCAGTTTTTTAATAGGTTTAGTTCTTTGGGCTCTTTCTGCAAGTCCAGCCCTCGTGTCATTTCACTGACACTTTGTCCTTGAAAATCTTGTTCTGCAACCTCCTTTTAAAAAGTATGTGATAGACATGCTTAAGCCTTCCCAGCTGTGACAGCTCAAGACAAAAAAGTCAGCCTAGGTTTTGGCACACCTAGGGTCTTCTTAAAGTAATCTCATTTGTGCTTGTCCTAGAACTGTTCTTATTAGTCAGCATCCTTATCTCATATCCACAGCTGAGGATGGCATTGTGGCTTCCCAAAGCATGGTTGCTACACTGGCTAAAGGGACATCCAGATCTTAGTTACAGCAGACACCATCTTTGGAATTGACTCTGATGAAAAAATTGCTGAAGCCCTTCATCTGTTTTATTTCCCTTGCTTGAATGATGGGTTAAACAGGCATACTTAAGAGTACAATAGCTCCAGCCATTTGAAATGCTAATTTTCATCTTGGCCACAATATGTTGAGCATATCAACCCCTTTTATACCTTATTGGTCGTAAAGATAATGAGATTCTTTTAAAAGAACAGCATAAAATCCATGATATTCAGTATTCAGATTCCCCTCAAATCTTGCTCATGCATGCAAGGATTGAGAGCAACTTCAGACATAAGAAAGCATTGTTTAGATTTATAATATATTTATAGTTAAAACATTAGCACCTCTGAGAAGCACTTCTTCGCACTAGATAGAAGTAACTGGTAAACATTGAAATTTGTTCCTGTCTTAGAAGGTGTGTTGAACCTTCTAAAATGTTTTTCTTGGAACTGGATCTAGTGATCCGGCTATGTATACTCTTGCTATATTTTCAGTTTATTTGAATACATGAAGATACCGCATAAGCACCTTTGCAAAAGACCAGTCAAACAATAAAAACAAACATGTTGTTCATCCAGATTGTCTGCTGTTGACCCAATCTGTGCTTTGTATTTTCCAGACTGTAGTGTAAATGTTTCCAGGGACAGATGTGAGAGAGCTCTGAAAACATCTGATGCTACTTCCAATCATTTCCAATGATACTTTTTAAAACAGGGTTATATTGCACATATTTATTTTATGCAAGTGCTTTGGTTCATATTATATTTACATAATATACTGACCGATACTTCAAAAAATCCCTTTCTGTACAAATAAATAATTATAACGCCAATACTAGAAACATGGTGAAGAGGCATGCGGCAGAAAAAAACAGTCCTAGATTTTCAGATATCTGCCTGAGTTTGCAAAAATGTTGGTGGCTTTTAAGATTATAAAAACATTTGCAATAAAAGTGGGGAAGAAGGAAAAAACATATCAGTGTACAATACCAAATGCAAACTGTTAAGCTTTATTTCTGCATTTTTAGGCTTAAACCATATACAGTGCCTAATTGTGAGCGGAAGTGAAGGGCGGCTTCTGACTTAAGGTGGAATTTCAGATCTGAAGTTCAGCCCAGGTAGGTGGATAGCAACCATTCCAATGGATCACTTAGAGTTTTTAGATAGCAGAAAGACTTGAGAACTGTCCATGAGGATTTATCTTTGAGAAGAAATGACATTAAAATAAACAAAGATTTTTAACCTTCTTAATTTATTAAAAAAAGTTTCAGAATTCTTTCTTTTGTCAAGAAGTAAAATATTTCTGAAAAAATAATATTTTTAGAAAAAATTTTTTTTTAATTTTTAAAATAAAAATATTTTATGATTAGATAAAATCTTTAAAGAGAATTGCAGGCAGTTTTTTCGAGTGTGTTTTCTATCGTAAGATTTTAATTCCATCAGATCTCCCAGAGAACTACAAATTGTGGACATAAATTGTTTAAGGAAAAATCATGTCTATATTGGAAATGAATTCATTGATATAGGAGAGGTTTTTTATAAGTTCTTCCTTAAATCTTCTCTTCCTGATTCCCTACAGTATAATACCCTGAAAAGCTGCAAGTTTCTCCAGTTGATAATATCAGATAATATTCCATTTGGAGCCTATAACAATCCACACAAAATGGAGAAGAATTGGCAAATTCACAAAAGAAATTAGTCAAGTCCCAGTACTAACATAGTTAAAGGTACAACTCGATGGCTGAAGTTTTTATTTTAACCTTGAGTAGTTATCTGGTTTATAAGCCTATGCTCCTGAATGAAGAGGAAACAATGAATCTAGACAAGTATATTTCTAGTTCTCTTTGAAGGCTTCAGCTCACTGTATCTGGTTACAGGTGAGATGTTTAATATTAGCAAGTTGAGTTAGTGATTACAATCATTTTAGCAGGCAGAGTCTCTCTGCTGTTGCTAACTCTGTTGTGGATGGAGAGCCGGAGAGCTGCCATTGGAAAGGTGTGGGAGTCTCTGTTTCCTTGAGCAAGGATAATGGGCATCATGCCTTCCTACCAGGCAGTGCTTGCTGCTGACTTTTATGCCTGAAGACAGGGATTAAGGCATCCTTAATTTGCAAGCCATCTTTTTTTACAGCTATATATCTTTTTCTTTTCTTCTTGCCCCTCATCCCCATCCTGCCTCAAATTGTGATTTTCCTGTTGTTTGCATGAAGGAGATCTCCGGACTCGTGGAACACTAGCTCAGCAGAGGAGGGTAAGGCAAAACAATGTGGCAAACAAGTGTGCAGTTTAGCAAGGGCTCATTCAGGTTCGCTGCAGTTCGTTCTTAAAAGCTTTCACGTGTGACAGACTTAGCCAATCTGGCAGTGGGGGACTGCTGTAGCAAATGGTAAGAGCAAATAAAGATTTAAAATTGCATAGCTCTCCTTGGAAAAGTGACTTTGGAAAGGCGTCTTTGATACAACAGATCTGACTATTGCATTTAGCAAAGCCAGTTCTTCAGATCTGAGCGATGTATAAGACTGTACTATTTTGTTTTTCCTGGAACTTCAAAGGCAAGGAGGAGGAGCACTGAAGGAGGTTTTACGTAGTGTCTCCAAATTATTACATTGTAGTAGTGGATACAAACTGAACCTCAGAGCACTTTTCAATGAGGAAATTACTATCTATGTTTCAATGAGGAAAGAGCCTTTTTCCAATAGTATAAAAACTTTAAGGAAATATGCAGGATTTAGTAAGAACCATGCCTCTCAGATGTCAGGACGGGTTTCTGGAGTGGACAGCTGAAGAAAAGGTGATAAAACTCAGATTTTTATCTACTTTTTCTTCTCTCCAATGCTGTGTTCTAGGAAACCAGTAATCCATACCCTCACCTGCACTTCTGGGCTTCACAGAATATGCTTGTCATCACAATGTAATGATTTTTTAAAATATTGATTGTTCTCTATTTGTATCACTACAGGACAGAGTTCAGGTTTTTGTTTTATTTTTTTCATACTTTTTTTCCTGTGGATGAAGTCTCCCCAGAAAACTTTAAGAAAATTTCACCCTGTCCTATGTCACAGTGAGTTGAAAAAGAAACATCAAACTTAGGTTTTCTTTGTGTTACTCATTTAATTATTTATGGATGTATTTGAACATGTACCTTAGCAGCCTTATGTCAATCTGGAGCACTGTGAGGGAGCCAGAGTGAATTGGCCAGTTAAGCTGCATTTACAGATGCTTTGCATTGGCAGAGCAGTGCAAAGTAGCTGAGTAGTATTCATTGGTTTTCCCTCTACCTTCTGTCCTCCAGCATCATGTTGTTGCCTGGACCTCCCTTCCATTCCCCTGTCTACATCTAGCCCAATTTCCTGGTGTTTCCTTGCATTTGTGTATTCATGCGTTTGTCAGGGCTCTTCTTGTTCTTCTCATATTCTCCTTTTCCTACTCTCTGGTTATACGTTTAGAAGAGAAATATTTTTAGGAATTGTGATTTTGGCCATGAATTTTCAAGAGCCAAGAGAAACTCTCCCCTTCTCCAAGTTCCTCTCAACTCTCAGAAAGGCTGATTACTTGAACAGTTATGAGCAGGATTAAATCTGCAACTTCTGTCTTTTTTAAAAAATCCCTACTTTAACACTTTCTCAGCATCTTCTGAGAGCAGGGTCAATGGTGATGTTAGACAGAGGATTTCTACAACCATAATTCAATGAGAAACAGTAGAAGATTCTTCCCAAAATGGCCACCCAAATGTCAGTAAACCAGGAGCTAATACAATCATGAACGATAAGAAATTAGTCATTTGTAGCAGACCTTCGCATTTATCAGAAAATCTCTCTGATTCTACCACTGACCTTTCAAAATCAATAAGCCAGGCCACCTGAAACAAAGAAGTTTTCTTTAAAACAAACATTTGGATCTTCTGTCTGCTGTTTTCTTCTGAAACAGTAAGTCACAGTTTTAGTTCTCTTTTATCAATCCACAAGTGTTCAAAATGGATTACTCACTAAATGAAAGATGATTTTCTTCTTAATTCGGTCATCTGATTTCTGGAGATTATGAGTTGTATAGAAGGGAATGCTTAAGCGTATTTTTGAGGAGACATTCTTTGTCTGTTCTTCCTGCAATTGAGCTGCAACTGAGTTATAAAGCTGAGTCTAACTCAGTATAAACTCAGTTACAGATCTAATTAGATTCTTTTTTTAAATTATTGGAGTGGCAGAGTCTTAATGGAAGGTAAGGTTTTTCTTGTTTTGTTTTGGTGGAAAGAACAGGGTGTGTGCTTCTTGCTGCTATAATGAAATCAAATGTTAAAAATAATAACATTTATCAAAAAAGACTACTAAATTCCAGCTAAAGAAATTGTCGAAACTATTTCTAATGCATTTCTGTGTTTATTACCTAAAGAACGTTATTGACCAGTTTGAAGCATTTATTTATTGAACATCCCACTTTAGCAATACTTCGTCCTTATTTCTTCAATATGCAAAATGTAAATGAATAAATCTCTGTATACAAGTGCTGAATATATCTTTATGTATATACAAATTAATTTTGTCAATATAGTTCTTTTCACGTGTGAGTGTACATTGACATGCTTCCTTTTTCCCCCTTAAGAAAATATAATCGGAATCTATTTGGCTACTAAAAGCAAAGGAGAAGAAGCTGATGAGAGTAGTTCTGTTTCTCAGGTTCTTTCTGTTTGCCTCTAACAGATGTCCTCAAACAGCAGCCAGATGCCACCATCTCTGACCTTGTAGTGGAGAGACGGAGTCCCTTCCTCTGTGCCACACTACTCTGCTTCTATTGCAGCCGAGTCCCTCTGTGCTGGGGTGGGTCAGGAGGCTGGAACTAGAGAAAGAAGTCATGTCTGTTCTGGCAAGGAGAGGAAAGGTGCAGGTGCTAAGTGTCTCAGCTAGAATGACTTTAAACTTAATTTGTAACTTGTGTGTTTGTAAGTGCCTTAGAAAATTAATCACATGTCCACAGGTAGATCTGATTTTGACAGTTGCCTGTATTCTTAGGACATAGAGTGTCCAATTATCCATACTGTGCTCATATTAACTAAGGGTCTGTGAGTGACTAACATAATATGTATAACGTACGTAATGGAATGGAAATATCGCTTAGTAATGTACACATTGAATTGAAACTTTTGGAAAAATAGCTTCAGGAAGCCTGGTGTTTGAAAACACGACATATTTAACCAAGTGTCATTGAGTAATAAGGCAAAGGGACAAATTTCAAGATCTACACTAACACAAAGTCAATAAATGCATGTGCAGTCCAAAGATGTGACAGACAGATATATTGTACAAAAAGGATTTCTCGGACAGATTCTGTCAATATAAATATATTCTGTCGACATACATGTGCCTTGTCATGCTGCCTTGTCATAATTGCAGTCTCAAGAGCTTTAATTATCTCTTTAAACCATCGGTATTTACATTTGGTTTGTCTCATGGTCCTTCATTGCTAATGTGTCACAATCTTTTTTTTCCCATGTGGGGGTGACAACTGGTCACTCTTCATTAATAAAATGACAAGTCTCTTATCCATGTTGTACTCGCAATAGGCTTTAGAAAGTTAAACTTCAAGAGATTAAATTCCCTCTGTGGTTATCCTACAGAACACACACTTCAACAGAAAAGGCTTATACATCATTGTTTTTCTTCTGCCAAGACTAAATTCTGTTTTCCAAGACTGAGTAAAGTTGAGATGAAAACAGGAATATGAGTCTCAGATTTCTGTGGTGAAACAGTGAAGTATATGGTCAATCTTTATAAACTGTAATGCAATAAGGAAAAAGATATTCCTGTGAACACTATCAGTCACTTCACTAACAGGTTAAGTGTATAAAGAAAGTCTTCTAACACTATAATTTAAAGACTCCTCATGAAATCCAGTAAATTAAGTTTTGGTTCTGAAATCCAGCATTACCCCTAGACTTCACATAATCACAGAATAGTTGAGGTTGGAAGGGACTCTGGAGGTCACCTTGTCCAACTCCCTGCCCAAGCTGAGTCACCTACAGCAGGTTGCCCACGACCATGTCTAGATAGCTTTTGAGTATCACCAAGGACGGAGTTTCAGTTTGATCAGACTTTTGTGTTTGTATATGGAGGTCAGTGTCTTCTTTCCATTAAAATAAGTGAGAGTTAAAGATACGTAGCACTTAGAAATGAGGGATTTTTATGACAGCATAAGTGAAGTAAAATTAAATGCAGTGTCAGTTTAGGGTTCCCTGATCTCTTTCTCATGGTTGTGTTTCTTTTTCCTTCTTAGGTGAAACCACAGAATTTGCTTTATGATGAGCAGTGAACTGGTCCCAGTTTACCTTGAAAATGGGATTCTGGATACCTGCCTTAACATCTGATGAGAGTGATAGCAATGATGGTGCCCCTAGGTGAGTTTCCATGTATCTAAAATTGTAAGCTGTCCTAAAGAGTGGCTATAATCTTGCCGAACACAATATCATCGGAAACCATCACTGATCTGCAAGTCCTGATCAGGTAATTTAAACAGGAATCACAGAAATTGTCATTTCGGCATGTGACGTTTTCAAGTGTGGAAATGCAGACCTTTGTTCCCAGGCGTGCCTGGAAGACGAGAACACTTAAGCCCAAATTACTTTGTCAAACGAGACAAAACAGGTATTTCATGGACCAAGGTGAGAGAAGGCAGTGTATCTGCCTCTGTGGCACATGCAGCCTTTCCCTTGGAAGCCAAATGATGGCATATGCAGGTGGCATATGCATAAGCTGTGAACTTGACACCAGCACAGGTTACGCACCTATTCTCCAAAGTCCTACTTTGGTGCCCTTGGCATGTTTAGCTGTGTTCCAGCAAACAGAATAATAGATACAGTGAAGATACAACACTGGAGAGTCCAACCAGCCCTGCCAGGAACGCTGAGCACCTGGATCACAGAGTTTGCTCTGAATATATGATTATGGGACTAGGCAAATACTAACCAAGAGGTTAGGAGTTCCTGCATTTTGGTGAGACCATAAGGGGAATATCTAGGCATATGGCTCCCAAGCCACTACGTTGCCCATCTAATGTAAAACTTGGGATAGTACTATCCTAGAATAAGACTGGTTTCAGTGTGTCATGCCTCTGACTGTCATGGACACATGGGCTTAGGATATGACTTTTTTTTTGTAGAAATTATATAGCTGTGCTGTCTTCTTCCAGGGGCTGCCTTAGGAACCAGCTGCAGCATCTCATGGCTTGACCACTGTAGGGTGGCTCAGCCGAGCAGGTAGGAGATGCAGTCTGGCACTGAAGCCACGGCATTTGGGCTATGCAGTTCCCAGGGCATGAGCTAGTTACTTACAGGGCTAGTTTGAGTTTTCCTGCAGTAGATTGCAGTGACTGTAAAGTAAGCATTGCCCAAGGCAATGAAGCACTCCTGCAAATTTTATTCTTCTTAAGTGGCTTTCACCAGAAAGGGAGTGTTTAGGCCTAAAAAGAGGATATGTATGGAAGAAAACCACCACCTCTGTCCAATGGGACCACTTAGAATGAGGATTAGTCATAAAACTTAACAAATGCTGGAGACATTTACAACTCTCTTCTAACGTAACGGCACCTATACCAAATACTTATATTAAATTACAAATTTTATGTTCCATAATGCTATGCACAATAAATTAGCAAAGCCTATATCAATCTCAATGTGAATATGAAGACAAACCAGAAAAATCATGTTTATTGTTAAGGGTAAAGAAAATAAAACACTTTATTGCTCAGTGACAAAGGATTATAAAATACCTTACAAAAACAGAGCACATGCTATAGTCCATCAGAACAAAAGGACTGTCTGATTATGGAAAAGACCTAAAATTCAGGAGGGAAGGAAAAGATGATGTTTAATGGTATTATTTGGTATTAAATGTTAACTTATTCCAGTGAGAATGAAGTAAAAAAACTTTAAGGAAATCAATTCCTATATTAAAAAAAGAAAGTTTCTTTTGAAGGTTGGAACTGCTATAGTGAAAATCAGTGGCTTATTTTATAGGAAAATGTAGTGTTTAGGCTTCTGTATGCATTCAAGTTTTTTTTCACAAATGGTGAGATAATAAATCCTGCTTTCTGTTCTCAGCTTTCACTTAAGTCCTGACTAGAAACCAATCTTTACTATTGGAATAAAGGAAATAAGAAACAAATTACTTTACGATTATATAAAGTTTTTCATCCTGATTGATCACAAAATGGGATTTTACAAAATGTAGGAAAAAATAATTTAGATTTGGCTGTGCTGCCTTCAGGCAGTGTGGCAATGCAAAAGACTGTGTAGTGAAGCTGGTTGTACAAAAGCATGATAGGTATACCTTGCTGGCACTTACCATATCCAACACTGATATGGCCTTGGGCAAGCATTTTGTTGCTCAGGCTTTCATCTCTAAACCAAGATATGACAAAGCCAAATATATGTGCTTAAGAAAGAACCCCACCAGAGAATACAGTAGTTCTTACTATGTTTTGTGATACTTCCTTAGGAACAAGGAAGCCTAAGTCTCATTTACAGTTTCGAGCCGCTGCTATAGCAAAGTAATGGGAAATTTTCTTTTTGCATTTTGAACTTGGTTACATCATTGTGGACTACAGACATAATTCAAAGATGTCTGTATTTGCATCTGTCTATATGTAGTTTTTTTAACTACAGAGGAAAAAAGTCAGATTTTAAATCCCAAAAACTGAATGTTAAGTTTCTACAACACAAATAGCTGACATCTGGATATCTTTCTTTCCTGGTTTTTTTTTTTTGAACATTTTCTAATGCCACAGATGTAAGTAAATATGGGTATAATTAATTTTCATAACCTTCTAAACATGTAGTAATTTTCTACTCAAAAAAAAGGAAACAGGGAAGTTGTGCTTTAGAAACTTACATAATTCAATATTGTAAAGATTAACCAACCCTGAAATAGTATAATAAATAGGAGACGAGAAATGTTCAGGATACAAATACATGACCTTTGGAAATAAATAAATAAATAAACAAAGCACAGGATTGTCATTTGCAGTTGACTGTGGTTAGATTTTCATTGGAGGTAACAGAACATTGATTCAATAAAACATCATTCAGCAAACTGTCCTTTTTCAGCAAGGCATATAAATATTTGCCTGACTTGTTTAAATGACATGGAGTTTAATTCTACACTGAGTCAGGTAATGGGGAAAATGATGCTTAAAAGCAAGGTACAAATTTCAGCCTTCTGATCTTCTCATTAGTTCCTTGCTTCCCCTCTCAACCTTTGCTACTCTCTTAAATCCCTCCCCAATTCCTAGCTATTATCAACTGAAAACCACTTCTTTTTTATATTAAAAAAAAAAGTATTTTGATCCTCTGAAACAACAGGTATAGCAGTATTTGGTGAGGTAAGTAGCTGCACACCTGGACCCCCTGCTAGGTTGGAACTCTTTGTGCCCACCAGAGGGGAGGAAAGGGAAAAGTCAACTCAAAAAAGTTAAATCACATTGCCTAGTACCAATTACCCACAGTTGCTTCACTCATACCAGTTTTGTAGCATTAACTGAGTTTTGTTTCTTTTTTGACTATGTGAATGATAATTGCTGGGTTTTTTTGTACTCATGAAAGTGTACAGAAGTACAGCTAGAGTGAAGACTTGTCTTTGTTCCCAAACACTTGGCTTCATTATCTGACCAAAGCTAAAGGTCAGCAGAAGAGGATGACAACTCCTTTTGGATGACTAGAAATTTTGCTGTAAGGAACATTAATTTGCTCTGGGTTCCCCTTTGGTAAGTCTTTGATCTATGGGAATAGTGTCATGGGGGCTGGAACTATCGTCATTGCTTCAGAGGGGACCACAGCAAAACCTAGCTGGATTTGCTCTTTAAGGAGTAAAGTAAAGCAAAGCAGGATTGACCTTAGCATCCAGCAGGCCAACAAAAGCAGAGATGATGTCCCAGATCTGGTCTGCTTAACAGCAGTTCTGTCTCAATTAGAGACATCTGGTTGGATGAAAACCAAGTGGATACCAGTAGCACTAACTGGATTTATGAGTAAGACTATAACCAGAGGAGAGCTGTAGCAGATCTAAGACTTGCAGAGAGGGTAGTCATGTAGTGGAACAGTACACGTGACTCCTGTCCTGGTGCACATCTGTATGAGAAAAAAACAATGGCTACTTCAGCTTTATTTTTATTTCTGAGAAACTTAGTCTCAAAACACTCTCTTATTTCTGCCCCTAACTTCCTATCACTTTCACTGTTATCTGGTAATTAAAATATTGACAACCCTGCAGAAAATATAACCTAGGCCATTTATCTGTCTTCATAGGATAACCATGATTGGTGATGAGATTGTGTTAGATCCAGACTTTGTCTCCAGAGATAGTTCATTCTTTGGTGATTGGCTGTCTTCTGGAAACTGTTTGTATAAAGCACTTGAGAAACCTTCCAACAGCAGTCAAAATTTTATAAAAAGGAAAAGCACTAGAAATTAATGACTGTTTCTCCTCAGAGAGAAGGATAAGAAGACAGAGGAAAGTGACAAAGATACAAAGTTGAACAGTTTTGTTGAGAAAATTAAGATTTCCTGTAAAAATGGAAATTTATTCTAGATGGACATAGTATATAAATAACGATAACTAGTGTATTTCAAAATGGTGATCCAGAAAACTACTGCTGCCTATCAGAGAAAAAAGTAGAAGCTGTTTCAATGTACACAAAAAAGCTCCTCGTAACAGTGCCCTTTATCAAAAGACTGCACAAACTTTCATGAGTAAGGAAGGAAATACTTCTTGTAGGTTAACAACTGACTGGAAAAAAAAAAAAAAGAACCAGAAAAAATAGGATTAGTGAGTCTTTCAGGGCCTACAATAACAAAGGTGAAGGAAGAAGAAGGTTTCGAAACTTGATCTGAAGACATCCCACCAACAGGAGCTCATGAATTGGCAGCAACCATTCTAACCAGATCAGTAATAAAGCTTCTGACATATGAATAAAATTTGTTGCAAGTTCTCTTTAAGGAAAAACAGAATTGCCAGAGCACAGGATTTTATGGTAATGGAGGCTGAATAATGAGAAAATGGAGAGTTGTCATCTGATCATGAAGATCCCTCCCCTTTGAACATAAAATGTATAAAATATCTGAAATATTAATATAATTGTACAAGGTCCTGAAAATCACAATGAAAATATTTTATGAGTATCCTTAGTGTGCTTGTGACCTATAGAGATCATTAATTTGAAGCCTAATAGCCTACCTGATACTGTACAACTTCCACAACCTGATTTGGTAGAATTGTATTATGTGTATAATATTGTTAATAACGTAAAACATAATAGAATGCCACATGTTATTATAAAAAATGGGAGAAGTAGATAATTATCAATATTACAATATACCAGTAAGAGATCAAAGAATATAAATGTTATATGGACAAATGAAAGTCTGATGATCTAGTAATTTCCTTTTCAAGGAAAGATTACACCACTGGAAAAAATGGACACAATTCCCATAGCTTTTGTCTTTAATAAAAAAAAAAAAAAAAAGAAAAAGTGTGTAGAAAATTAGAGATTCAGTGCAGTAGATTTTTCTCACTTAAAAATATAATTTAAATGATTAGAAAGCACTGTAATTTTTTTCAGATCAAGGATACTTGATTGTCCTTATCATCTGTACTTTTTCTGCATCTCTGCCTGATATACCTCCTTATCACTTAACTAGCTAATCAATCACTAGACTTTTCCCTACATTTTAAGTACTGCAGAAGAATGTCTTTCTAGAGTAAGAAAGGTGGTAATGCGTTGCCCTTACTTCGAATCACCTCTGTTCACTTTATCATCTACATCCCAAAGCTTAAAATAAAGTGATTATATATTAGAATTCAACAGGGCCTTTAAGAATTGCACGAGTAATATTTATTAAATGTACACTTTACTAGGATTAAGATTGCCTGTAGTTGTAGAAATCTTCTGGAGAAAAAAAAGTAATTAAAAAGAATGAACTGAAAATGATATATTATAGTGGTCTGCACAGGCAAGGCATTCCTCTAGTGGATCAGGGCTTTGGTAACACTGCACGAAGTACAAGTGCAGAGAAGAGCATGGAAATCCTTACCTGACTCGCTTACAAGAAACCAAGCATGCCCGGTGTCCTGGTTTGAGGTAAAGCAGGACCAATCCACCGGATTGGGCCAATCTGGCCCAAACCACGACACCCGGCTTAGCCTGCCAGTACATTATTATACTGCTGAACGAGACAGTGCTGTGACATCAAGTATCTCAAAATGTACAAATGACTCTAGTTTTTCAACATCCTCACCCACTTACTTTTCTTTTTTCTGCTTGGTAGATCAGAAACACATTATTAAGAACAATGGGCCAAATGGTGTGCTGCCCACCATCTCTCTGCTGCCCTCTCAAGTTGAGAAAGCCTGTGGCTTGCATATCTCAGAGAGAAAAGATGATAGTATAGGAAGAACAAACAATATAGTAAATCCTTCAGGACCTTTTGTTCTTCTTTTTCTACCAAAAGATCGTGGTTTAAAATGAAATGGTGCATATGTCAGGATTTCATGGGGAAAAAAGTTGCTGCTTTCTTCAGATTTCTATTGACATGTAGGGAAACTAGCAAGTTTGCTTTAGATTCAACAATATGCCAAAAAAAAGATGGAACTTTGCATTTCATAATGGATTTTTATGGCTAAATGAGTGCCTCAGTATTACCACAGTCATATTTGAATGCAGAGGAGCTCATTTGCTGGTGCTGAAAGGGCATTGCTGAAAATTTTGCATGAGCAAAATAAGGGGTCCTAGTTATAGACTTAGTGTTGACTAAAGACTGAAAGCTGACCAAAGCATTTGATCTGAAAATCCACATGTTATTTCAGAAAGGTAAGAAGTATAAAGTATTTGGTATATTCCTTAAGAACTTACATGTCTTTCCTTTCTCACTACATACTTGTGATGATGAAGTTATGAAAACCCTATCAGAAGAAAGTAAAAAAATACCCCACTCTATTCCGCTTCTACCCTCCGCTTTTCAGACCTTAGACTCTGCTGCTGAAGTTTGCGTGATTCTAACCTTTGTAAAATGCTCTGAGAAATTACCTGAGTTAAATTTCTGTGAATGACTGTATGCCCCTTAAGGAAACTTCTTACCTCTCACTTTGTGGCTGCTGCTGCTGGCAAACAAGAGTATCTGAAAGGATAGAAAATTTTGCATGACTTTGGGATAAGAGAAAGAAACTGTATTTTTGATATAGAACTATTAAACAAGTTTGTGTTCACATTCACACACATTCTCAAAGAGTAAAGCATTCACACAAAAAAAAATCCCCAAAACATGTACTATGAAACTAATTTATTTGGTATCACAAGCTTTTGAAGGCTAAAGTTAGCAGGCACAGACTTTCTTTTTCTTCTGTGTAGGCATAATGCCTGGCATAGTAAAGTCCTCACTTCTCTTTCTATGACAATAATATAAATAAATAAATGCTATTGATATTACTGCAACATCCATAAGCCCAAGTGCTCTGTGTGATACAAATACCTGGTGAGAGATAGTTCTGGCTTGGAAGGGCTTAGAATTTAAACAAACGGAGCAGAGCTGGTGGGAAAGAGGAGATAGAAATAGGGGCAGAGAGATGTACTTGCCTACGGTCACAAACAAAATCACTGGCTGAAAACAGATCCCTATTCACTGAACTGCGTTGCCTCCCCCAGTGGTGCTGGCGTACAGGTACACTGACTCTTTCCCTGCAGTGCATGTGGATATTCAAAGCCGACTCAAACAAAAATTAGTAGTGGAAATGTGTGCTCAGCCCTCTCTGTAAAAGGCTGAGCTAACTTTCAGGCTTCAGGGAACTGCAATGGCTATCAAAGCAAGCATCTTTTCAGCCATTAGTAACAGAAAAACCAACATGAGAATGGGAATAAAAAATGTGTTTCTCTCACACCCACTATTTTGGAAAATGCTTTCTGTACCTGTTAATATATTCTAGTTGATAGGGGAAAGCTATTTGTGGTTCCACTTGATTGGTATTTCATCAAACACAGAATTTGATATGCTTTAGAGTCTGATTTAGTTTCCTTCTAGGCCTGTGACCCAAGGCTGAGATGACTAGTTCTCACACCCATTTCTAGCTGTTATCCTGATTTTTAAAGCTAGAAATAGTGAAAGTATTTTCCTCTTTTCTTGTCACAGTTTCTTCATGTTAGCTGAGTGATTTTCAAAATGATGTTCCTTTTCTAGACTCATTACCTCATTATTTCTGAATTGATCAATCTTAATTATTTTTGCTATATATATATATACGCCTATCTTGGAACAGCACACCTTCTCAGGTGTGCTCTCCACTGTGAAGATATGGAGCTGTGAAGTTTTTAGAGGACGTGTGAGAAATGTTCTCTGTAGAGGATTTATCTCCATGAGAAATAAAGCTCTATGTGCGGTTTCAACAAGATCAGTTCCCCACCATCAAAAAAGAAGAGAGCATCTTGGCTGCTCTTTGGTAAGTGCTAATTAAGAAAGGATCCTGCTCCCTCAGAGAGATCAGTGCTGAGCTGCTCCCAATGACATTGATTGTGCATTTGTAATCAAGACTCAAAGGCTACCATAGGATTAGGTACAAAATCAAAAAGTGGTATTGAAAAAGAAAATCTGATGAATCTAACAACTATAAAGCACTCTAATCTACAACATGCAAATTTAAGGAAGACTTAAATGACAACAGAATAAGACAGAAATCAGGGGAACTTTAAGAGCTCCCAAAAGGTGCATATGTCCATATTTAGACTACATACATGTTTTCATAAGATCACATGCTGGATATGTAAGCCATTATGACAAGTTACAATTTCTGATTTTGCAGTTTAAGCTACCAATAATCTACACATTTGAATACCATTCTTAATCACAACATTTTATCTACAGAGATTAATATTAGGAGGTCATAATTTGCCAACTATTTACCTTTATGCTATTGGAAGCTAAATAGAAAACACTGTATTTGATGTTCCAACATTTTATATTTTCAAGTCAGATTCAACCTTACACTAATACTGATCTCTGTATAGGAAGATATGTATGTACCTTCATGCTATTTTAAACTCTGCTAGTCCTCCTTTATGTCCAATTATATCATAAAGACCACAAAAATTATCTGATGTTGAGGGAGAACACAAAATGGAGACAGATTTAAATTTCTAATTTCTGCAAAACCTTGTCTTGGCAAACCGATTCATTTTAAGATCTGTCCAGCCAACAGCTCATCTGTTCTATTTTTTTACTTTCTTTGCTTAATATTTTATGTTCAAATTCTGCAAATGAATATATATATGGTTAGGTTTAATCAGCGGGATTCCCTTCATTCTTAGCTTTAAACACATGTAAGGATTTCCTGGAAGAAAGCATTTAATTGTCTTTTAATTGCATTTTCAAGAGTATTACCTCCTCCTTTATGCTTCTCATAAGGATTGCAAAGAACCATTATTTAATTCTTTCTCCATATTCTGAAATTTTCACTTAGGGTGTGTATAAAAAACATGTCTTACACTCCTTCTAGCATTGACTGCTAATATACTCCCTGCTGCTGTTATTTCCATTTAATTAAAAAAAAATCATAGTTGCTAAACAAACCTTGTCATCCCTGTACTGTAAATATACAAGTGAATATTTTCTATAATAATATCTGGTTTTGTAGTCTCAAACTGGAAGCTTAAATACTTAAGAGTGCAAGATTCCATCAATAATATTAATGGAAAGAATTTAGTTTATGTATCCTTTTAAATAAGTATAAGCCTATTGGTCTGAACGGTGTTATGCACATATACAAGTTGTCAAAGTGCAGCACCAAGCCCACAAAAATGGGGTCACTGATTATGACTGAATTGAAAATGTCCTTTATGGGGTAATTTCTGTACTCACTAACATCATACATCACATTTTGCATACACTTGCATGATTTGATCCGAGGGTAGAATTTTCCTCCAAATTTTCTTTCTTACAATACTTGCAGTATTTGTGCCCATAGCCACCTCACACCAGTTACAGACTGGACCTCTTGACTTGCAGAAGTTAGAGATGGAAAAGATCTATTATGTCCTTTACTCCATTCCTCTGCTCATGTGAAATTGTTCTGTGCAATCTTTTTGAGAAGATACTGCAAAGTATAATCCTGCCTAGGCAGGGGGACGGACAGATGACCTAACAGGTCCTTCCCATCTAAAATATCTCTCATGTTATGACTAACTTCACTGTCCTTGTTATCTCCCAGTTACAAAATTCAGGGACCAGACATCTTCATGGGAACTGCTCATGACATCGGCTCTTGCTGCTGCAGTTGTCACTCTCTCTTTCAAGCTCCCCCCCTACTGTAAGCTGTCATGCGTGAATTTCTTTTTCCCACAATATGTTGAAGCTTCTATCTGTTGTAGGTGCATGGGGAAGTGTGACTTGTATAGCTGGGCTGATATATTTTGCTAGTTATAGCCATTTCTATTTGGTAAAGACTTCCTTTTTGCTTCTGCTATCATATACTGTAAGAGCTGTAGCAAAGCAATGCATGATAACTTTCATCCCGAAACATACAGATAACATCAATGAAAGGATGTTAAGTCATCTACATAATTAAATAGCAATTGGCCTTAGCCATTACTCATTATAGTGTAGCTTTTTGTCATTCTGTTTGATGCTAAAGGATGTTCAGCTGCTTGTAATTGATAGAGAGGTTTAATCTGCAGTGGTTTCACTGTAATGAGCCAAGCATGAAACTATTTTTGATTTTAAAAAGGCTAAAAGACCCTTGTTTAGGTGTAGGCATGGGAACAATGCTTGGTGTTCCTCAAATTCCCCAGGTATAGAAATAAGCTTTTCTTCTATATTAGTTGGTTTTCATAGTGTTAGTTAAGGAAAGATTGCTTTTGCTTCAGATGTAAAAATGCAGACCTGTTCACAACAATTGAATCACACTGAAGCTATTGGAATAATGTGTTTCTAATCTGGGGACTCAGAATAGCGGAAGGGTAGAAAGAAGCACTGAGCATTTTGCCAGAAATGAATCAGGAAAGAGTTTTCCTTACTTCTAATGATCCTAAAATCTCTAACGAAGCTTCTAAAACTTGTAAAACAAAATGGATGCATTTGAATAGCAATAAATGGGTTACATTGTGCAATTAGTTTTTGTGAAATTCTAAGCAATATTCATAGATATCATCTTTGAGGGGAAATCAACAAGAGCACTTTGAAGATGGCTGTTTATTTTTTTAATTTATTTTATAATAACATTTCTAACATATTAATGACCATGGCTGGGAATAGTGTTATATTTCGCATTACCTTAGCTAAGTCAGCAGAAGAAATGTCCAGCCAACTACTGAAGAGTTCTAATCCATTGTCTTTGAATAAATGTTTGTAGTGGTTTAATATACCACCCAGGTGTTCGTCACAGCTCTGTTACTGACAATTTTTGCCTCCATCACAGGAGCAGCAGAAATAGGCATTATTTACTTACAACTCAGAGGTTCCACTTCACTATCCAGAGTGTAAGTGTGAATTCACCTTTATCTGTGGTTTAATCTAGTACTCTGAGTTGCTGTAGAAGAGGCATAGGCAAATCTTTTGGTTTACCAGCTCCAGAACTTTGGCAGTGGAGTAGACATGACAGCTGAGGCATAACTACAGCAGTAAGAGCTAGTCCATGAGCCCTAAACCAAATGAAAGACAGAAGAACTTTTAGCCCAACATTAATGATCATCAGCTATCCAGCAGGCAGAATGTCAATAAAAAACTAAAGGCACTCCTTTTTCTCCTTTCCAGATTAACGCTGTACCTAAGGTGAAGAACTCCTTTGAGAGAAATATGTCAAGACATTGGGAGACTTAAAAAGTATAAGAAACACTCAAAGAAGAGCAAAACCTGAAAGAAAAACAACAACAACAAACCAAACTCCAAAACAAACCAAAGGAAAAAAACCACACAAAAAAACCCCAGGCTGCTTGCTCCTAAGCAATAAGATTGATCAGGAAAACATCCCAAAGGAACTGTCACAAAACATTTGGCTAAAATCATGAACTATTTTAGTTGGAAAAGACCTCTGGAGGCCATCTAGTCTAACTCACTGCTCTAAGCAGGTGTTGTCAGATCAAGTTGCTGAGGGTTACATTTCGTTGAATCTTGAACACCTCCAAGAACAAACCAGACTAGATGGAGGAGGCAGCTATCAGGAGGCTTGCTCTTGACAAGCCAAGGGTTGACACACCAAGGTTTGAGGGATGGGGTGCCAGTAAGGGCCCTCAGTTTGTTGTTCCAAGACATGCTGGGTACACTGCAGCACACTTGAAATCTTATGGAGATGAGCCAGGGGCTCCTGAGGTAATAGAAGCAAGCGTGGAAACGCTGGTAAAACACCTCAAAGGAAGGCCGCCTGCACAGGAGCACAAAGGGCTTGCAGCCACTCCAGCTTCAACCAGAACCCAACTTAAATGCCTCTATGCAAACACACATAGCATAGGGAACAAGAGACATGCACATGCCTCCAGGGCTATGATCTCATTGGCATCAAGGAGACATGGTGGGATGGTTCCTGTGACTGGAGTGTTGGAATGGAAGGATACAGGCTCTTTAGGAAGGACAGGCAGGGGAAATGCAGAGAGGGTGTTGCCCTCTATGTCAATGACCAGCTGGAGTACATGGAGCTCCACCTGGGGATGGACAAAGAGCCAATCGAGAGCTTATGGGTCAGGATTAAAGAGAATGCAGGTGCAGCTGACATTACAATGGTGGTGTGCTACAGGCCATCTTACCAGGATGACAGAGTGGATGAGGCCCTCTATAGACAGATAGGAGTGGCCTTGCGTACACAGGCCCTGGTCCTCATGGGGGACTTCAATCACCGTGATATCTGTTGGAAGGACAACAGAGCAGGGCACCAGCAATCCAGGAAGTTCTTGGAATACATTGATGACAACTTCCTTCTCCAAGTGGCAGAGGAGCCAATGAGGAGAAGATCTATAGTGGACCTTGTCCTTACCAACAAGGAGGGGCTAGCGGGGAATGTCAAGCTCAAGGCTAGCCTTGGCTGCAGTGATCGTGAAATGATAGAGATCAAGATCCTTAGGGCAGCAAAGGGGGTACGTAGCAAGCTCAGCACCCTGGGCTCCAGGAGAGCAGACTTTAGCCTCTTGAGGGATCTACTTGGTAGGGTTCCATGGGATAAAGCACTGGAGGGGAGACAGGCCCAAGGAAGCTGATCAGTATTCAAGGATCAACTCCTTCAAGCTCAGGAGTGATGCATCTCAACAATGAAGAAGTCAGGCAAAAAAGCCAGGAGGCCTGTATGGATGAACAAGGAGCTCCTGGACACACTCAGAAGCAAAAAGGAGGCCTACAGAGGGTGGAAGCAAGGACAGATAACCTGACAGGAATACAGAGAAGCTGTCCGAGCAGCCAGGGATTAAGTTAAGCAAGCTAAAGCCTGGACAGAATTAAATCTGGCCAAGGGCATCAAAGGCAACAAATAAGACTTCTATGTCAGTGATAAAAGGAAGACTAGGGAAGATGTGGGCCCTCTCCGGAAGGAAACAGGAGACCTGGTCACCCGGTATACAGAGAAGGCTGAGGTACTCAATGACTTTTTGCCTCAATCTTCACCATCAAGGGCTCTAACCACACCACCCAAGTCACAGGAGGCATAGGCAGAGACTATGAGAATGAAGAACTGCTCACTATAGGTGAAGATCAAGTACGACACCATCTAGGGAACCTGAAGGTACACAAGTCCATGGGACCTGATGAAATCCATCCGTGTGTCCTGAGGGAACTGGTGGATGAAGTTGCTAAGCTGCTTTCCACTATATTTGAAAAGTCATGTCAGTCTGGTGAAGTTCCCACTGACTGGAAAAGGGGAAACATAACCCCCATTTTCAAAAAGCAAAGAAAGAAAGACCTGGGGAACTACAGGCCAGTCAGTTTCAGCTCTGTGCCTGGCAAGATCATGGAGCAGATCCTCCTGGAAACTCTGCTAAGGCACGTGGAAAATAAGGAGGTGATTGGTAACAGCCAATATGGCTTCACCAAGGGTGTCATGCCTGACAAATTTGCTGGCCTTCTATGATGGGGTTACAGTGTTGGTGGATAAGGGGAGAGCAACAGATGTCATCTACCTGGACTTATGCAAAGTGTTTGGTACTGTCCTGCACAACATCCTGGTCTCTAAATTGGAGAGACACAGTTCTGATGGATAGACCACTTGGTGGATAAGGAACTGGTTGGATGGTTACACTCAAATAGTTGTGGTCAATGGCTCAATGTCCAAGTGGAAACCAGTGATGAGTGCCATTCCTCAGGGGTCAGTACTGGGACTGGTGCTGTTCAACATCTTTGTCAGCAACATGGATGTTGGGACTGAAATATTCTATAAGCAGCTGGCAGAGGTCTCGCGATTGCTCACCCTTGTTCTCATGGGGGACTTCAACTTCCCAGATGTCTGCTGGAAATATAACACAGCAGAGAGGGAACAGTCCCGGGCGTTCCTGGACTGCATGGAAGACAACTTCCTAACACAGCTGGTGAGGGAGCCAGCTAGGGGAAGCGCCCTACTGGACCTACTGTTTGTTAACAGAGAAGGTCTTGTGGGGGATGTAAAGGTTGGAGGTCGTCTTGGGCAGAGTGATCACAATATGGTAGAGTTTTCAATTCTTGGAGAAGCAAGGCGGGGAACCAGCAGAACTGCCACCTTGGACTTCCGAAGGGCAGACTTTAGCCTGTTTAGGAGCATGGTTGAGAGTGTCCTTTGGGAGACAGTCCTGAAGGGCAAAGGTGCCCAGGAAGGCTGGTCATACTTTAAGCAGGAACTCTTAAGAACACAGGAGAAGGCCATCCCCATGTCCCGAAAAACAAGCTGACGGGGAAGAAGACCAGCCTGGCTAAATAGAGAGCTTTGGCTGGACCTTAGGAACAAAAGGAAAGTTTACATTCTTTGGAAAAGGGGGTTGGCAACTCATGAGGAATACCAAGATGTAGCGAAGCTATGCAGGAGGAAAATTAGAAGGGCCAAAGCCCAAGCAGAACTCAGCTTGGCCATTGCGGTTAAAGATAATAAGAAGAGGTTTTTTCGGTATATCAATAGAAAAAGGAAGACTAGGGAGAATGTAGGCCCACTGATGAATGAGATGAGCACCCTAGGGGTGGAAGACACAGAGAAGGCAGAGTTACTGGATGCCTTCTTTTCTTTGGTCTTCACTGCTAAAGCTGTCCCTCATGAATCCCAGACCCTGGAGGCAAGGGAGGAGGTCTGGAGAGAGGAAGATTTCCCCTCAGTTGAGGAGGACCGGGTTAGAGACCACTTGGCCAAGCTGGACACCCGTAAGTCCATGGGCCCTGATGGGATGCACCCGCGAGTGCTGAGAAAACTGGCAGTTGTTATTGCTAGGCCACTCTCCATCATCTTTGGAAGGTTATGGGGAACAGGAGAGGTGCCTGAGGACTGGAAGAAGGCCGACATCACTCCAATCTTCAAGGAGGGCAAGAAGGAGGACCCAGGGAACTACAGGCTGTTTAGTCTCACCTCTGTCCCTGGTAAGGTAATGGAGCGACTTGTTCTGGATGTCATCTCCAAACACGTTGAAGACCAGGAAGTTATTGGAAGTGGTCAACATGGATTTACCAAGGGTAAATCATGCTTGACCAATCTGATAGCCTTCTATGATGTTATAAGTGGTTGTCTGGATGAGGGGAGAGCAGTAGATGTCATCTACCTTGACTTCAGCAAGGCTTTTGACACTGTCTCCCATAACATCCTCATTAGGAAGCTGAGGAAGTGTGGGCTAGATGAGGAGACAGCGAGGTGGATTGAGAGCTGTCTGTGTGACAGAACTCAGAGGATTGTGATTAATGGAGCAGTGTCAAGTTGGAGGCCTGTAACCAGTGGTGTCCCCCAGGGGTCAATACTCAGTCCAATCTTGTTCAACATATTCATCAATGACCTGGATGAGGGGACAGAGTGTATCCTCAGCAAGTTCACTGATGATACCAAACTGGGAGGGGTGGCTGACACTCCAGAGGGCCGCGCTGCCATCCAGCGTGACCTGGACAGTCTGGAGTGCTGGGCAGAGGAGAACCTAATGAGGTTCAACAAGAGCAAGTGTAGGGTCCTGCACCTGGGGAGGAAGAATGGTAGGCACCGATATAGGTTAGGGGTGGACCTGCTGGAAAGCAGTTCTGAGGAGAAGGATCTGGGGGTCCTGGTAGATAGTAACTTACCCATGAGCCAGCAATGTGCCTTTGTCGCCAGGAAGGCCAATGGAATCCTGGGCTGCATAGGGAAGAGTGTGGCCAGGAGGTCGAGGGAGGTCATTCTCCCCCTCTACTTGGCACTGGTGAGGCCACAGCTGGAATACTGTGTCCAGTTCTGGGCTCCTCAGCTCAAGCGGGACAGGGAACTTCTGGAGAGAGTCCAGCCTAGGGCAACAAAGATGCTTGGGGGATTGGAGCACCTCCCTTATGAGGAAAGGCTGAGAGAGCTGGGACTCTTTAGCCTGGAGAAGAGAAGGCGGAGGGGAGACCTTATTCTTGCTTATAAGTGTCTAAAGGGTGGGTTGAAGGAGAATGGAGCCAGACTCTTTTCAGCGGTTCCCAGTGACAGGACAAGGGGCAACAGGCACAAGTTGGAACACAGGAAGTTCCATTCAAACACAAGAAAGAACTTCTTTAGGGTGAGGGTGACAGAGCACTGGAACAGGCTGCCCAGGGAGGTTGTGGAGTCCCCTTCTCTGGAGATTTTCAGGACCTGCCTGGATGCAGTCCTGAGTAATATGCTGTAGGCATTCCTGCATCAGCAGGGGAGTTGGACTAGATGATCTCTAGAGGTCCCTTCCAACTCTGAAAATTCCGTGATTCCGTGACTGAGTGCACCCTCAGCAAGTTTGCTGATGACACCAAGCTGCATGCTGCGCTCAACAGTCTGGAGGGACCGGCCTGGACAGGCTTGAGAGGTGGGCCCGTGCCAACCTCTTAAGTTCAACAAGCCCAAGTGCAAGGTCCTGCACATGGGTCAGGGCAATCATAAGCACAAATACAGGCTGGATGGAGAATGGATTGAGAGCAGCCCTGAGGAGAAGGATTTGGGAGTGTTGGTTGACGAGAAGCTCAACATGAGCCAGCAGTGTGCACTTGCAGCCCAGAAGGCCACCTGTATCCTGAGCTGCCTCAAAAGAAGTGTGGCCAGCAGGTCGAGGGAGGGGATTCTGCCCCTCTGCTCTGGGGAGACTCCACCTGGAGTACTGCCTCCAGCTTTGGAGTCTTCAGCACAAGAAGGACATGGACCTGTTGGAGTGAGTCCAGAGGAGGGCCACGAAGATGATCAGAGGGCTGGAGCACCTCTCCTGTGAGGACAGGCTGAGACAGTTGGGGTTGTTCAGCCTGGAGAAGAGAAGAGTCCAGGAAGACCTTATAGCATCCTTCCAGTATCTGAAAGGGGCCTACAGAAAAGCTGGAGAGGGACATTTTACAAGGCTGTGTAGTGATAGGATGAGGGGTAATGGCTTCAAATTGGAAGAGGGTAGATTTAGATTAGATATTTGGAAGAAATTTTTCACTCTGACAGTGGTGAGACACTTGAACAGGTTGCCCAGGGAAATTGTGGAAGCCCTGTCCCTGGAAGTGTTTAAGGCCAGGTTGGATGAGCCTTTGAGTAACTTGGTCTAGTCGGGGGTGTCATTACCCATGGCAGGGGAGCTGGAACTAGATGATCTTTAAAGTCTCTTCCAACCTAAACCATTGTATGATTCTATGAACAGTGACACAACCTCTCCGGTAACCTGCTCTAGTCTTTGGCTGCCCTTATTGCCATGTAGTTCTGAAGATAATGGAGAGAGAGGATAAAAACAAGAAAAGGAGACTAAAAGTTCTATGTAAGACCCATGCTTTGCTTCTTATAAAGATATGACATGGGGGAAATCATATCCTTTGTGTCTTTGAAAAAAACGTGTGTCAGCAGAATTTGACCGAAATATAGAAGATGCATTCTTAAGCATAGGAGTTGTGTTTGATGGCTGAGAATTGGTGAGTTGCCTAATGCAAAAGACAAGAGAGAAATATGTTTTTGTGATTAACATGGTTATTTTTTTTCTGCATCAAATCAATATGAATTTGCCTTGCTTGTGGTGGTTAAAAGTTTTGAATTGCTCACCAAGAGATGATGACTGAGACTTCATATTGAAGAGAATTTGCTATACAAAGAGATTTCTAAAAGTTCTGGGACTGTGTAAACCTTCACATGGCTGTAAAAGTAATAAATCAATGTATAGATCCAGGAGAAAATACAGCAAGATTTACTATTTTTCAGGGGTTTGTTTTGTTTTGTTTTGGTTGTTTTTGTTTGTTTGTTTGTTTTCTTAGAGAAAAGATCAAAACAGCAATGCATTCATATTAAAAAGGAAAGAACAACACTGCTTCTTTATCAACGCGAATGGGAAAACATTATTATTGTTTTATACATTACCTAAAGGCATGCTTTAATCTGATTTTCAGATAGCACTTTGATCCTCAGATAATCACAATCACAAAAAAGGCAACACAATCATTGTCAAGTAGACCTTGATTCTTTTTTATGTAACAGTGTAATTAGAAGTGACTGAATTTCCATTCCCTGAGAAAATTCTGATATTTCAAGTTTGATTTGATTCATATCAGGATGTAATATTTATATTTTAATTTTTTGTCAAAAGAAATATTTCAGCTTTCTCCAAAAATTAGTTTTTCACTTCTCTAGTATGCTACCAAATGATAAAAGAATATATATATTTTTTAAATATATGTCAGTAATATCCAACATAAATTTTTAATTAAATTGATATGTTCCAAATAAATATGTTGATATCATAAAAACTTCATTAAATAATGTACTCCAATAAGTTCTAATAATCTACTAATTTCTGTTAATAATAAAGGCAATCCATGATCCTAAAAATCATGCAAATCTCTGCTCCTAATCAGTAAGTAATTTTAGCATGGGATTCTGTCAAATCACTGGGAACTGTAGCCGGCTTCTAGAAAAATTCCTGCTTTGTCTTACTTTTGCTTTGCAAGATTTTATTTTTTTTTTAACATGCGCTCCCTTTCTATGGATCAACAATATATGTAAATATAATATGTTGGCATGTAAATAAGTTATGTACCTCAATTTTAGCAATTAACATGCTTATAGCTTTTACTTTGCAAACAGTGGTTCGTCTTGGGTACTCCACTTAGGGTTGGGTGACCATGCATCATGATTTTCCGAAAGCTTCTAGTTTGTGATTTAAAAAATCAAATTAAAGAAACTTGTAATACTTTTCCAGTATTCCTTCAGAATTTCCATCAGCCATTCTGTGATCATCTGAAAAAAAAGAACCAGAGCCGTGTCCCCTTTACTACATTGTTTTGTTCTTCACAGTAAGAAAGCTTTTAACTTCTGTTTAAGGCAAAACGAAAGAGAATTTGGGGATTGTAGCAAATAGATATGACATATTAAATGGCCAAGTCCACAGCCCTGCCAGTTCAAGACAGTCCTACTAATCAGGTATTAAACCGTTATTATTGTCACCTTAGGTGACAACTTAGCCTGTAAAATTCCTTTTAGAAGGTCATGAAGAGCTTCTGGGGATTTAATGAACCCAAGGACCTCACAAATCACCTGCATTTTACTTTTTTTTGCTTCTTATAGCTATACTCCTGCACAAAGCCCTGTCTGTTGAGTTGGACCTCCATGTAGCAATCCTGGGCAGCAGCAATGCTCAATCACTGTCGTGCAAAACATGGACATATACCCCTGTGACTAAAACCTCACAACTTAAGAAGAAAGGCCTGCCTGTTGCCCCTAACAGGGGAAGTGGAAGGAAGAGGGGAATATAAGCAATGGAAAAAAATAGACATGCTGATTCATATAGTCTATAAGGCAAGCTCTCTGAGGATCACATATCAGTTATGTTTTGGAAGACATAGCTGAATAATGTGGTAAGCATTGCAATGGCATGGAGTTTCTCCAGCAAACTGCATTACTTCAGCTGGCAGGAGATAAAAAAAGGTAGGTATTTCACTTGGTTTTGAAGTTGTTCTTTGGAAAAAAAAAACCCACCCATCAAGGCTCTTTCTGCAGCTTTACTATCTTTCATACAGATCTTCATACTATAAAGGGAAATAAGACACAAGTTGGCAATTCTTAAAAATAACCAATCTGAAAAAGAAATGGAAAGAAAAGACATTGTGAATAAAGATCTAGAGACAGCAACTTGCCCGCAGTCTACAGGAGGGACAACTCTCTAGGTTTTAAGCAAAAGAGGGATGTAGTTCACATTAAAGTCCCAGAGTTATCTCTTTTTTTTTCTTTTTTTTTTAATTTCACATGTAATTCCTTGTTCTAGAAAGCACTAATGTGATTATTTCTTAAAATATTTTCACGTATAACTCCCTGGCTTAATTTAAAAAAATGCACTAAAGATGTAAAAGTGAGATGTAAGAGAAGCGTCAAAGAGAGATTGCTCTAACACATTCACGGGTGATTTGATTTCCCCTACTGCTGCATTAAGTCAGTAGATAAAATCATATTTTAGAGTCTCCTAAAATTTTAGAACTATTCATGATGACTATTGATGACATTGTTACTGTAGTTAGGTATGTCCTTTAATTTTTCAGTGAAGAAAAACTGTTGTTACTGTTTCCACTAGAATACTAAAAAAACCATGTATGTTAATAGAAGGAAATTAATTTAAGTACCATCCAACAGAACACTAATGTTAGTCAGGCAGCCACAACTGTAAATGAGCGGTGCTTTTTCCAAACTGAAGCTCCAGTGCTTAATGCTTCTGCATTATTAGGTCTCTGCAATTGGGATCTGTTTTTAGAACCAAATAATATCAAAACTCTTTCACTCTTTAAACTGTCATATATATCTGGTATGAAACAACCTAAACCAAATTCTATTTTTCACATATACTCTTTGACAATTTTTTCCATTTTTTTATCAAATAATTTATGTGATGAATAGTATTTTGCTGCATTTGACTAGCTTCTGCAGCTTTTTTCGATAAATTATTTAGCAAATAAAAGAAACGTTCATCAAATAATGTAATCTGCAGTATTGGATTCTTTTGGTGTTTGACTGGCTTAGATAAAAACATATCAGCAATATGGAAGCTATGAAAATATAGAGATAAGACTATAGCAGCTGCCCCAGAAGGCTTCACAAAACAGAGTGGAAATAAAAAAACCACTGCTTATTGCTCATGTTCTCTTCCTTCATACTTTCTTATTTATTTTTGTACCATAGGTATTAATTAATTGTTTAATTGGAACAGTAAAGAAATTGTGTTGCTGGGCACGTGACACTAGTAAGTCAGAAGGTGTACAGCTGGCTACTGAAAAGTGAAAAATCAAAAAACAAGAAACGAAAGATTTAATGAGATGTTTTTCAGCTGTTCGGTGAGTCAAACAGTTATGTTAATAATTAACATATACTTTAAGATGTGTTTATATACTTAGTGGGGGTAACAACGTAGACTATATACTGCCATCATGTGCTATAAGGAAAAAAAGAAAGATAGATTTCTAAAGTGGCTGTATCTTTATTGAGGTGGTCAAATCTCTTAACGTACATAGCTGTTGTTTCCTCACACATGGTGTGAGCTGTGCTGTGATTTTTGGAATAACACAAATGAGCTCAGAAGAATCACGTTGAGAATCATGGTAATAATTGCAGAGACATGCTGAGTTTGGAAGGGTGCTCAGTAACGTGCAGAGAGACACTCCAGGTGAATTTGACAGTGGACAGCCTAGCGGAGTACCTGTTCCCATGGGCGTGATGTGGTCCTATCAGACTGCCTACATCAGCCTGAAAAAGCTGTGCAGGTCCTTGCCTGTGCAGAACAGGAGCTATGAACACAGCCCATGTGCACCAGTGAACATTGCTCTTTCCAATGAAAAGGAGACGGCAGAAAGAGCTCCAGAATTTTTTAGCTTTACAATCTTGATCCAAACCCCATTTGAAGTCTTTCTGTTGATTTCAAACTAGCTTTGGTCTGGTAACAGGGGGAAAAGAGATTGAATTATCAAGGCAGCTGGGGGTGATCTTGTTTAGAGTGCCTTTGTAAAAAGCTGGTGGCAGACAACAGCTGATGGCATAAAGACATACTTCATCAAATTATATGTCCACTTCTGGTGTTAAAAACTAATGCATTTGTCACATGCAATTGGTCCTAAAGAAAGTAAAAGTACTTCACAGCATGTCCTCTGAGAGCTGTCATAAATAGAAATCAGAAGAAATGCCAAATTCTTTAAGGCTTGACAGCAAATGATGTTTTAATTTCATGGACATACAAAATTCTCTTTGACATCTAAATGGATGTGTGCCATTAGAAATCTCTCCTCCATCCCTCAAATATTTGTGACAAAAGAAGACATGTCCACAAAGCTAATTATTTATTTTAATTTAAAAAGCAAAATTTGCATAGTACAGAAAAGGTTGCCTTCAGAAGGACTGAGCCCACATTCCAAAAATGGAGATGTTAGCAAATTGAGAAAAAAAATTATCTCAAAGTGGAAAGAGAAGTCTTTAAAACTAGATCCCTTTTCCACAGCAACTTCAGCACAGGTTGGAGCACACTGGCATCCATAACACAAAGAATAAATTTTATGATCCAAATCCTTTACCTCAGGATTAGCCTAGTGACTATAATTACAATTAAGCAGAAGGTCAAACTCTTGGAAAGGGAATCGTCTTGCTTTTACAGCTGCTACCTGTGTCAAAATGTTTCTGTTGAATCCACTAAAAACCTAACTACCAAGTTATTTGCACTTCTAAACTCAGAGCTATTAAACAAGAGGGACAAGACAAAACTAAAATGATGTAAACTGTCCTTCAGATTTAGTAGTTGCATTTGGGATGCTTTCTGACCCTAAACCTAGAAAGTTACATTGAAATGAGCAGACAGTTTACTATTGAAAGTGCTGACCTTTCAGCAAGGTTGCCAGTTCATTTGTATGCCTCCTGAACTCCTCATCACCTTCATTTATGATTAATAAACTCCAGTCATCCTCTGGAACACAGGTTCTTTGTTAACTTTTATTTTTCATACCTTTTGGTATAAACGCAGCATGCAGGGTTTGTGGAAATATCTTGGACTTTGCTCTGAAAGATGTAGCTACATATGCAAAAATTAATCAGGTAGGGCTTTACCAACATGATCACAGCATCCTAAAATTTGTGATGAACTTTGCATGCAGTGTCTAGATTACAGTAATGCTGACTGAAGTTTTGGTATTTTTGTAGTTGGGTATGCTTATTCTCATGTACAGTTTTTATTTTTTTATTTATTTGTTTTATTTTTCTTATAGACTGCTTTGGTCTGCTATGGAGCTATTATTCAAACAAGCACAATTTCAGTGAAGGAGAGCAGGATTCAGGGAACAGTGCACAGTTCTGCCGCTTCCTCAGAGACTGGAACTGAGTGCAAAAAAGTGTTCCTTCATAAACTTGTTGCTCAAGGCTCTAAGTTGCTTTGGCAGATTCATGCATGTCTAAGAAGGGAGAGGCACAGTTCCTATCTGTCATCTTTTCTCCTGGAGGCCCTCTACATTTTGGAAGGACAGGGACACCTTAGCACAAAACACAGCAATGTTTTTCTTAGCCTCTTCACAAAATCTGGCCTGAATTATGTCTGCAGACTGGACAGAAGACTACAAGTCTTCCTGCATCCTATTTATCTTTCTACAAAGACATACTGTTATCTGTGTATGAATAATGTCTTGAAAAGCTACAAAAAGGCTAAAGGCAATTTTGATTTTGTAGCAAAGGTAGACAGATCTGTCTTCTATATTAACTGTTTTAGAGATAGCTTTTAATTAATAGGTAATAGAATTACAGTCCAAAAAATCCTCCAGCAATTTTAATAACTTGCGATGTTCCTATGTATGTTATTTCTGTGGGACGGGAAAAGACCTCCAGAGCTCTTCAGGTTCAGTCCCCATCCATGACACTTGCCAATTCATATATTCCATTTCATAAATGAATCTATCTTTAAGAAAAATGTTAGATTTTCTTTCACTGTTGCTTGTATTACAAGACCTCACCGGGCCCACAGCATTCTAGAAAGGCTTCTTTAAAGGTCCTCCTGATTATGTCAAATGTACTTATTAACTCACCCCAATAATCTTTTTTTGGTGGTTATCTGCTAATGTTGTTATAGTTCATGGCTGTCTCAATGTGATTTTAAATGAGATGCCTTTGCGATTTTTAAGGCCCCTATAGTCACAGCTTTTTTCCATTAACTGTACAAAGGATATAATAAAGGTTATTTTGGTTTGTATAGTTTCTGTTTCAGTCAAAAAACACTTTAGTTAGCAGTTGTCTTTGCATACAAGGGGAAAGATGAATGGTTTTGGGGATGACTTTCTTGTCTCGAATCACAGACAGACAGTTAATTTCCTAGTTTTTGGGAGAGGGTTAATCCACAGACCCAAAGACTTTGGAGATAGGATTTGATTAGTTTAATTTTAGCTGGCTAAATGGTGCTTAATCTGAGGAAACGATCTGGATTTCTGAAGTCAGTGAACAGAGATGGGATGTAGAAACCTCTGTTAGTGTGGGAACAGTCATTCAGTAGCTGTTTGTCTCCCTTTCTCGCTCTCTCTCTTTAATGGTGAAGGAAGTCTAGAGTAGCTGCATAGACTTTAAGACTTCAGATCTTAGATAAGTCATAACCCCCCCTGGACTTGTTCCTGAAAAATGCCAAGCACTGTAGCCAATCTAGCAAATCATTTTAACTCATTTAGAGTTTTAATCTTTAACTACTCAATGGGGCTTTCATATTATTCCTAAACACACAGCTAATAACAGCTTTCTGGATCCAGCTACAGAATTTATCACTTTGCAAGACTCAGATTTGTCTCCATGCCCATTTCCCAAACTCTTCAATAGTTCCTTCTCCTTTTCATGACCGAATCCTCTGGGACTATGTATGCTCACTATGTATTTGAATAGTAAAATACTTGCATAATGAAGCTTCAATTTCAGTGGCAGCCCTAAGATAACACTAAAATACAAATAATAGATAAGAACAAATATGATAGAAATTCTTATCCTGCGTCTAGAGATAGAAAAGAAATAAAAAACCTGAGCAGCAAGCCTGAAGCCTGTGTTCTTTCAGGCTCAAATGGGACTCACACTTCAAAGCTGAGAATAGTTGTCTTAGTCCAGAATCCAAATTTACAAGTGAAGTTCGACTATGTCAGAGCTAGTTCTCTTACCCTACATGTTGTAAATACCTTTGAACTCACTCCTATGAAACAGAAGTGCTTTCTGAAGAAAAAAGTTGAAAAGATAAGTGGCTTACGAGCTACTGTAATTAAAATCTAAAAGATGCTTTCCCAGCTGTTGCTTTTGAAGTTATGCTTAGTTGGTGGCTAGGTGCCAGCATTCAATTAGAAGTATGCATTTTTATTAACAGACTATCATGTGTTATATTATGTCAATAATTCCTTTTAAATTAATTCTTTTTATTTCTTGCGATAGTCACAGGTGTCCAGGTCATTAAATATTAAAATGGGGCCCACTGACAATTGTGCAACATCCTAAGTTTGTTTGGTGTTTTATTTGCTCTTCATTTGAAGTTCAAAATTAAAATATCTCTGAACTTGTAGAAAGGAGGGTTTGGCCAAGATAAGTTAATGCCTGAGGGGAAAAAAATCAAAAAGAGAGATGCACAGTCTATGTGCAACTTTTTGCCTGCGTTTGAGTTTCTAATTATCGTGGTTTCATTTACTTACTCATCATATGCGTGTTGCAAGTGGGGGCCTCATTATTTTGATTCACTTTCTTAGATGTCAAAGTCTCAGGCTCGAATTAGTATTGTGAGTTGGGTTTGATGTTTGTAGGCTGTTAGAGGTACTCAACTCCATGTCAGAACAGCACAAGAATCATCTTCCTGAAAACAGTCAATCTCCTATTCTCCCAGCTTTTTATTGCAGGATTCATCTCACCTAACTTTAGACGACTGCAGTCTGGATACCTTCATCTAAGCCTGACGGCTAAATTTTCTCAATCTGGCTAATTCAGACAGCTATTTTGGGTCAAGATGAATGGAGCCTGGAAGCATTTTTTTGTCTTCCTAACGTGGTGACAGGAGCTTTAAACAGTAAAGTCTGGCAGAGGTTATCTACTGTCTGAAGATGCCTGAAGTTAGAAGAGGTGTTCCCACCCCTATTGTCTTCATGCATGGTTAAGCCCCTACCCAGTATGGAAAAGGATTGAGTCGTATTCATTTTTTTCAGGGTGCCAGTGGACGTTCAGGATACTAGCCTGCTATTCAAACCATAACACACAGTATTGGGTTTCCTCTTCCTTTATAGCTTGGTACCATGGCAAATTCTGGACCACGTGTCATATAGGCTGAACTCTGCAGGCTGTGGAGCAGCTGGTCTGGTGTCTCTCAGTGCTTGTTGCTAACTAAGAAGGTCACTTCTGAGACTCAGGGACCCTCTATTCTCAATCAGTTTTGGCTATTCCTTTTGAAATGGTATAGGGAGAAAGTTAAATTGCACTGTACACAGAAAGTTAAAAGCAACAGCCTTGTTGCTTGCTTTTTCTCAGTAACAACTCTCTGGAACTGAAGATCCTCTGAAATGCTCTCTTAATTACTAGATATCGGTAATGTTTGTAATACAATACATATCTTGTTGGTAAAGTATATGTAGTTAGTAGTGTCCTTCATTCGTGGTATACAAAGGGTGTCAAAGAGTTTTGCCAGTACAAATTAATTCCTCCTTGCATAATATTTTTGAGTAGCTGCCGTCTTCATTTTACACATGGAAAAAAGTGATCTGCCCACGGTCATGTTGGAAATGTGCTAAAAGCTAATTGGAAACCTAGAAATCCTCATTTCTGTTCCTCCTTTGATGGCTCCTGTAGATGTGACTGACAAATGCTGTTTCTTGAGATATTTTGGAGCTAAGTGCACTAGGAAAGCAAGTGGTATATATGCTCATCTGCCATCCCATACCAGCTTCTCATTTTAATCTCAGATGAGGAGGGCAAGCCTCTCATGTGCTCAAAGGATGGAGGGAATTGTTAGAAATAACAAAAGAGAAGAGAGAACAATTACAATGACAGAAGAGAATAAGACAAATAGCATTTAAAACCCATTTCTTGGTAACAGCTTTTCTAAATGATTTAGCTAATTAAAAAATACAGATGTTGATTTGACCTATTAGTCATTTTTCATTGCACTTTTAAAGTTTTGGATCACAATGTATTTTTAACCATCTGCAAATAGCTTAAGAAAAATGTATATGCCAAAACATTCTTTTTATAACTGAACAGCTCTTTCAGTAAAACCCAAATTTTCACATAGATCTGTGCAAAAGCTGATGTTTCTTCTCTCTCTGACCCATCCCTGACACGTCTAAGAGCTACCTTCAGGAGATATACCACTTCCCTCCATTTATAGCCCATCTTCCACTGAATAGTAATTGATTGCTGGCCTTTGCAAACAACAAATTATGACTTTAGCTGCATTGTCCAGCTGTGTTGTAGGAAAGAAAGTCAATGTTTTGTCTACTGCTCACTTTTTTCTTCATGCTGTACCTGTTGGTTCATTCCAGAGAGGCCCAGCACCCTCAGTTTATGTCTTTTTGGTAATCTGAGACTGAGTAGCCTGAGGAAGTTGGTCACTTGCCATCCAACCCAATATCCTACACATGAACACATGGGCCACTTGTCCATACATGCATAGACTAAGTGATGGATTGCAGGATGTAGCAAAATCTGCCAGGGAGTTGGAAGGATTTCAGTTTCTTTGGATAGTCTGTGACCTATTTATGCGTGCTGTATTGATAAATGAAGTGAAAAATCTTTTACACCTTTCAATGAAGGTGCCGTTTGGTCTGGCAACAGTGCTGACAATTTTAGTGATGTCCTATAGGAAACAGCTGGGATTATTAATTCATTTTTATACAGGTCACTAAGCATCCAGAAGTCAATATTTCTTTTAAATTGCTCTCGATCTGGACCAAATCCATTCTGAAGGTGAAAGGTTCCAGATATATAGTGCTACCACCGATTATTAGAGTCCTTTTTAAGTCTTGCCAATTGTTTTTCTTTGATTCAGCCTAAGAATGACTGTATCAGGCAGAACAGAAAAATTGTACATGCTCTTTAACTTTTGTTTTCAGCTCATGGTGTGATTTCATTCTTTAGTTCTTGGAAATATACTTTATTTTATTACAGATGACACCAATCAGGGTGAAAAAAAGATGAGAAAGACTTTAGATTCTGAGTCTGAAACAATTGCTCAGTGACTCAAGACTCAAATGTAATGAGGAAGGAAGAATTGCAAGAAAGAAAGAAAGATTCGCACAGACACAGTTAAGGATAAAGCTAAGCAGAACTGTACAGTTTCAATTCACAGGAATTTCTTCAAACCTGTAATTTGACTTTGACTTTGTGAGAAGACATACTTGCTGACTCTGACATTTGATGAAAGTCAGAGCAAAAATACTAAACTTCAAGGTGCATGATGTCAAAACTATGGGTCTGAAATGTGACCTTAACATCCTCAGTCTTTGGAGGGGAAAGGAGGCAAAATGAAACTTTGCTGTTGATCTCTTGAGTGATAATGCTATACGGCTGGGTCTTCAGATGTTGTCATTTACACTGCTACCTGGCTGGCTTAACACATTACTGATTCTCTTTTATAATCCTTTTTCAGAGTTGTGAATGACTAAACAAGTCCCAGAGAATCAAGCCCTATATCTTACTTGGATATTCAACAGCTGGAAAGAGTACGGAAAAGAGCTACAGTAACTATGCAAGGGCTGGGAAGAGTGCTTCACAGCAAGATGTTAAAAATGCAGTACTGGCTCTTTAAACAGAAGATCAAAGATGATTTGATTACAGTGTGTAAACTCCTTCTTGAAGAGACACTAGTGATACCTGAAATAAGTGAAACAAGCAGTACGAGGCCAGTGGCAGGAAGATAAACCCACACATATTTATTATAGATATATAAACAATCCTCTTGTCATGGAAATTAAAATAGCAAGCAAAAGAATGGACCAAAGTGTCATTGTGCAATATAGCTTTCAGCCAAGCAGAAGAAATTAGTCACACTGTAAGGGTGGCTGGATGAATTAGTATCACTGATCTTACACAAGAGGTCACACTAGCTGGTTCTGTGGCGTCTTTAGGTCTTGATGTTTGTTGCTTGACAACCCTGACTCTGTCCTGCCTCTCGCCTTGATGTGCGTTTTTGGAGTGCTCCTTGTATTTGGAAACACCTGAAGTACTAGAGAGTCTGTGGAAATATCCAGACCAACTTTCTACGTTAAAAGACAAGTTAAAAAATTACTTGAAAAGTTCTAGGGCTACTCCCTTTTGGAATTTGGTTCTGTAATATTCATTCAGTTACATTTCCACTTTTATTACAGATGGACTGATCAAAAATGTGACAACTTTGTTGCTACTGGTTTTGGTTTTAGCAATTATAGGCTTTACCCTCCAGTTGTGACAAATAGGCATGCAAGCAGCTGGACCAGAAGCATTGCAAAAGACAAAAAAGCCAAATATTCAAGAAGCTTCCTAATACAGTTTTCAGACCAAGGAGATTTGAAGAAGGGCAGTGAAAAAACTGGTTGGGAAGTTTCTTTCATAAAATGATCTCTCTTTAAAGAAAAGTTTTCTGTAGAAAAAACTTATTTCTGTAGATATTTTTTGACTTTGTATCAGGAAATCCAAGCCCAAATTATTTAGTTTTGGGCTTATTGGACCTGAATAAAATATCTCAATTTGTTCAACGGGCCAGAAATTGTTGGTGATGAGCCAGTTCAATATTCTTTGTTTTGTTGTGGTGGTGTCCCTAGGGATTTGCTGTTCTCCTAACTCATTCCCATTCTATCCTGTGGGGCAGATTGATTATCTGTATATAACACAGATAGATCTCCTCTGGAAGCAAGAACTGTGGTGCAGTGTGGGAGCTCTGTGATGTCTTATGGAAATGTCATCCCTGCAGAGAGCACAGGAAAAGGAGCAAATGTAGGTATTCTTAGGTCAGGCGGAAAAAAGAAATAGCATGCCAAAGAACCATTTTTCAGGAGTATCTGCAGGAATATCTTTATGATCAGCTAAACTATTATTAAAAAAAAAAAAATTAGTAATTTTCCTTCTTTTCACTACTGTCACTTTTTTTTATCTCACCTAAGCTGTTTTTCTTTTTTATCAGTCATGTTGAACGCTGGTAAAATTCTTCTTCATCCAACCTCAGGCACTCATTTTCAGGAAATTAACTTGGCATCATAACAGCTCTTAACATCTGTGACTCTTGACTTGGAGATAGTTGACTAAAAGGGCTAGACAGAGTTTTAATTTATTGCCAAATAAATTATTGTTGGTTTTTTTTTTAAACTAGGACTTAAGAGTTCGTTTTTTTCCCTTCATTATATTAAGTTTATTTGGATATGAGAATAATATAAGGGATAGAATGTGTTTTGTACTCAACATATTTCAGAGAACAGGCCAAAACAGATTATCCTCATATTTCCAGAAAAAAATTTGTATTTATTGGTATAAAGATTTTGTTTTAATTTCTAGACAGATATTGATAAACCCTTGCTGTGAAATCTGAAGTGGATGTAGGATGCTAAGAATACTTGGTGCAAAATAGCTGTGCTCTGCTTTACCTTCCTAGTTCCAGTGCAGCATTAACTTCACTTGTGTTTACACCACAGTAAAACAAAAGACTGCAGGAAAAAGCTACCAACCAAGCCTATTTTTATAGGATAATGATACTGTGATAAAAACACTTCTGTTGCCAATGAAGAGCATAATGTAACCCTACGATCTACATGTGGAAGATGATAGGCCCACTGAATCACTGTAACCAGCTGGTTCTGCACCTAGTTTTCCATTCCTAATGTAACATCATATTGATACTTAATTTACTTCCACATCCTATTCCTGACTTAATTTACTTCCACATCCTATTCCTGATCATCCTTTCTTCTTCATGGTCTTTCAGATCTTTCTTGATTTAATTGAATTATCACAGGCAACTATGTCAAAGACCTGCAATCTGGAAGAACTCTTCTGCCTCTTTTTTTTTCTTTTTTTCATAATTTTCATTTTATTCCCACTCTTTTCTATTCGATCTTCTTCTTGCTATCACAATTTCCTAACTTAACTAGAAAGGCAAATACTTTAGTTACCTTTATAACAGTTGAGAATTCTTTCCACTGAGCTGAATCTGCTTTGGCTAGCAGTCACACTCAGACACAAACTGAATTTGGTTCTAGATTCTAAATTTCAGGTGTTCTCCTTCCTGCAAATGAACCGAAAGAACCAAAAACACTCTTGAGTCTTGACAATTCTGAATTTTTATATCCGAATCGGGATGTTGAAGATGAAGTCTATTCTAGCTTTTCCACTTAAATTCCCACCAGTTACCTAGTGGTAACATATTTTTTTCTTTCTTACATTTTCTTAAATAGTAATTAAAAATGTTAGCTACATTTCTACTTGAGTTATTCATCTAGCAGAATAGAAAAATGAATATTTGGGTGGGAACTGTGTATATGATTTTTTTAAATAATCATATATTAAAATCGTTAAGCAACTGTCTTAAGAGTGAATGTTCAGAAAGTTCAGTACTGAAGGCTTAAATTACAGCCTGATTTTTCCAAAGAGAAAGCATTGATAATCACCAGGGGAATCACAAAAAAAGGCAGATTTCAGTACATGTTTTTAGATGTGTATGTTTGAAACTTTCGGTCCAAATCTGCAAAATATAAAAAGAAAGGTCCAAGGTCCTATGCTATCACTACTTCTTTAACAGTCCAATGCCAAAACAGTATTAAACTTCGGTGTTTCTAAGACTTAGTAGATCAATATTAGGTCTTTTACATGTAAATCCTCTGCATGTATTTCTATAATTAGGTCAGCAGTACCTATTTTGAAACTCTTCATTTATCAGTTTATGGAAATGGAGAAATAGCCAGTGTTTAAAAAATTTCAAATGTAAGTCTTCTTTCACTTTTTTTCCAAATAATTTATGTACAATTTCTTTTGCACTACAGGTGTTTTTTTCTAACTGTAAAAGCTGTCTTTTTAACCAACTGACTTTAAAATGTTCATGCTTAAACCTCAATATTTTTATTACTTCTAGTATGGAAGATCAGTAAGTCAAAACTACTAAAAAAAAGTTTTAAGGGCTGTACTTCCTGCTATTTAGTTTTTTGTCTTTTATTGATGAAACAATTCAGTTCAGTTATTCATATATTTCAAATAAATGTAATCACAGATCCTTTCTGATTTAAAGACTGTGTTATTGAAATTATTTCACTTGCAATTACCACAGTCCTCCTCCTCTCTCCATCTTCTCTCTCCAGGAGACCTTCCAACCACCCGAACATGAAAACTTTTAGAACCCAACCTCAGCTGAAGACAACCAGGAGAGGTGTCCTGCAGTACAACCCACCTTCTCTAGGACCAGGCTCCCAGGTTCTGTTCGTAGATACCACCCTGGACTTGTTGCCATTTCTACTAGCTAAGAGCATTAAAAGCCTTGATCTAAAACCCACCCGGAGTAGTGGTAATCCTACTCTTATATTCTGTAAGTTTTTCATTAGGATTTATAATTATACTGTACCATTTATTCAGGGTACTGAGGTGAATGAATGAAAAATTTTACTTTTTATTACCTCTCTTAAACCAATCTGATTTTGGAAATCTTCAGTTAAATGAGTTATCCTGACATGTCTTTCCATTTTCTAAACAGGAAGACTTCGTTGGTAAATTTCCACTTGGAAACATGTTTGGGGTTTTTGGTTGGGTTTTTTTGTTTTGTTTTGGTTTTTTTTTCCTTGAACATTGGCTTGTGGAAAAATCAAAACTTTATGGAGGAAAATTGTGATGTCAAACAACCAGAAAGTATCCCTTGGTAAGAAGGAATATTTCATCCTGGGTCAGTTAAACCCATATAAACTATATCTGAGTGGTTTAGGGTTTTTTGCTGTATTGTCTCCAAAACGTTTTACCTGTATGTCCTAACTGAAGTATTTGCCTTGTTGTTTGGTTTGGTCACGTTGTATAAAGCTGTTACTCCTTTTGCCTACCTGATTGCTAACAACAGCAGTGCAGACACAGTAGCGCAGATATCCGTGAGGGGTGGCAGCCCTCAGAGTCACCCATCATACCCCACGGCATGCCTGTTCTGCAGTCACATTCTCGGTTGCTTTGCGTGACCCCACTAGAGTACAGCTGAGGATGTCATCCCACCCCAGGGGAAGCTGGTGAGAGGGACCTGCAGGGACTTCTGCAGTCCTTGGTTTGCCCTGTTTTGCGTCTATGGGGGAAGAACCTTAACCTTTGGTTTTGATATGCGTTGTCCTGTTCAATAACCAGAAATAAAAGAGAAATTGGCATTTTCACCCTTTTTACTACTTTCTTTCCTGATAACGCTTGAAATGTATTTAATTCCTCACCTAAGAACAATTCATCTTGTCTCCTTTTTAACTGGTTAGCAGGTAATAAATGTTTATTCTCTGTGATAATTGGCAGTCCTATGGTGATCAGCACAGTATAAGAGCCAAGACAGAAAAGAATGCGTGCTTGTAAGCTAGCAGACTAGGGATTTAGAATTTTCCCTTTTCAGCTTTAAGAAAATCTTGTAACCTGTGTGGGCCATCCTTTTAGGTCAATTTCATGCAGACTATTTTCTCTTTTTCTATATCAATCCTAAATTAATACAGTAGGTGCTCTGCAGCCAGCATGGTTTTGCATTGATCTTGGCCAGCTTGTTTACAGTGTTTTGGCAAGTTGCTGATGTACTTCTCCCTGGGGATAGAGCAGGGGTTAATTGCTGTTAAACTCTCAGTGCCAAGTAATGGTTCAGACTCTGTGCTACATTAAAGATGACACTAATAAGGAAAGAGTGCACTGGATTGCTCTCTGTTGAAAATTGGACTTGTGGTGACAGAAACTTGGAGCAGAGCTGATGTAATAGGGAGGCCATAATGTAATTATAACTGCTGAACATGTGTCATACCAAGTTAAATGATACATTAATGAATCAAAACAGGTGATGGAGTGTTGCTCTTTCAGCAGATAGAGGTGTTCTCAAGGTCAGATTGTCATTAATTTAATAATCTATAAACTGGATATTCTTCAAATTATAAGCAAAATCAACTGTATTTTTTTTGGGGGGGGTATTTCTTGTCCTGTACCAAAGGGATGAAAAAACAGAAGATGTTATTCTCAGTATAATTTTGTTTATCCCTCTTTTATTATATCTCTATTATACCTAACACAATATATGTGTACATAACATTTTTCAGCCAGGTGTGAGCTCTGGTTCCCTGTGCTCTGAGCAGGCTGAACACAAGCCAAGAGGTGTGTAGACATATTAGTATAGCATCGAGCTGAGCTAATATGCTTTGCTGAGAGACAGAATACATTACACTGAATACAGTCAGTAAATGGCTTCAAGTCAGTTGGAACCATGGACAAAACAAGTTCATGCCTGCTCAGAGCAGAAGGAAGCGTGTAGTAATATTTTGAGTTATATTATGTATAAAAGCTCTTTGCCTGTTATGATTCTGCAGTAAATGAAAAACCACCTCTTACCTCAACTTGTTCCTTGTTTAACTCCAGTGTCATGGGTGAAGTTTCTACTTTTTTAATTTTGGTAGGACCTCTTTGTTCAGGAGTTAAATAAAGGCTTCTGTTCTAGATCAGGTGACAGTCCAAGACACCACCATACAAATGATACCTGACTGCCTGAACACGACAGTATCTACCTATCTATCTCTCCAGCAAGTTCAGAGTACTTAAAGAAACCCATCACTGAAACCTACAATATTTTCAAAAGTAACCTTGGTTGAGAAGTTAAATCAGGGCCCCACAGAACAAAGAATATAGCCATTTTTAAGAAAAAAAAAATCCTTGCTTGAATGTTGCGGTCCTTCAATTCCTGCCATGTCTAAAAAATTCTGTTTATTTCACATTTGTCTTGCATTCCATAAGCTTTTCGTTTATCCTCATACTGTTAAAAAAATGAAGCAAAGATTTTTTTAAAGGGTCTAGCTTAGTTCAGTAAGTTTCTATTAAAAAAACGGGATTTTAATGCCTAAATCACATCGGGTCTTTTGAAAATGTCACGCTACGGTCACACTTTGACTTTATTTCTTAATTCTTAATTTTTTCTTTTTCTGATATGGCAAATAAATATTTAAAAAAATGGAATTTTGTAACAGATTCCTTGATTCTGTATTGTTTTTATCTTTTAATTTCTTTTGTGTAAAGGTTTTTGGGGTTGCACTCCTTTGTGTTTCAGAAAATCTTGGACTTTACATCATTTTCCTTCTGATGTCATACTGTTTAAGGGAGGCAGTTTTTTCCTGTTGGGAAAGTAAAATAACAGTAACACTACAAGCCCTTACAGATCTCAGGAGATCTGCTAGAAACTAGGTCCATGCCAGCTCTGTTAATCAACGTGTCCTGTCTCCCAGCACTGTTCTTCGACAAAATATCTCCTGGAGGCCAAGCACCTCCTGAGCATGAGTTTGTGAGGAACATATATCTCAATCTTCCCTGTTCCCCACCCTCTTGTCCGCTTGTCTTCCTCTTTGTATTTTGATGAAACAGATGATAAGCTGTGCAGCTCAGTGGCTTCCTTTTATGGTCAACCTACAAGGTTTTTTGTTCTTTCTGCAAAGTTCAAATTTGGCCTATGAGTCATTTACATTTAGGAATTACTGAAATAAAAGTCTTCCCTTTCAGAAGGTGTCAGGGAAATCAAAATTTCCTGAAGGCATACATGCTCAGAGCAGACATTACCACTGGGGACAGTAACAGCAGTTTCTGTGTCATTTGGCATTCTTCACCCTTAAAATACTGGCCGTTCACTTCTCGTGGGGAGAGGTAAAGCAAATATTGCTTCCATGGTATGTACTGCAAGTCATCTGCCTTCACAGTCAGGTCAGCATTTTTTGAAGATGGAATACCTGGATGGGTTTTTTTTTCCCCTGAAGATTTTGTCTCAAGCCACGTCCATCTTAGTGAAAAGTGAATGTTGCTTATCGTGCTGGGACCATGCATTAAAATGCTGTGGCGTGTGATCTCCCAGCACCACATCTACTCTAGTCATCCTTACTATAGAGGCTTGATACCCCAGCACTTTCTTGTTTGGCTGGTCAGTTAACCAGATCTAAGAATCATGGATATTTATTATGGTTGCCAATCTAAGACTGAATTTCACCTTTGAGAGTCATAGGAAATTTCATTGCCCGTTTTATTTATCGCAGTGTAAGATTGGAAAAGAATGGCTAAGCACTATAATGCTTAAAATGACATTCTCAAGGAAAATTTGTTACCTTACAAGGGATAAATTATCTAGAACATTTCATTAAGAAGGCTTTTTGCAATACCCAGAAGTTATACATGTTTAGGGGAACTCATTGACTCTCCAAGGTGTAAACTGCCACTATCTTAGTGGGGGAAAATAGAAGAACACTTTACCATGAAGCAAATCTGATCAAAAATGTTATGTTGTCAACATTGAAATGTTCTGTGGGAATATAACAAATTTGTAGAGACATTGTGGGGAAAAAAGCATTTTAGTTTTGGAATGGAGCATCGAAACTTTTGGATTTGGAGCAATATTTTGTGTCAAGATATATTAGATTTTGGATTGTTAACCATCATCTATGATTTAAAAAGTCAAGATTAGATTAAAGGATTTTAATTTTATAGAAACAGAGCACAACCCTAACAAAAAATTAATTTCCTTCATAAATTTTTACTTAAGTGGAATAAAATAAATGAAGAAACGCTCTTGTTCTCACTGTATGAGGCATAATATGGATTGGAATGTGAACCAGATTTGGAACATGTGGGGTCCCGTCCAGCAGATGCCGAAAGCTTACCTTCAGAAATCTCTCATTCTTGGTGCTCCCTGAGACAAATACATTAGTACTGTTGCTGAAAGTCAGTGACTGCATGAGATTCATCAGTCTCTGCCTCACCAGTATGTTGTTATCGATTCAGAAGAAAAACAGATCTAAAAAATTGTGATGTATGCTGCAAAATGGAAATTCCAGGCTTTAAACCAAACTCTCAAGAATGTCCTGATTCTGCTTTTCTCCAAATCTCCCTGTATTCAACCACACACCCAAGGCAATATCCCACTCTTTGGTACATGTCAATGGTAAAATTTCTCTTTGAGTCTTTATAATCGTGAGGAATTGCCAGTGGCTGTGGAGGTGCTCCCTTAGTACAATAACTATGTTACTTGTATGACATCATAGAAACAAAAAGTATTTTTAGGACTGAAATTACAGTGTCACCAAGTGCAGCAGGACTTCTTTCACTGACAGCAGTGGCAGGTTTTCTATCCAGTACTTATATAATATAACAGCAGGGTCATATGCATCATTATTATCCCCATACACAGACTATACTGGTTATTAAGCATGGCTTCACATGTCATCAGTGTCCATTATCTACTCATCACCCTTGATCAGTCCCTGTGAAATCTATCTGGTTCTTGAAAATAAACAAAGCTCCAGAGAAAATTTTGATGTCTTGGTATTTCTTTGCTACCTTTTTTAAACCCATATGTAGATGTTGAGTTGTAGTTTTGATTGAAGGATTCCTTGGAAATATATTGAACTGTGTAATGTAATTCACAAGAAATTGCAATTGAGTTATCACCTGTTACTGATGACCACAAGAAAAAAAAAAAAGCTCAAATCAGCTATTTGAGGTTAATGTGCCTGAAATACTATTCAAATTTCTCTGGTTGGGTTGTAGAGGATTAAGTTCTCACAATTTGGTCAAACAGATTTTTAAATTCCTCTATCCAGTAATCTATTTTGTATGGTCCGAATCCTGCACGTTTTGGTCTGGAACACTGAGAGAGAATAATGTACTTTAACATGTCTGAGTAGAGATAAAATTATGTCTTTGGGGCTATGTGAAGGTGGACTTAGGTCACATGTCCACTTAGCCCAGGATAATCTACTCCTCGGAGAAGGAGCTAACTAATTTCTTAATATTGCCCTTATAGTTGCAATGCTCCTTTCTACCAAGTGTTAGATCTCGAAGACACATATGCCTTTTCTAAGGAAAAGGAAAGGTGCATTTCAGAGACACTAGCACATTCCCAAAGTCAATACCATTTGTTCTTCCAGTGCCATTCATCTTTCCACTGGAAGCACAACTTCTTTTATGATACAGATGCTTGAATTGTGTGCATTATCAACATTCTCTGACATCATAGTCCCTGTATGATGTAGTCAAAATCTGGGATTTCACTTTACTGATGTCTGCACAAACACAAAAATGGTTCCTGCCCTAGGGATTTTACAATATAAACATTAAAAAAAAAAAAAAGTAGACAATGGTTGAATTCAAGAACAGGAGACAAAGGAATAAAGAAACAGTAGCAATCTTGGCACAGCTGGAACCTAGCATTTATCAGGTTGTGTTGGCATCACACAACTGAGTTTTAAGACTATGAAGATGAATAAGGAGGTAGCTTTACAGGGGGTAATAAGGTACTTTTTTGACACCTATCTTCATTCTTTCTAAGTTATGAAATGCACATTTTCCTCCATTCTTGCATATCCTTTGTAGCCTGAGCATGGAAGGAAGGGGAAGAGGTGTACTTCAAAGTCCATAAGAAGATGCAGACTTGTCTCAGGTATTGATTAGAGGTCAGTGTTACATTTTACTGAGCTTTTGTTTGCATATGAGGTAACCCAGAAAAGAAAAGTAAGGAAAAGTGGATGGAAGACAAAGACCCCGCAGTAGGACACTGGAAGAGGTTAAGGAGAGTTTACCATGAAGTACGCTGTAGGAATGATTAGAAAAGGAGGAAGAAAAGCGCATAAGAAGAGGGTCACTGAGACCAAAAGAGAACAGTTTCAAAAGGAGTGTGGTTCACTGCCTTAAAGGCAGGTAACAGGTCAGTGAGGATGAGAAAGGAGGCATTGTCCTAGCTACCCTGATGCAAGAGAGCAGTCATTTTAAACTGGGAAGAATAATGTCATTGCACTGGAAGAAACATGATGGTATTTTTGATGGGATTGCAAAAAGTATAATCAGCAAGTTCACAGATAAAAGGAGACTGCAGATAGCAATAGCAACCCCAGCTAAAACATTGCCAACTGTGTGACAGTGAGAATATTTAGTTAACAGCAACTGTTTATGTTGATTTATGAATTAAATGAAGCTTTCTTTCATCCACAAAGTTCTTTTTCTTGTTTTTCCCTGAATTTGTCATGAATTTTAAGCACCTTTTGTTTATATTTCTTGGCTTGGGTTTGGACTTATTTTTGGTTTCTTTACCTTGCCAATTTAGAAAATGTAAATAGACTAGAAGCTATTGCTGCATTTAAATGAGACACATGCTTACCTTAAACTTAATTTGATATTAAGGTTTCTTCAGTTGTTTGAAGAACCAATACCAAAATTACTCTTGCAAATTACTTATTGAAATTCCACTCTGATGCAACCCCCTTCTAGTCTCTTCTGTACTCCAATCCTTCTTTAAAAATGGTCTTATCAACATTTCTCTAGATTTTCCTGAAACTACCGTTGTTAAGAGTATATTTATTCCATCCTCTTTTCCCTTGTTTATTTATTATCTTTCAGCTATTCTATTAGACATATACATTTCCCTCATAGGACATATATATTGGGATATTTTAGCTGGATTTTTACTGTGATGTTTTGTGTTCTATGCTTTTGTAAAATGTATTTATTTTTAAATTTGTCTGTATCATATGTTTTTGAATTGGGAATGTAGACCTAAATATTCTAAAGCGTTCTAAAGTGTTTCCATTGCTACCGGTTTTGATTCATATCCTGGGAATTGCACAACCGGGAAAATAAAGCCCTGTTTTTATTTATGTATTTCAGTATTTCTAGAGCTTCCTCCTGGCTCAAGGTGCAATCATTAAGGGCGCCAGTTTCCCACAAATGCAGTTAACTGTATACTGCTGCTTAAAGACCTAAATAAACCAGCCTTCCATAACCTAACTATTGCATGTGGTAAATCTCTGACACCCCCAAATCCATTGCATTCCCCTCAGAATCCCCAGTCGTAGCACCCTTAGCGTCTTCTAGGCTGTAGAAAATATACACCTTAAAATATAGTATACCTACAATATTTACAGTTTATATATTTTAAACTGGACAAGTATCTCATTCCAGGGAAAAAACATGAAGAATATTCCCCTTCTGAGTGACTACTGTGTCAATGCAGCAGAGACCCAGCTAATAAAGTTTTTTCATATTAAGGGAGTTATAATTTGTGAGCAGGATCTCAACAGTTGTCTTTAGAATAAGACAATATGCCTTTCCCCTCCCTACCGGGCCTAATTCCCTGGTAACCTTATTGAAAATGTGCATGGGCTACAAAACTAAAGATTAACTGTCCAGGGACCTGCTTCCTGGAGCTTATTTGAAGATTAAATCAAATGGCAGGCAATATATATTTGGTAATTCAGCTTTGTTTCAGACTTTTCCAATCTAGTGGCAAGTATAATAGAAGAATCTGACACTCAAAAGCACTAAATGGGTTTTTCTTTTTTCCCCTTTTTTTAATTTGAAAATGCCTGGTATTTCTGTCTATAGCAAAATTAGAATTAATTATTTATTTCCTCATGTCTGAAGATCCTGTTCTTTTATTTTTGAACATGAAGCAAAGTAATTTTAATTACAGATGATGTGAACAATTTTTCTCTTTTTGATGAGATATTATTCTTTCATTTTATTTTACGTAACAAATACCAGCAAAAGAGTTTAAAGAGAAGCAATAAAATATCTACTTTAGGGTTACAGCATTCATTTAAACAGAAAGAGAAACACACATACTGGTTTTTAATTCAGTGTTTAGATTATGTATTAGTTAAACAGATTTCTATTCAGCAAATTGGATTGAGATGGATGGAGATGTTATGCTGTTTTAAAAAACTGTATTTAGAAGGCACATTCAAAGACACTGAAGTGCGATTTGTCCTAGTAGCAGACATCTGAAGAACAAGTGACATTCTTACACAAAATCTATATTGGTGATGTATTTAATTACAGAGTTGATTGCAATTGACAGCTTCAGTGACCTATGAGTGCACTGTTACTGACTGATGGATGCTTCAAATCTGGTTACTTTTAAACCAATTCACATACTGTTCAATAATATCCTGTCAAACTGCAAACTACATTTTTGCATGTATATGGACTAGGCAGAGAACATTTTAATTAAAATAAGGTAGAGATGAATGATGTTTAAAAATTGATGTAATTCTTAAAAATACGGTCATCGTGATTTGAATAGGAGATAAAGAACGCTCAGTATAATTCAGGGTGGCTGTATTCCTTAAGAAACATATATTTTACTTTCATGCTCACTCATATGAGCCCAAAACCTTTCAACACAGATTAGCTTTCCAGCCTCTTCTGCACATACGCAGGCAGTTCTTGTTAATAGCTGGGGAAAGTCATTGAGAAAATGGTACCTGAGCTTTCTGAAATCACGTGACATATGCTAGGGGAGACTCTGGAAGCTTTGCAGCCAACTTCAGTGCAGAGGCCAAGTCCCCTAGCACCAAAAGATGACTCCAATGGCCACATTGCTCAGACCTGCTGGAGCACTAATCACAGTCTAATCCACAACACGTTTCTCCTGCTTTTGTAACAGCACATGCACTGTAGAGTGCAAATGCAAGTCTGGGACTAGCAGGAAGCAATTCTTCTCCCTTGCTCCTCTGTCTCCCTTGCTTCCACTTCTCTGTAGTTCTGTGGGGGTAGATCCTGCTTTTCTCAAGCTGTTGAATATTGACTTGAGACTCTGTGGACAGGTAGCTATTTCTTAGTAATATCTAGAAGCATAGCCTATCCTCTGGAAGAGCAGCCAACAAGGTATGAACTTCTGGCTGAAGAGCTCATGTTCCAATCTGAAGCCAAATGGCATAAGAGTGTATGGTTCATGTATACCTAAGTGAAAACACTGCAATAAGCATAGGAATAGCTTACAATGAATACACCTAATAAAACATGCTCTTAGCAGGGAGCAAAAGGCAGCTGTATCTACTAGGTGTCTCTTGTTTGCAAGTTCAGAACAAGTTATTCCTGACTAGAAAGCAATTTCTCTCCAGAAGCAACTGAAACTAAGCTAACCTGGTTACTCAGCGGTGCCCCAACCCCTCTCTCCTTCCCAGATGTAAGGATTCACAATGCTGCGGAGCAATCCAGGAGCTAATCTGGGGTAAAACTAAGCTTTCCCCCAGCCTGGCTTTATCAACATGCACTGGGATGAGAGAAGAGATAAATGTAAAGAGAGGATCACTATGGATAACAGCAGATTACTACTGTGTACATTAAGCAGACGTTGGATCTTCCTTCTCCTTTCATATACGAGTGAGGAACCAGTCAACAGAGGTTTTGAAATAATGGAACCAGGTACCTGCATTAACACCTTCTGAGATAAGTGACATTGCTGCCACCTTATGATTGCCTGTGCTGGTCTTCTGCAATTTTCTGGACATACCTATGCTGCATACCCTAACTACACCGATCTGAGGGTGTCATAAGAGCTGTAATAGCTTTTTAAGCATAAAGGATGAAAATGAGGACATCAATAAAAATAATGACATATTTGCTGTGACCTATATCTAGCAAATACAGAAACTTTTCATCAGAAAGAGTACGTATTGAAGACTGCTAATCCCACATTAAAAATATGTACTGTAAACAAAAAACAAACAAACAACGACAACAAAAACAAAACAAGCAAACAAACAAAAAAACAAACAAAAAGACCCCCCAGCTTTCTTTTCTCTACCGGGAATATCTGTCTCTATGACAAAGGGTCATCAAAAAGTACCGGTTGCAGAAAAAGAGAGTTCTGCTGAGAACAGAAGATGAATTATTTGGGCAGAATTACTCATTTATTTTTGGCTTCCTTTTGAAAACAGTGTACCAGTAAGTTGCTAATGTTTTCTACCTGGCTATGCCTTCTTCTCTGGATAGCCAACCACTCTTCGTGTGTATTGTTTACAGGCACAGAGCACGTGGCTTGTGTACTTGCCCTGTGAGCTGGGCTTGGATCAGATCCTTCTGACCCTTTACCTAAGATGTAGCTGTAGGATGGCTTGAGCCTAAGCATGTTTCCTCTGTTTCTTCATTGTGTTAAGTGCTAATCTCCAAGACTAATTTTTTCTTGAGCTTGTTGGGTCAGTTTTATGCAACTTCTTTGCAATGAAGGCTCCAAAATGTTTACATTTCTGTCCACACATGAATGATCTAAGTGGAACAGCTTAGATGGAACAGCTATGCCCCTGACTGCTAAACTAACACTTTGTAGTATAGAACTCCATTTTCAGCTGTTTGTAACTTTTTCAGACTTCAGAAATGTTGGCTGAAATTTTCTGGGTTGAATATCTGCCTCAGGCTGAATAGGCTAAAATAGATCAACTCTTTCAAAGAACAAGATAAGGAAAAAAAGACCTTATTTTCTGATGTTAAAAACTATTATTTGCAACAGGTTTAAGAGAAAACCTTGCTAATGCCTATGTTTTAATGACAGCAGGAGCTGGGCAGTCAGATCCCTGAGTCAACAAGAAAACTTATAAATTCAAAGCACAGATGTTGCTCTGTCCCCTCTATGCCTCGTTTCATTTGATACCAGTCAGAGTGGATGGGGAAAGGCTAGTGGAGGAGCAGGCATTTCTCTGACAAATCCCAGTTTGGTTATTTGATTTGAGGACTGGTGTGATTTCATTACTGACCCAGCAAAGATTATGAGTTCTGCCGGCAGCGTCTGGCCCCTAAAGAGCAGAGACTGGCCACGAATTGGCATAACTGCTCCACTTTTCCACTTTTTATACACTATCCTCTTTAACCACAGTAGCCTCACACTACCACAAGCATTTGAGTATGGATGGGATGGGTCTTCTTTTGTAGCAAGCCAGCCTGAAATTTCCTTTTCTGATATTATTTCCTTGTTGGCCACTTACAGACTGTCTGGGATTTCTTGAGCAGGGTGAGTGAACCAGCAGGTTAACTATGAAGTTACCTTCTGAACTTTGTTGGATTATAAACTGAGATATGGGTGCTTGGTTCACAGTGTTGGAGACAGTGGCTACCTTTGATGGTTGGCTATAGAGCTGAACTTCACTAAATTTTTCAAGTATTCAGGTATATTGTCCTTTTTCAATGATCTTTTGTTTAGGTATTTGAAACTCTTAGGAAAACTTTTCCCTGACTTAATTTTTACATTTATCTTTTCCTGTCTAATCTAACAAAGATGAGTTACAACAATTCTAGCTGCAATAGTTGAATGTTAAGCCAAGTCTAAATTTTTTTCTAATCACCTTGTTTGCTTGGCTATAAGTGCAATATAAGAATAATCTCTGCACATCAGGAAAAAAAATACAATGATGTATTACACAAAATTTGAACTGAATAGCAGACTCAATGCAATTTTCGTAATTTTTCTTTTCATTCTCAACTTTTCTATTTTCCTCTCTGGTATTTCTGGATAGACAATCCAAGACCATCACTATGAATAGGATGTAACAACAGCCATCTGCAGGTCAGATAAACCCATCCATCAGCATATCAGCAAGTGGACCTAAAATATTTATAGAATTTTTATTCATGAGAGAAATAAACCATTAATTGGTGATTAACATAAGAAGGTAATAATGAACTCAAATCTGTGTAGCACAGTTTTGTTATTACGCATTTTCTGCAGGCAAGATAAGAAAACAAAACGAAGAAATTAGTTTTCATTTGCCAGAAGAGCTATTTTGTGTGGATTACTGATGAAATGCATTTTGAAATCTGATGCATCTGTACATAGCCAGATTCATTTCTCTGATCTAATGAAATATCACAAATACTTCCCAAAAAGGGAGCTTTATAACAAACAGTAAAATCTATATCAATCACTGTGTATTCATTATAACTCATAGCCCTGATACTTAATTATGGCTAAATATAATTTCTGACTTGAAACATTTTCAACATAGCACTCAGCATATTCCTAACCTAAAATGCAGGGGTTTTGTATTAAAAGTTCAAATACTTTAATGGATTTGAGGCTGTCATGAACATGTCTATATAGTCAGCAATTACTGAGTTTAAAAGTATGAAAGTAAGTTTAATTTGTGTAGAACAGACAACTCTGTTTGAAAAAAGGTAATGTTCCTTTAAGTGGTCTTCTACAGAAAAAGAAAAGCTGAAGTGCCATAAAAAATTATATCCATTGCTTGCCCTCTCCTAGTTTAATTTCATTTTAACTTTAAATAAACATTTCTTTACATTTAGCAACAGTGAAAAAGGCTGTTCTTACTCATTTTGTATGATTAAAACTACATTAGCAATATAGATGTATTAATTTACAGATACAGATACTAATTGCTTAAATATTGAGTTCAGAACTAGACACTAGTACTGGGAAGGGATAATTGGTTCTTGCCATAGAAAAAAACTATAATAAAGAACTTGAAAGTGCTGTCACATTTCACATAACAAGCAAAATCTCAGAATATTTGAAAAATATTCTGAAAGAAAATGTCTTGGGGCTTTCTTAATGAGAATGAATGTGGTTTGAAAAGATCAAATAATATCCACATATGTCAAATACAGGTTCTAATAACAGTTAGAGATAATGAATAAAATTAAAGTAGGTCATTTTTAGTCATTTAGGATCCAATAGGAGGCATACCTCTTCATAACTGCTTGTTAAAATATAATTAGAAGCATTTGCTGTATTTACAAAAAATATCAATATCAAAGATTAAAAAAATTAAAATGAGATATTTTACCATTCTTTAATTTTCTGGTTTTGTTTTATTAGCATTTGAGTAGTAAATGGCATGTAAATATGTTAATATTGTAATAATTCGCATAGCACAGTCATAACCATAAATAATATGGCAACTATAAGGAATCTGATAGGAGAGGTGGGTTTTTTCCTCTCCTGAATGCGATAGCTTTTAGCAATCCTAAATTGTCTACATATGTATGGAACTGAGCATACAGAATTATGTAAAGAAAGAAAAGTCCAGAGCACAGCATTCTTTGGACACCCAGCTAATGTGTCAATTTTAGATGATATCAAATTTTTACTGAAGGAAGGAGAAAAAAAATAAGGGTGAAGAGTCTAATATAGAAGTGGTTATATCAGCACTTTTCAGCATTGGGCTAAATTTACCAAGCACACGCTGGTCATTCATCCATAACATTGATGCTTAGAAATACGATGGCTTGTCAGGATGTTTGTTTTAGAGATGGATTGTGCAGTCACCACTAGATCCTGGTTTACTACTGAGAGAAGTGATAGGTAGAGCCGGTTGACTTTTATGGCTGAACCATTTCCTGATTCAAAATGCTGCTTTGTAAAATCAAATTATTTGCCATTTTCACAAATCTCCACACTGATTTTTTTGAAGCTGGGTCATTGCATCATTGTGAAATTTTCAAGAGGGAAAATCTTGCTTTGCGCAATTTTCAGTAAAATTAAAGTTCACTTCACAGAGCCATAGGGCAAGGAAGATGTTAACCTAGACAACAGTAAAGGAACAGATGAAAATAAACCATGCTGAAAAATGATGAATGAACTGCAAGAAAGCAGGACAAGACGACTCATGAGAACACAAATGGAATGAAAAAGTCAAGAAAAAAAAGCAATTAAGTTTTCAGAGTAGGCCTCAGTAAATGTCTTAAGGCTTAGGGAGACCTGTAGGCCAGGGGACTCAAGGGATGCCTTGTGAACTGAACGAGGCCGGTAGCTACTTACCACAGGACAAGGAGAGAGACATTGTTAGCTACAGATGTATTCCCCTGACATCATCTTGGAGCCAACGTTATCTCAGGTGAGTTGTCCTATTGACTGCTCATTTACTGCCCATTTACGGATGTCCCATATCCTCTTTCACCACTGCCTTCTCAGTCCTCAACACTGACATCATCTTGGAGCCAATGTTATCTCAGGTGAGTTGTCCTATTGACTGCTCATTTACTGTCCATTTACGGATGTCCCATATGCTCTTTCACCACTGCCTTCTCAGTCCTCAACACTGCACTGCATCAGAGCACAAACCACACTGACATGGGCAGAAAAGGAGACTTTGGGTAACTCATTGGAGATAGATAAAAAAGTATGCAACATGATAATACTCAATAAAAAATACAAAATTGGGCATTATTATGTTGCTTACTTTCTCCAAGACATATCTAAGGTATGGTTTCTTATATTCAACTTCATAATTAAAAATCTCTTTGACATTCTTGCCATCTTGAACCTTAGTCAATGGCTTTGAGAAAGATGTTCTTAACCCAATTATATAACTTCAGAAGTTGTGGCAAGATTTTCCTCATAGCCCTTGTCTCTGATAGTGCCATCTCCCTTTGGATCTTCCTCTCTTTTCCCCTTCTCTACTGCAATAAGGGAAAACTTCTTATCTCCCCTCTAAAAGCTCTTCATGGTCTATTCATACCACTTAATTAACAACTTTGTACAAAGGTTATTACTGAATGCAGTGGGACTCCGCATGTATGAGGAGCCTTGACATAGGATGATATTTAGGGTAGGGTCCCATTATTGAATTTATTACTGCAGTTTCACTCTTTCTCGTCTGTTTTTTTATTTTCAGTTTTTGTCTAATAATTTTGGGTTGCCTTCCTTGTGGATTTCATTTCTTTGCCTTTTCTCAACCTTTCCTGCATTTATTTTTCTTAAAATACTTTCTCCTGATGCTCTTCCTTGGCTTCCTTGCCAAATACATTTTTAAAGCTGTTATTTATTTGTTGCTGCTTGGCCAAATCCAGTTCTTTCAAAATCTCCCTGGGTGTTTTTTACAAAACTATTGATTTTCAAGCACCCCAAAGATCAAGTGTGGCTGCCAGTTGCAGCAGCTCCTCCTTTGAAATGGCTGACTGAGTGGGATATGACTCAAGTCATGAGCAGGAAGAAAATTATTTCCTTCTGCTTGCTTCTTTGACTAAGTACTTGGCAAACGTCAAGACAGCCTGCCAAAGAACCGACTCATCAGCTAGTTTCTGTTTTTCCTTTCTCTCTCTCTTTCTTGCCCTGCTTCCCCCTCATGAGCACACATTGTGGATGTTGGGATATTCTCAGCAGCACCACGGTGGTTCAGTAACCCTTCCTAAGAAGTTACCAGGAGGGATGTGTCGAAATCACCTTTTTTCCCCTCTCACTGTTCAAAGTCTCCTCTGTATGACACTGCGTCTTATCAAATACTTATGGATGGTATAGCTACATGAGGAAACCAAGGATCACTCCTGCTCCTGTTGAAGTCAGTGCTTCCCGCAAAGCAAAGATGGCTTCTTGAACACAAACAAAATCCCTGCAATCTTCTGAAGCAATTTGTGATTGTCTCCCATTATTGGCTCAAATCTGTGATCCTGATTACTCCCAATTAAGGGTCAGAGCTAAGCCTTTAGAACAAAGGAGAAAAGAAAGCCCCTCAGTGTAATTTCTGTAAAGTCTGAGTTAAAGTAGGGGTGTTTGACACACTGGTTCCTGTTAGCCCCATGACTTATTGTTGGTTTGTCTGTGCTATTTTTCAATAGTCTATCTTTAAACAGAAGCCTTGAGGTTTGATGACCCTCAAGATACACACCATTTTTGTAGAGTATTATGGCAGTGTAATGACCTTATTCATGTGTATCTTAAAACTTTTTGTGCTGAGAATTGACAAGGTGTCAAAAGTTGAATAATGCCTGCCTGCTCTTCTTGTAAGGATGGGTAAGGCTTTCATTTATTTATCTGTTTGGTTGGTTTTTTGTTTGTTTGTGTTGGTGAAAGTATAGAGCACAATGGCATATGGCTAAATGGTAATGTGTTCTTGAATAGGTTTTCTAACCTGCATCTACAGGAAGGCTGTTCTCAGTGACCGGAGTAGGTGTTTTACACAGACATACCTGTGCAAAATGTGGCTTGTAATTTGACCCGGTGTAATTACAACATAGATGTGCCCTCAGTATCATGTCAACAGCAACCTAGTCCAAAAACTCCCATGGCAGAATAGGGTTTTTTGGTTTTGTTTTGTTTTTTTTTAGGTTGGGGGGGAGTGGTGTTTGTTATGTTTGTTTGGTTTTTTGACTTTAATTCTAGGTAATCAAAAGCTCTTTAAGAAACAGTCACTGATTTCCTGACAAGCTAACCACAAACTGCTTGATGCTCTATGATCAAAGATGACCCAGCTCTTCCAGGGATAAGCATTCTTCACAGTTTAGACTTCTTCTACAGGGAGTTATTGACTAAATGGATGCTAGGTAAGTAGCATTTTCCCATTTTACTAATCCTATCACTATATGGGGAACAATACAAATGACAAACTGCCGATCAGACCTTTTTACCAATGCACAAATCATTGCATTTTGCACTATCCCCCTTTGGACTGTATAGTAGAACATTAATTTTATAATCAGCACTTTATTTATTTACTTTTTCCCAAGCAGCATAAAATGCTTTTAAAGTCAAGTCCTCTTAGTGACACAGAACCTTTTACACCCTTCTTTTGCTAATATATTCTTCAAGGGAAGACTTGCATATTTGAAGATTACTCTCAGACATAATGAAGAAACGACAGAAAGCCTGTTGGCCTAGAAAAGAGCCATTCACATCCATTCATTTATGCATATCCCACTCACATGCTGATAGTGTTTTGTGACATGTATTTCTATCCCCTTATCCATGCAGTTATCAGGCACCATATGTAAGGCAGGCATTAAAGCAAGAACATCACACGTGACACCTAGTTAGTTGGTTAGAGACAGACAAAGTCGTTTCTTCTTATCTCAGCAGGAAGCCACGCTACTTTGAGCCCAAAGCTTCTTGGTTCAATTTCTTGCTGGAATTGATTCCTTATAAATATGAATTACTCTTCATTTGATCTTTTCTCATTTGTGGGCAGGGCAGCAGTGCCCCACAGATCTCTATGTGGAGGGTCCACATAGGTTTTCTATGTTTTCTCCGTGGAAAGCAAGAAATAGGGATTCGGTGCTTCTCTACCCGAGACTTTGGAGAGTGCACTTTATTTGATGCAGTCCCATTGGAATGGGGGCTTAAAAGCTTAGAGGAGCAAAGGGACAAATATGGCAGATATACATTAAACCTCTTTTCATCCTGTAGAAGTTCATCACAGACCTCACGGAAAATCTATCTTTAAATGGTGGATCTATGTGACGTGAGCTGGGGTCTTGTTCTTTGAATCATCATTGCACTGTCATTCCCCAGGTATACAGGATTAGAGAGGACGTAAACAGAGCTTTAAAACTAATGAAATTTGTGAACGTGTAACACAGTTCCTACTTTTTCTTTTTCAGGGAGAAATGGAACAATCATCTGCTTATTCCTTTGAGAGGAATCAAGCCATTATCTTCCCAGTCACCTTCCATAGGTTTAAGAATAAGAAAGACTGACCCAGACCTTGGTCACCATTTTGTATTGTAGGAAGTTAATTTACACCTTTGGACTTTATTTTTATCGTAGATAGAGCGTATGTGTGGACATACATGTCAAAACGATTTTGTGTCTCAGTGATGTGTCATTAAAATGTTCATATGCATTATCTTATAAATGTAATCCCGTTTAGTTTTTAAGGTATTACAATATCACAGAATGGCTGAGGTTAGAATGCACTTCTGGAGACCTAGTCCAACCACCCTGCACAAAGCATAGTCAGCTGGAGTAGTTTGCTCCAGTCTGTGTCCAGTTGAGTTTTGAATACCTCCAGCGATGGAGGGTCTCAATCCTCTGTGGGCAACCTCTTCCAGTGTCCAATCAAACCCATAGTTTTTTCTTATGTTTAAATGGAATTTACTGTAGTTCAGTTTGTGTCTATTGACTCTTGGCTTGTCATTGGGTACTGCAGAGAAGACTATGGCTCCATCATCATCACTCCCCTGCTCAGCCATGTATTTATATGCATCTTCTTCTTTTCCTGTACACTAGGATGCACCTTTCTTTAACTTGCAGAAGGTGATCCTTCAAAATCAACCAGCTCTCCTGGACCTCTGTCAGCTCCATGGACATATCACAAAGGATTCTTTCAATTAGGTCCCTGGACAGGGCAAAGTTTGCCCTCCTGAAGTCCAGGGTTATGATCCTCTGTTTTGCCTTGGCCCCCTCCTTTCATGATCCTGAACTCCACCATCTCATAGGCCCCGCAACCCAGGATGCCCTTGATCTTCACATCACTGACCAGTTCATTGTTTTTTTAAAGTACGAGGTTCAGCAACATCTCCCCTTGTTGGTTCCTCAGTCACCTGGGACCAGAATGTATTATCAATGTACTCCAGAAACTTCTTGAATTGCTTGTGCCCTGTCACGTTGCCCTTCCAGTGGATAGCATGATGGTTCAAGTTCTTCATGAAGACCAGGGCCTGCAGATGAGAGGCCTCTTCCAGTTGTCTGAGGAAGGCCTTATTTGCTTCTTTTTCTTGATCACATGAACTGTAGCAGATTTTCATGCCAGTGTTGGCTGTCTTGGTCTGCCCTCTCTAATGCTGACCAGTAAGCTCTCAGATGGCTCATTATCCCAGCACGTCTCTGTGCTCTCAATGGGATCGTAGCCTTGCATCTGCATGCAGATCTCTAATTCTTCTAGTTTTTGTCCTGTGATTCATATGTTATTGTACAAGTACCTTGGAGATGCAGCCAGTCATGTGGATTCCCCAGAAAAAATTCCCATAATATTGTCCTATCAGCATTTCTTAATGCACCTTCTTCAGCCCTGTTTTGCTGATTACAAGGTCTCCCATATTCATTTCACCCTGCACCCTTTTCATGAGGAAGCCCACCACTTCCTCACTTGATTATGAGCTGTCAGCTCCTCACCAACATCATTCCTAATCTAATGCTCTCCTTACCAGGTTGGCCAGTCTTTTGGCAAAGATGTTTTTTCCCTACTTGTTCAGGTCTTTGTATTTATTTATAACAACACATTTAACCTTATGAGGAAACAGTGTTAATGTCAACCATCCCATTGACTTGGTTGAGTCTACTTGTACAAATTCTTATCAGTATGACTAGAATATTAGTCTTATTATTCTAGCATAATTAGTCTCCAAAGGTGAAATTGTATTTTATGTGAAGTTTGAAAAACAGTTGCCTTATGACTCAATCGTCATTTCCTAACCACTTGTGATCATGCAAACAGTTTTGTGACTAAGACATGCAACTTTGTTTGAAAAAGAATGGTATATGACATTAAACCACACAGGAAGCCTCCATTATACAAGCAATTATGACACTGTGAGCTATCAAATGATGCTGCATCTTGCCCTCCTCTTTTTTCACTCCTTTATGGCTTTATTTTTTTAAGGTCTCTGCCCCATGCTTTGCCCAACTTTTCTACTTTTTCTCAAAGTTCTGATATCTGACTATGTATGATCTATTGCTGACTGTATAATGAGACTCAAGTTTGTCAACACAGTCGCTCCATTATCTGTCATTGCTCCATAAAGTGTTTTGAGATACCTTGAATATCAAAGGCCATATATCTAAATAAATTCTATTTTATTCTAGATGGTGCCCAGGCTGTGCCAATACATATTCAGTGTTCTGTGTGATGGGAAGAAAATGGGAGGGAGAAGAGGACAAAACCCGTTCTTAACTGTATTACACTAGCCTTTCTTTCTTCACTACACAACTATTTTCTGGTGTTTGACATTCTCTTGAAATTGTTTCCGTAGAGTTATAACTCTGTAATGAAACACGGCAAGGAACTCCTTTTAAGTAACAAGACTTAAAGGACTGCTATCAAAACAGCAGTTTCTTTTTTTCTCAAGCTAAAGCTAAAGCTAAAAGCCATATTTTCAATTTTGTTTTTGTGTATGACATATTTATTGGACTACCAGAACTTTTCAAAGGTGATACTGAGTAGTTCTTTTTACTATTCCAACATACTGCCAAGGTGTGGAAGAAAGAGTCCCTGGACAAAGGGCTGATGCCTCATGAATAACTTCAGCCTTCTCAGTGCTTTTGATCTCTGCAATGACCTTTCTGTGGTATATTAAAGTGGAATTCTGTTCATTTTCTATGAGTCTTAACCTGTTACAGGCTCTTTAGTGGTGTCTTGTGGGTGCTGGATTGTAGACATATGGAACGGATGCTCTGCAAACCTTTCTGATTAACATCATTTGGTTGCATACACAGGCAAGAACACGAGATCTCTCATATTCCATAAAAGAACATACGATGATAAAGGAGAGAATATTTGTACATGCAATTGGATTTCTGAGAAGCTTTTGAAATATTTTGATAAATTCAAATTAAGAGTGGCTAAATTCAACTGTGAGGCTGCTTCAGTATTTCAAAATATGGATGATTAAGTGAACTTCAGTAAATAACATGACCCTCCTGAGGATGAAACTTGGCTGGAAAACTCAAGATCTGGCATAATATTTTGGCATTAATGTTTCTGGCAAGGCTGGAATCAGGATATGCAGAATGCAATTAAGTTCAAAAATTAGAAGAAAAGTAACTTTTTCAAATAAGCTACTTTGTGTGAAGCAGAGTGCATTAAAGGTGGCATTAAGCTGCAAAGTCAGAACATGATCTGGTTCCAGTCACTTCAGTGTTTGAATCACAAGTTTTTGATTAATTCATTGTAGGGAGAAGAACCATGTACATGATTTTGGTCTTTGTGTTGTGTGCTGCAACTGTATTTGAATCAAGAGTTACACTATGATGTTGCTCAACATTTGGCTTCATATAAAAGTATTTAATATATTTCTGATTTTTCTCTGGCTATTTCTCCTACCCCTGCTTGAAACTGGTCTCTATTATTTGTGTCCTATGACTGCAGCAAACTTGTACTACTTCTTATGGGTTACCTCATGGATGTTACATTAGAAAAAACCAGACATCTATCTTGAGTCGCATTAATTGTAATCTGAATGGATGGCTGCACGCCTTCAGTATTCTGTTTTTAACGTTGTCATGGGTGTCATCTCTTTTTCCAGCTTTTTGGTTTTATTGCAGTTTTATTTTCTGTAATTTTCTTGAAATGCAGAACATAGAGTTATGCTGTGATGAATGAGTTGGGGAACCTATATCTCAGACACCAGTTTGTTCAAAGATTGACCATTGAATGTAAAGTATGCAGGGCTAAGAACAGTTTTGATATGATCCATTGTTGAATGTGCAGTGATTCATTTTCCTTTTCTAAATACGCTATCTTTGCTGTAGTTCTACCATTTGTCACATTTTTCCATTAATAAGTACCCAGAAGGACAAAAGCATGAGCAGTCTTTCCAAAGTTCAGTATAAAATAAATTAAATTAGTGTATAAGAAATATCTTTTTAACATAACAAAACACACACCTGAGAGCATACCACATAAATTAGCAGCTTCTAAGGTAGTTTCTGCAAAATTATAGCACATGGAAAGCTTTTCCAAAAGGTGATATTGAGAGCTGAATGTGAATTTCATGAGCATTTGGGAATATTTGGCTCTCATTTCAGGTTATTTTATTCATAGTTTTGCCTGTGATAGGGCATGTGCCTATATTTATAGGGACAACATATTTAAACCTGTGCAGGTAATGTTGCAAGCCTTAGATCAACAAAGTAGGTAAACATTTACTTTATATTGCCTGTCTTCAGCAAAGTTATAAACATATGATAAAAGTTAATCACACATTTATATTCTTTACTGAATGGAGGGCATAGTAGTCTGGGCTATTAAACAGATGTATAGCTGTATTGTTATATGGCCATAGGCTGTGAGGTTCATGGCCAAGTTGCTCAAGCAATTCATGCTCTTGAAATACCGCAACATACTGGAATCTGCAGGATTTAAAATAAATTAAAGAAAATGAAGAATTTGTGTGTTTTATCCTACCACAGGAAAGCCTCCTTACTGCTGATTCTGCTGTGAAGATCGGGAGGGTATCGGTTATTCAGGCAATGATACTGCTGGATTAAAAACAAGCCAGGTTGGTAGAGATCCAGGGTAAGAGTGCTAGCTGAGAAAAAATGAAAAGGTAAGCACATATGGTTGAACAGCTGCTTTCAAATTTATAAAATATCTTCTTTAATCCCTGCAGCTTTCTTGGCTTTTTCCTCTTAATTCTGTTTCTTTACAGAAAGCACTGTGAAAATCATTACATTTTTTTATTGTAATTTTCCCCAAATATTAAATCACCTCCATTTCGAGTTTATAGTTTTGGCTTTCACCAGAATACCCCAAATGCAGAAGTAAATACATCTAGAGGAGTTAAACAGTTTCAAATACTAACATGGAGAGAGAGGGAAGGAGAAGAAGAATTCTTCTATAGCAAGTCAGATTATTTATTCTTGCCCGGTGGTGCGATTTTTTTTCTTACTGCTTTTGCTGCGGCAAACTTCATACTGAATTTATATGCATGATTTTGTATATAGTCCAAATCAGGGATGTTTTCTTGCCTCAGTCTCAAGATAATAGTTTTTAACAACACCGACTTTCTCTACTTTGCTTTGAAATTCTCAAACCACATTTAAGACATTAATTTATTAAATTTAGTAATACACCTAAAGGGAGAGAAAATATTCTAATTTTCAGTGGTGAAATACACACAATACAAGGAGTGTAGGACAGAATAGAGATTGAATCTAGGGGAGTGGCTCCTTTCCATCATTGTCTTAACCCACTGAAACATACTTCAATATATTTCAGTTTTCATAGGAAATGAAACAATCCCTCCTGCTATGGATTCATCTATGGGAACTGTCCACAAACAAGAAAAGTTTACAACTTCATCGTGTATCTCTACAACAGACCTTTATTTTTGCTCTAGTATACTTTTTTTTAGCTTCTAGTATTTTCATTTTTATTTTGATTATTAGCTGTAGGAACAGTAAGTCAAATGAAAGATTTAATGTTTTTTCTGAGTAAAAGGTCATGTTTCAGAAACTGATTTTCTTTTCAGGGTTTCAGTAAATGAATTTCAGATGACATTTTAAAGAACAATATTTTTTTCAGGATTTTTCTTTGAAATTGTTTTTTTGATTCCTTCAGCTAAACTGATGACCTCAAGAAAAACACCAATTTTTTGCTTTTCTTTTCAAATTTAGTTGGGGATGTTCTTGGCTACTGAGTTGGTTTTTAATATTCTTTTGGTTTACTGCCTTTTGAAAAGAAACAAAACCAAAAATGTTGCCCCAAACTCAACTTTTTGTGTCAAAAATGCTCTGTGTGTCCAGACACAGGTACTAGTTTGGGTATGGGAAACAATAAAGTTGCATCATGATGACATTTCACTTGGCCTTCTGCTGCTTAGGTTTATGGAATCATTGATTCGAGCTTACTGCAAGTGCTTTTTCACAGTTCAGCACTATGTCACCCAGACATGGATTCAGACTCCTGGATCCCATTTTTCTTAAAGTTGTTTAAATGCTTGTGGCCAGATTTTTCAAATCTTTCCCCAAAATATCTGGTAAAATATATAGGGGCCCACTGGGATTCCGACTGATTTCATTCATATTTACAGAAATCAGTCGTGAATTGTAACTGATGTTAAAGAGAGAGAAATTCTAGTTAGGCAGCTTTTGTGCCCATAAATACCTTTAATACCTTGGTACTTGGACCTAGAACATCTAAAGCACTTCAGGATGAGAAGTCCTGTCAACATTTAAGAGCCATTTAGACCTTAGTAACACGCTTTAGCTTTTGGTCAGCCCTGAAGTGGCCAGGCAGTTGGCCTAGATGATCATTGTAGGTTCCTTCCAACTCTAAATATTCTATTGTTTGTTATTGTTATTGTTATTGTTATTGTTATTGTTATTGTTATTGTTATTGTTATTGTTATTCTTATTCTTATTCTTATTCTTATTCTTATTCTTATTCTTATTCCTACTCCTACTCCTACTCCTACTCCTACTCCTACTCCTACTCCTATTCTTATTATTCTGTAAATACCATAATAATGTAGTGTCAGAAATAACTACTAAAGTCATTCCTTTATAAACAAACAAGTACAGATAACTTCCAGGTTTGTTTCATTTTATGTAGTGGTTTTTGAAGTGTGTTTTACTATAGAAGGACTGAATAATCTTAGTTTGAGAGTACAAATATATTATGCAGAGAGAAGAAACCTTCAGAGTTATGACCACGTCTGCAGTTAGCAGCTCAGTAGATCTGTATTTTTCTCTTTTCTTTCAGCATATAGGAGTTTAATAGCTTACCTGTAGAACAGGAAGTTTAGACCTGGTCTTTAAAGACCTATGTCCTATTCCAGAGGAGACCTCTATCATTATTCCAACTACGCTGACAACACAGAACGCACTGTCAAAGTCCTCTAGGTAATACCCTTATTACATGTGTCATTAGAGGATGTTTGCCATATCTGCTTTAACACTGCAGACATTTTAAGTAGGTTATTCCATCACTTTGCCATTTTGATTATGACAACAAAATGACACCATATTGAAATGGATTTTGGAAAGAAAGGCTAACTGTCCAAAGAGGTCCATGCTCACTCTAATTAAAATTGGCTTAGGTGGCACAACCTTCATAATTCAGACTATGACTATGAAGGATATGCATGTTGAAAGCGCTCTTTGCTCATTAGTGCTATTTCTGTCAGACACTGCTACCTGCTCTTTTCTTAATGAATGCTAAGCCATCTCTTTAGAAGATTGTGCTGCTTCCCTGAACTGAGGGAACTGTCTTATTTCCTCCCAAGTTCGTTGAGAGTAAAATCGGGGAGTCACCTCTTTGACATTTCCCAACCTCTGTACTTATTTATCTCTTTGAGACCCTGCGCTCCAGAGATATCACTGTCTTAATTAAGAAGAAGGATGTGACCATGGTAAATTGACTGATTCCATTGATTAAGGACTAGCTGTACAAGTAACATTGATTTTAACAGTGGGTCTACATAAATGTAATTGTTCGAACATGGGGCTGCATAATTATGGTGATGTACGAGAATAGTTGGTTTGTCCTTTTCAACCTTCACTAACATTCTTTTGCATGGTAATGTACCTCGTTCAATTAGCAGAAATCTTAAATGTTACAAAATGTCTTTTGTGAAGGCACACAGTAATCATTATAGTCTAATTTAATCTAACAGCATCAGACAGATACATCTCTTTCTTTTCCTTTCTTTGTTTCTAGATTTTTCTCCCCTAACCCTCTTTTTTAATGCTTAGGAGCACTCATACACACATACACACATAAATGAAAAAAATAAATGGGAAAAAGACCCTTCCTCACTCTACTCAATCTGTAAAGCATATGATTTTGAGCCAGAACCCACAGAGCTAATTCATGGTTATGAACAATTTGTTTTCTGCTTTCCCCACTTCAGATGCCTTCAGGGCATACTGGACATATTCTGCATCTACTCTGTAACCTCCTCAGCCCTGCCTCTGGTGGAAAAATTACATTTTTCCCCAAATGTTGTCAAATGTCATGTCTTTTTCAGAATTAACCATCCAACTGTCTGTCTGCCATCTCCATGCTTCTCTAAAACCAGTGTATGCTTGACTGCACGTCTCTGGAATTCCTTTTTGGGAAGACTTCATAAGGCTTCAGTGCATGCCTTGTTGTTCATAGGAGTCAGTAAGCAGAATCTGGAGAGCCAGAAATTTAAGCAAGGAAGTGGTAGCAAGCAGCACAAGAGCTGAAGTTTTAATTGCTACAATAAATATGTGGGCCACTTTCAGAGTACAGAACTTGTGCTACCTGTTCATTATTATTTTTTATGGTATATTCTCCAGACAGAGCAGAGCTCCGTGGGGCATTAGATTGTTAAGTCTTTTGGGCAAGAACTGTCTCTTGGCACTGTGTTTATATGACTGGTGAATAATTCTTGGTAAGAAATAATAACTTAGTTTTGTAGGGTTGTTTATTTGCTCAAAAATGTGATTTTGTGGCACCAAAAGTTACTTGGAAATCTGAGTCAAAGAGCTGAATCACTGGCTTCCATTCCTCTTCAGTGTTTTAATATCTATTTTCAATAAGCACAAAACTAGGCCTTTTGGCATTCCCAAATCAGTTTGAGTTTACCATTTTGATGCTGCTTATAACTGGAAGATACATATATGCTTGTAACCTTGGTTCAATAAAATAATATAATCTGATACAGGAAATCCACATAGATTGGGGGACTCACTCTTGCCAGTTTTGAATAAAGGTCTTGGACGTTAATATCCCGACCCTTGGAGGAGTACTCTAGCTCTTAGGCCAGAAATTTCTTCAGGTAGTCTGGAGAAAGAGTGGCTCCATGGTGGTTAGGTCTGTCAGGCTAAATTGAATTAATATTTCAGTTTTGCATGCAGATTCAGTGGGAAGTGTAGTGTACCCCAGAACACGAGTTCAAGTCAGCATCATTGCTGCTATTCAAGCAGAGAGGGGTGCGGAGCCCAGCAAACAGGTGCAGCAGCATTCTTCCTTTCACCTTATTGCACACACCAAATGCTGAAACATTCTCCTCTTCACCACCCCATAGCCCGAGAAGTTAAGTGTCCCTCCAAAGGATACAGACAGAAAGGGGGCCTCTCACAAGTTAAAAATGTGTCCAGTCTGTCATGAAAACATTTTTGTTGACATGTATATTTTCAAGTTGATCACTGTGTAAGTCATCTCACACAGAGTCCTATACCAAAACTTGCTGTCATGCCGGACACTTAAGATAATTTTTGTGGTCATTGTATGGCAGGTGTCCTTGAAAAACTTCATTTACCTTTTTTGCCCTACTACAAAATGCATCAATATTTATTCCCTACAGCTGCAGTAGGAAACACTTTGGATAATCAGTCTCCTCCATACTATCAAAAATAGGCAAAAACTGTCCTTACTGTACGTGTGCGTGAGTACATGATATATCTAAATGAGAATGAAAGCCCTCCAGCAATCAAGTATGCACACAAGTTAAGAGAATTGATACCAATACACACACTTCAGCACATATACATGCATACGCACAAAAAAATCATATCCTGGATTTAAAAGGCTTCAAGATTAAAGGCCCAAGGGGCTTAAAACTTAAAGAAATATTTCTTCTACCTCATTGCATATTCATGAGTGAGTGTTTTGGCAAGCAGGCTGAGCAAAATAGCTTACAGAATTATGGAAGGAAGATTATTGTTGATTCCTGTGTGCCACAACAGTGCTTTCACAGAGAGAAAAGAAAATGTAAATAATCATCCAAATGGCTGCATTGACACCAGGTAACTCTAAGGGCCCTATCCAACCCAGATCTTGTTACATATTTTTCATCCATGTAAGCTGCAAAACATGGAAGAAAGGTACTCAAGAGGCCAGCCCCTTCTGGAGACAGGTTAAAAGGTAAGAAAGAAAACCTGCCCTGTGCAACATGATGTTGCAAAGGCGGCTTTCCCACAGCTTTTCTCTACTGCTTTTTTGTTTGGCCCAGACTCAAAGCTCCCACCAGACATCAGGGGTTTGTGTAAGGTTCTCATGTATTCCAGCAAATTTACTCTCAATTACTGTGCAAGAGGAAGAGTTGCCAGAGGCCAATTTCAGTCTCCAGGGTTTTCATTTTTTTATGACCAACCACCTCTGCTGCGCCGGTTACTCATCTGGATTTTTCTGTCTTCCAGTGGTTTTGTTTGTTCTCATCATCTATTTTGCCAAGGTTCTATCATGTCTGTAAATCTATCAGGGCAGAAAAATGCTGCTCCCTGTATCACTTTGACAGGTGCCATGAACAGATGTGATTTATAGCTTTATAGTGCTTTATATCCCTGATTAACAAAAAGGTTCAAGAAATTTCAGTGATAAAACTGACCAATATTAATGAGACAACAATCGATTCTAGGAATAATAGATAAATAATGCAATTAAAATAGTAAGAAAGCAAGAAAGAAACCCATTGAAGAAGTACAAAAATAAGCAATTTGCCACTTTTGTACCTTTACTCAAATTGACTTAATTTACATTAAAACCAGCATGAGCAAAGGATAACCTCTTTAAGAAGTTTGCACACATCCACTGGTAGCAGACAGACAACTCCAAGGACAAAATTACTGCTATCTTTGCAAGTGCAAAGGGTGCTTAGAAGTGTGAAAAAGGTAATGACACAAAGAACAAAAGCATTGCTACATCTAGTACATGAAACATATCAGGATTCAGGTGTCTCACTCAAGTGGCAAAGTGCCTTGATTTCTAACATGAGATCAGACTTTTTGCAGTAAAAAAGAAATTATTTTTTTTTTCTATAAGCAATGAGTAGCTCTCATGGAAGTGGAGGTTCAGTTGTGCTTCAGATGCTTCAGGGATAGGTCATATAGAAACATGCAGCTGAGAGAAAGGTGTTATGAACTACATTCAGAAAGCCTACTTCCAGGTTAAAATAACACAGATTTCACAAAATAAATTCCTCCAAAGTTTGCTTTTTTTCACCAGAAGGCTTAAAAATATGTATATTCTACGGGAATATTTCCAGGTTGTGCAGAGCCAGGGTTTCTTGACCTCTCCTGTGATGCTCTTTCTCATGCAATATTGTTCCTCAGATGTAATAACCTAGTTTGAGTTTCATGCTTTCCTTTCTCTCTCTTTCTTTTTTTCTACTTCCCTACCCTTGTGCCTTTGTAGGTCATATCCCTTTCCTTTGGAAAAGGAGTGCTTGACACCATCACTCTCTGGGTCAGTTAAGCCTGATTTTCTAGTTTCTCTGGGGAGAGAAGATGAGCTGGTGGGACTGTGTTCAAGAACACCAAAACCATGGTTCTTGGTCATCATGAAAATCTAAGGCACAAATTCAGTTGCTGCCTGATCTTTGCAGAGACTTTGAACACTGTGGCATGACAGGGTAACAGAGCATTGCTCTGTCCCCTGTGCAAATCAGCAAACAGGGACACAGTGGCAGGCTCAGCAGTCTTCAACACGTGTAAGGTGGAAGTATAAGTTATGACGTCATTTTTTATCTTCATTGTTAGTCCCAAGGCCCACTTTCTTGCACTCTGGCATTATCAGTGGAGCCAGAAGCATCTTAGGAAACCCTGAGGAGAAGGAGGAGAAGATGTGCAGTCAGTCCACAGCCTTGCTCTAAAATAGTGCCTGGCCTGAGCAACCTTTGCCTTTGAAATAGCGGTAGTCCTCTCTCATTCCCATTTATACAGCTGGTTAAAAACACAACAGCAATGTGTTTCCCAGTGTGACCTCTGTATTTGAAGTATCAGCACAAATTGAATTTTTGCTGACAACCTGCAATTACTTGAGCAGAAAGGAGAGCATAGTCCAAACCTTCAGGATAGCACTGTTAAAGGTATTCAGATCTTATACAAGGCCATTTCCCACAAGCCATAGGATTAGTGTGTGAACAAGTGGAAATGTGGCTGTGGGGTATACGTGATGATGATACATAGCACTTCCATCCCAGAGGGGATTTATGGATCCACAGTGTACAATACCTTTTTTTTTTATTATTATTATTTCACTGCCCTTGTTTTGAATTAAAAGCATATTCTAAATATAAAACTTACGCTATTGAAAATATTCCTAATAATATATTAGAGTCTAAAGACTGATCTTTTTGTGTGCTTTTTGAATGGATCTTTTAGGTAAGATAATTCCACTGTTTTGAGCTTTTGCAAGGATGACTGTAGTATGCATCAGAAATGCTTCTCATCTGTTTCTGAGTGATACTGAACAGACAGTGTAATGGTTTTGTTTGAAACTGTAATACTGAGTCCATAATTAACATTTCTCACATTTACAATTAGATGCTACAACTTGACCCCTCTGCCACTGATTTTATTAACAATTTTTTTTTTCTTTCTGAGAATATTCCTGCACATTCTTAAAGCAAGGAATATCAGAGAATTGTGAGGACAGCTCATTGGTAGATGGGCTGCTGTTTGGAGCATTGGTATTTTGAAAAACTATTGCCATTTCCTGATAGCCCTACATTTTTTCTTGTAGAAGCTTAACTCAGAAACAGTTCTGCACAAAAACTGCAAATAATATTCAACTTTTCAATAAGAAATACTGCATAGAGAGAAATCAAGCTTGGTTGGAAATTTTTGAAGGTATTAGATATGAATTTAATTTTGGGGAGCCAATTGTAGGTCTGTGAACATCAAAAACTTTAGGAGGGGGCTAGTAGAAATCACCAGTAACATGAAAAAATGTGCTGAGTTTCCAGAAGGTGAGTGAAATAAGACAGTGACTTCCTCTAAAATCTACAATTTTTTTACTTGTATCTAGTCGACTAATGTAAAATCTTCTAATTGGCAAGTTTGTAATACATGGCCTGACACAAGAAACTTAGAAAGAAGTTTCATGGTAGTTTGATAAAGTACTTTGCATGAGGAGAGAAAGGTTTTCATTCTTGGAAATGTTTCAAATACTGATCCATTTGCACTCCTCTAGCACTCTTAGAATTCCTTCCTCGAAATACCTTTATTAGAACTCTGATTTTTATGGGTGGGTTTTTTTTTTAATTCATAGCCACTAGGCCAGTATTTTCAAAGGTATGCAGACCGATTCTCTCCCACTGTATCTCAAACATGTCCAGTTTGCCAACCATTTTCCAGATGCAAAATAGAGTTTGAGGGAACTTTTCCAGTTCTTGGGTCTAACCAGTGAAACAATAGTTTTAGAGATGAGTCTCCAGGAAACACCTTATCTCCTTGGTATTTTGCAAGTTCTGTTTGCATTTCACCAAACTCATAAATACATAAATAAATAAGATACATTTCTGATAACCAAACTGGTAATTGTGTTTCTCACCTATTTCAGAATTTTCTTTTACTCAAATGCCATAAACTTTTTGAAGATCATTAATTGTGCAACACAAATGAGCTCAGATCCAAAAAAAATTCTATAATTTTCAGTTTGGTTGGTTTTGTATAAAAATCTAGTTTGAGGAAATTAGCTAAGCCAAGCTTGTCTTCACACAGAAGTTACACCAATTTAATTTGAATCGTTTTATAAATCGATTTTGTTAAACCGATGTGAACACTTGTTTGGACATTCCTAAATTGATTTTGCTCTGGCTTATATTGATTTAGCCTAAGTCAGGAAGGAATTCACTTAAGATAAATTAATGCAAGTCCGAAATAAAATTAAAAGTGCCCACATAGCGTTTGCATGGGCTTGCTAAATTGATTTAAAATTACACTTTTAATTAAACTGATGCAACTTTGGGTAGGCCAGGCTTAACACCACCGAGAGAAATCTTTGGCTTCCAGAAATGACAAGCTCTGTTGTGGCCTGAAAGGGCCTTAAGTCTGATAACTCTGTCAAGGTATTACAAGGATTCTCCACTGATACTTGAAATAGCTTACAGTAATTTTACAAACACATAGGTCCTCTTCCCATCCAGAATAAATTTACTTCTCCTTACTCCCACAATTCTCTTTCTTTTTCCAGTCAACAGTATTGTTTCCTTTAAGATTACAGACAAGTGTGAAACAAAGTCTGATTTCTGAACTTAAAGATTTTTCAAAATCCAGACACAGATTTTAGGTTTACAGATGTCCACTGCCTTTAAGCAAACCCATCTCCAAGACAACTTCCATCACACCACACAGGCATTGATTTGGAACAGGTAAGTGCCACTTACATATTGGGGACTAATTTCTAGTAGAGGCATAATAGGACCCTTGCTAGCTTCATAACTAATGCTGTATTACTATTGTAGAGCAGTAAGTTTTCATTGTACTGCTAATTGTTGAATTTTCATGTGCACTTCAATACACGATTACCAATTTTTCCTCAAATCTATTTGTCCAGCAAAAAGGCTCTAGACACCAGTGCCCTTGCAAAGTAACCCTGAATAATGATTTGGAAACCAGGCTGTAACCTTGGTGATGCTGTCTGGAATTGGCAATCAAAATCAGAGATTATGCAGAAACCTCTATCTCAAAAAGTGCCTTGTTTGCTGAACTTTTGCCAGATGCAAAGTACAGTTTGAGGGAATCTGCATTACAGATTGTCATGTAGAATTCACCCCACACCCCACTCCCTGATCTCCAAGCAACAGAAAATCACAAAATGACATGTTTTCAGAGACAAGGCTATTCACGGGACAGTAATCCTAGCTGGTGTTGGATAGGGCACCCATGCTTGAGAGCTGCTTTACTTCACATACAGACATCGCCCTTTGCAGTTGGCTTGTTTCTGTGGTATTCCCACTTCCTCCTTTTGATGGCTCTGCAGGGAATATGATGCCCTGGATTCCTGATGTTCAGTTCCCTTACAAACCAGGAAATCTTTGGTAGCTGTAGATCTGGCAAAGTGACTTTGGCATTGCTGAATCAACCAGCTGTATTTTCTGTGGAAGAGTTGCCATCTATCTGCTATCATCTAAATAAGAAACTAAGTCTGGCCATTACCTATTTTTCCTGTGTCTCCCACCAGTAAGGAAATAAACAATGGGTAATCCTCATCTGCATAGTCATTATAGCATCCTATCTTAACCTTTGCTTTTCTGCACATACACACACACACACACACACACACACACACAAAAGTAGTTTCTTAAACCTCTCCGCTTTTTATCGTTTATGTTATTCTACTTGGTATTATATCCAGCTAACTTATATCTTTGTTAAAGTATGGTAGCCAGCTGGCAACAGTACTGTGAAAAGAGTGGTACAGTGGCTTCTTCTCTCTTACGTAAAGCATTCCTGCTGACACCATTTAGAATTTTATCCTTCTGTTGCTGCAAGTTGTTGACATTTTGTTTGTAACACACTTCTATATTGATGCTTTATGAGTCATCCCTCATTTATATTTGTGTATTAGCTTTCTCTTTCCTAAGAGGAAAAGTTTGTACTTATCAATATTTAATTTTATCTTGGTTTTGGGAATGTTAGAGAGATCCATAGAAAGGTCAAGATTGGATGGGCTATTGAGGTTAAACTGCTTCAATGTCAAATTTAGTTTGAGGCACATTTGTGCAATGGAATAGAATATTTGCAAAATATTTATCCATGCCAGGCCTGTGTTTTTTCAAACATCATATTTCTGACACTGGAATGTATTTCAACAGTGAAAAACCCTCAACTGCATTCTTAAAACCTGGTATGATTACTGAATAAAAAGAAAAAGGTATAGTGTATGAAAAACACTTAAGAAAGAAAGGTACATTTACTGGAAGAGTCATGGGTTTAGTTTCCACTGCCTGAAGCATGCCTACATGGCTCCAACGACCTTTTGAACTTCATTAGTTAACTGTATCGGAATTTTTCCCCTCTTGGTTTTTGTTTGTTTGTTTGTTTGTTTACAGGCGTTTGTGCCTTCAGTAGCTACTGTATTATGCTTAAGTAAGTCTCATGGTAAGTCCAAGGATTTTAATTTCCTCATTCTTGACTTCAGGGTCTTTTTGAATACGGTCATCACTTTTTGAAATGCCATTTTTCCAAAGTTTTTTTCACAGACAAGGTTGTAACATGATTCTTCCTTGTGTTGCACTTTCTCATATTCATGTTTCTAATACCTGGGGCCTACAGAGTTGATACTTATAGACTCACTGCGTCTGTCTTACATAGGGCTAAGTCAAGAATTGTGCTGCCTCTTTTACACTACAGAAGTAGTTTAGAAGCAGTGATTTAAATCTACATGATTTAAAAATATTTAAACCTAGTCCCAGGATTATATTTCATCTGGCTATTGGAGTCATCTATTCATCTCCTGCTAGACTACATTAATCTCTTTCTGCATTATGTGTTCAACATCTTTATTTCTAGCGAGCAGGTAGAAATACTCTGATACATATAAAAGGGAGGAACTTTAGCTCTGCATTAGTCCAACACCATCTGAGTCACTGTGAGAGCTACCATGGCTCAAAAGCATTTCTGTATCTCTGATTTGTGACTATCCAGGTTCTCCTTGCTACACCAACATAAATAAAACAATGCCTATTTTTTACAGAAACCCATATATTCCACAGTTGTACTTGTCTTTGCTATGATTATTAATAATTCTTAAATTTTGAGCAGTAGTAGCTACTAGAGGCACCAGTTGAGACTGATGGTCTCCTGTGCACATATAAGACCTATACAAATTTAGCTACCATCAAAAAAAACCAAACCCACGAGCTGAGGTAATCAGCAACAAATAAAATTTAAAAAGAAAGAAATCATAAATGGGTCTTCAATATAGCCATAAAGGCTACAATAACATTAAGGTTTAGCTTAAAGAGGGATGTGAGTTAGTAGCCAGTTTATTCCCAGAACGTCCTATACACAGAGGCATGAAAGGCAGGCAGTTTCAGGAGTCAAATGGAATCCTAGAGACAGAGGTATAGTGGGAATGAGGGATACTAGGACTCAACCTAAATGCACAGGTGAGAAAGGAAGGACAGAATTTCAGGGAGGTGGTTACATGTGTGGTGCGTGGCAAAGGGCTGTCTCTCCATCCAGCTCTGTGCACCTATCTCTGTGATTTCAGTAAACAAAGTGCAATAAGGAAAATGAGGAGAGGGAGTACTGGTCACAGGATTGGGGTTGCAAAAGAGGTCATAATGAGTGTAAAGTTGTAGATAATGAAGTAAACATAAGTATATAACAGCAAAACCTCCTTACAGAACACACAAACATACCTGGTACCCACTGATGGATCTCACCTTTCCTTGAATAATGCAGCACACTTTCTTCCAGGAAAACAATTGATCCCTCTAAGTTTTCGTATAAGACATTGCCATTCAAGACTGTGGCCCAGATTCTTACTATATTCAAACCCCCCTGAATTTAGAGAAACGGAGGTCAGATGATACCTGAAAGTAGTGGAAGGAAGCACAAACTTGTGCTTTGTATTATAAACCTTCAGAGTCTGTAAATGTTAAATTTGAGCTGATCTATTATGATTTATTCTTTTCTTATAGTTATCTTTGGTCACCACTTGCTCTGTGTGGGGAAGTGTAACAAAAAGGTGGGAATCAAGGTAAAATGTATAATTATTTAAGACTTTTCTTATTGTGCTGTTAAAAAAATAATTCCATGCAGAACAAGTTTAAGAGCAGCAGATACCTAAGAAGCTGTCAAATAGCACTGTTAACTATAATAATTTATCCTATAATTTAATGTAGCCCTGACCTCTGTCATAAGTTAATACACCATGAAGAATAGTGTGCAAAAAACATGCTTATTAATGAATTGGAGAAATAATGTGACATTGTTTTTTGCCATTTCCCATGAAATATCTTAATATTGGAGTTAGCAGAGCCTAGACAATTTTTGCTATGTAATTATGTCTGTCCATATCTTACTAACTTGTGCTGTGATTAAAAGGTTTGCAATTTTAATTATGCTATCTGAAGCCAGTTGTTTGATTTAAGACAAAAATAACAGTATGTATGAACTCTACATCATACACTCTTTTGTCTATTTTTGCCAATAGAGTTTTAATTTGAAATTCTTTAGATATAAATGCTAGCTGTAGACGTGTGTATATACTGCTAGCTCTATGTAAAATAACACAATTCCTCAGAGACCATGTAGTGGTCCAATTATTCTTTTACTAATGATCATCTCTTCTGGTTGCAGAGTGGCACAAGGCCCTAAATACATGTTGGAGCTGTTCTTCTGGAGTTTCTCTGCACAGAGACAGGGTATGTATGTGAGGCTGAACGTCCAACTGGAAAGGCTGGCTGTTGGTGCTGTGTTTGTGTTCCAGATATTATCATATCCTGCCTATGATCTTCTGTACCGTTCTTGCAATTCCTGTACTGTCATTACTGCTTTGGCCCAGAAACATGCAAGGCTGAAGTCGCCAGGGGAAACTAGATTCTTTTCCCTGAAAAGCTTGCATTTAAAGAGCTTTTTTTTTTTTTTTTTCCCAAAACATGTAAGTAATTTCCATTATCTACTAACAGGACAGTGTTCCTGCATCCTAGAGAAACTTTTCAAAAATACCTATCTGTATCCTCAAACTACAGAACTAATTCTGAAGACATCTGAAAGTCACAGACTAAGCTCTGGAATAGTAAACAAACTTCCTTGTACACATTATCTGGCTGCTTGTTGGCATTAGTAGTATGTAACTCTTTTAAATTTCCTCATGCAGAAGAATTATATCAAAATTGAGGATCAGCTCCTTTTGTAACTAGGCTGGAGCTGTACTCTGAGTTTTCCTTGACACTCTCAAATGTGTCTGAAGCTGAGAAGCTTCAGTCGAGAGAAATTTATGCTAAGATTACTGACAGCTGTGGAAGTGGCACAGCTTTAAAATAGTGTCTCCAGAAAAACAAGACTCACCCAGGGGACAACCTGCATATGGGTACCTACTGCTATAGCTATAGCTATAGCTATGGTGCTAACAAAGTATGACTCAGCTCCCCCCAGACAAATAAACCAAGTATTTCTAGACCGCATCTAACAACATTGTAGAGTAGTCACATTGTAAAAGGACACAATTTTTCTTACAGCTCCCACTTTTTTTCAAAAATTGAGACCTTAAATTTTGTCTTTGAAGTGTATGGTTAAAAAACTAGGCTTCAATTCAACAAAGTATTTCTGTATGATCATAGAATCATAGAAACATAGAATGGTTTAGGTTGGAAGGGACCTTAAAGATCACCTAGTTCCAACCCCCTTGCCATGGGCAACGACACCTCCCACTAGACCAGATTGCTCAAAGCCTTATCCAACCTGGCCTTGAAGACTTCCAGGGATGGGACCTCCACACCTTCTCTGGGCAACCTCTTCCAGTGCCTCACTACCCTCATAGTAAAGAATTTCTTCCTGAGATCTAATCTAAATCTACCCTCTTCCAGTTTGAAGCCATTACCCCTTGTCCTATCACTACATGCCCTTGTAAAAAGTGCCTCTCCAGATTTCTTGTAGGCTCCATTCAGATACTGGAAAGCTGCTGTAAGGTCTCCCCAGAGCCTTCTCTTCTCCAGGCTGAACAACCTCAACTCTCTCAGCCTGTCCTCACAGGAGAGGTGCTCTAATCCCTTTGATCATTATTGTGGCCCTCCTCTGAACTCACTCCAACAGATCCATGTCCTTCTTATGCTGGGGGCTCCAGAGCTGGACGCAGTATTCCAGGAGGGATCTCACCAGGGTGGGGTGAAGGGGCAGAATCCCCTCCCTCAACCTGCTGGCCACACTTCTTTTGATGCAGCCCAGGATGCAATTGGCCTTCTGGGCTGCAAGTGCACATTGCCAGCTCATGTCGAGCTTCTCATCAACCAACACCCCCAAATCCTTCTCCTCAGGGCTGCTCTCAATCCATTCTCCATCCAACCTGTATTTGTGCTTGGGATTGCCCCAACCCCCATGCAGGACCTTGCGCTTGGCCTTGTCGAACTTCATGAGGCTGGCATGGGCCCACCTCTTGATCCTGTCCAGGTCCCTCTGGATGGCATCCCTTCCCTCCAGCGTGTCAACCACTCCACACAGCTTGGTGTCGTCGGCAAACTTGCTGAGGGTGCACTCAATCCCTACATCCATGTCTCCAACAATGACGTTAAATAATACCGGTCCCAGTACTGACCCCTGAGGAATACCACTTGTCACTGCTTGCCCCTTGGACATCGAGCCGTTGACCACAACACTTTGATTGCGGCCATCCAGCCAATTCCTTATCCACTGAGTGGTCCATCCATCAGATCCATGTCTCTTCAGTTTAGAGACCAGGATGTCATGCGGGACAGTGTCAAATCCCTTGCACAAATCCAGGTAGATGACATCTGTTGTTCTCCCCTTAGCCACCAAGGCTGTAACTTTGTTGTAGAAGGCCAGCAAATTTGTCAGGCATGATTTGCCCTTAGTGAAGCCATGCTGGCTGCCACCAATCGCCTCCTTATTTTCCATGTGCCTTAGTAGAGTTTCCAGGAGCATCTGCTCCACGATCTTGCCAGGCAGAGGTGAGACTGACTGGCCTGTAGTTTCCTGGGTCATCTTTTTTACCCTTTTTGAAAATGGGGGTTATGTTCCCCCTTTTCCAGTCAATGGGAACTTCACCAGACCGCCACGACTTCTCAAATGTGCGTCCTGGTAACTACATCCACCAGTTCTCTCAGGACCCATGGATGAATCTCATCAGGTCCCATGGACTTGTGCACATTCAGGTTCCCCAGCTGGTCTCGGACCTGGTCTTCTCCTACAGTGGGCAGTACCTCATTCTCACAGTCCCTTCTGCAACTTGGACACTGTGGTCAGAACCTTTACCAGTGGAGACTGAGGCAAAAACGCTGTTGAGTACCTCAGCCTTGTCCATGTCCTGGGTGACCAGGTCTCCCATTTTCTTCCTGAGTGGGCCCACATCTTCCCTAGTCTTCCTTTTGTCCCTGATATACCTATAGAATCCTTTCTTGTTGGCCCTGATGCCCCTGGCCAGATTTAGCTCTATCTGGGCTTCAGATTTCAATAAAAACTGAATACATAACTTCAATTTTCAATAAAATGTTTGGACATTGAAGTCAATGGGATTGCCAAACAAGCTTAATAATTTCTTATTTTCCAATAGAAATAGACTGCCCTAAATGGTTTGGTTTTTCCGGATCAATGAAAACTAACACATTCTCACAGATATTCAATATCTGACCACTTGCTTAACAATGGACTTGATAGACTAAACTCAGGCCAGTTTTAAAAGGCTTTCCTTTGTTTGCTTAAACATTTGGTATGATTTTTTTTGGACACCTATTTTCGTAGTAACTTTCCAGTAAAAATGCTGGGCCATTTTAAATTCATTTGATTCCTCTGAGGTTTTCTAATTTGGCTTGCATACAATGCTCAATAGCAATGAAAGGGTTAACTCTCTTGTTGTTTTTAGGCTTACGCTGTATACAGGGACTTGACATTTTCACACTAATTAAAACAGGCTGCCTCAGTCCCTATGTACATGTAACTCATATTTAATTCAATGGAAGCATTGAGTGTGCATTGATGGAAGAGTTGGGTCCATACTTTTACTATTGTGACAATCAGGAAGTGTCTTATCCAGTGGTATATTTAATTTACCCACAGCCTGAATATCGACTTAGTCAAGCCTTTGAAATATTTCAGTTAAATGAAGTATTTATATCAATGAGGGAAATCTTAAAGACTTTCCTTATGCAAAGCTTTCCATAGGTTGGGACTTGAACATATATACTAGCACTACCTCCAGAACACTAATGTTATTGTAGAGATTTTTGTTGCTGCCATGTAGCATGAATCATGCTCATCTGCCCAAGGTGTAGGAATTTATGGTACATAGCTTTTCATGGATTTCATTTCCTATTTAAGCACATATTTACTGGAATCCCATGCGGAAGTGCAGCCTTTTTCTCTTAGTTACAGAAGACATGAAAATTTCTGGTGTCTCTGAGGTACTTTTTATTGGTTTGCAAAAAGAAAACCACGTGCTCTGGCTACATCTAGACTTAAGGGTGGGTTTGCAATGCAGTAATCATAACCTGAGGGTGCTGGTCTCTCAGTAGCCCCAGTCACAAGATTTGTTGGGAGTATGTCTTACTGCTTCCATCCCATGCAAGCAGTTTTCCTTTCCCTCAGGACCAAGCCATAGGGAGAGGCTTTGTATCCCAAAGTATCCTGCTATGTTGCTGAGATGTAGTATTCCACAGTCCATAGTTGAGATATAGCCAATGTATAATGGAGTTGCGTTTCTGTCCTCTGAGAAGCTGGACCTTCATTAGGGTCTATGCCCTTACCTCTGCAAATAGTCCATTCTCCTGAGAAGATGCATAATGCAAGGGGGGAGGGGGAGGAAGCAGGTTATTAGGTAACCTTTGCCTGGCAGAATAATGCTTCAATTCAAGCTGATATTCAAGGTCTGTTAGTGCCATTTTTGCCCTGATCAATGGAAGAAAATAAAAACTAAAGAGGAACAAAAAACCCCTCTGGTGATTTCCATTTAAATATAAAAAGATTTAGCAGATAAATAATCATAGGTTGTTACTTCTACTCCATCTTGAGACTGCTGTGAGCACTCGTAAGTGTATACAGTTTCTTCCTTAAAATCCCTGGAAATGTTGAACTATGTGTCTTAATATAGTTTCTTATATTTTAGTGAAAAGGCAGCTGTAGATGTCATCATGACTATGGACTTTTATAGTGCTGTAAAAATTCAGTGTCATCATAAATTCATGCTGCTGAAAATGTCGACATTTATGGCAACTTCTACAAGGACATATTTTAAAATGATGTTAAAACTTTATGCAGCAACTTTTATTTAGTTAAAAAAGTAAGATTATAAAGCAAAACATTTACTTTCATTTTAGAACAGAGGTGTGACAAATAGTTTATAAAAAGAGGAGAAAATGAAAAGGTTTTGTAAAGCAGATCAGTCACACCGCCAAAACACAACACACTTGAATCTTGTTTATGTGAAACCAGTATTTGAAGCAAATAATTAATATTCACATCTATTGTCCTTAGCATAGATTGTTTATCATTTGGTCATGTATCAGTGGCACAGATATATTACAACATTGCTTTGAGGGCTCAGCATCTCTTTACGTGATTTACACTGAAATATCCTTATTTCTACCGGGCTTTTAGGACCTGTAAAGTAAGTGAGTTTAATGAATACTGTTAAGATTAAGAAATAATGGAAATCTGGGTTCTTGTAACTACTAAAATTTGAGCTGTAATGCTGCAGTCCTTTGGGAATCTTCCTAAAAGGGACTGCACGGACCCAAAAATAGCATAACCCTGCACATTGAAATTTCCAGCATAGGAACAGTTGCTTGTGAAGCACCTGATCCAAATCTCTTAAACTCAGTTAAATCATTGATTACAGACTGCTGTGCAGTAAGCATAACATGTATTTCACAGAAACTAGCCAAAAGGCAACGTAACAGAAGTGGGGGAAGGTTAAATGTCACTTGTTTTTTCTCCTTGAAGATATTCAGGAAGTATCAACTAACTTCTCCTGAGTTTCCACCAACTTTCACTGAAGCAGCTTCAGAGACTGATGTACCTCAGAGAACAAAATATATTGAGTATTCCCTCAAAACAGTGACATTTATGTTTCAGCAGAGCTTTAGGGACAGGGTTTAGGGACTGAGCCCATTCCTACTAAAGTCAGTGAGATAGCCCTATTAATTTCCTTGCAGCAATATCAGGCACTAACACTGAAAAGAGCTGAATCAAATACTTTAACTTTTATACTAATACATAAAGAAGATATGGAATGAATTTTCTGACCCCTATGCTCAGATCTGCCTACTTTTTATATATAAGGACAGTCTTCTCTAAGTTTAATGGCAGCTTTACTTATGCATCTCTACAGTTTTCCATGCACAGTTCTCCAGCATGTGTGATTCTGTTTTTGGATTAATGAAAAAACAAAATTAGAGTCTCTCTGAAACAACGGCTATACAGTTGCAGTAAGTGAATATAAAAGAGACGACACATATATAGCAAATGGTCATCCTTCTCACAGGGTTATCCACAAAGTTGCCTTGCCAATCATTTCAAAGGCTGTTGATATAGATATTCATTACGTCCAGAAAGAATACTCAGCGCTTCAGCCCACGTCACTTAGGGTACCAAACAGCCTTCATAAAATAAATTCAAATAATGATACACTTAGGCTGAATTTGAAACTGAAGCCTCTGCAGAAAAACAAACAAGCAAAAAACCAGATAAACCTGTGTCTTATTTTCAGGGCTCCCTCTTCTGATCTGTTTCTTCGCTTTTGTTTCTCTTATTATATTATTACTAAGCATTACGGAGGCACATGGAGGACAGGGAGGTGACTAGAGACAGCCAGCATGGTTTCACCAAGGGCAAGGTCAAGCCTGACCAACCTCGTGGCCTTCTATGATGGAGTGACTGCATCAATGGACAAGGGAAGAGCTATGGATGTCATCTATCTGGACTTCTGTAAGGCCCTTGACACAGTCCCCCACAACATCCTGCTCTCTAAATTGGAGAGATATGGATTTGATGAGTGGACTATTCAGTGGATGACGAATTGGTTGGATGGTCACATCCAGAGGGTAGTGGTCAATGGCTCAATGTACAGGTGGAAACTGGCAACAAGTGATGTCTCCCAGGGGTCCGTATTGGGACTAGTACTGTTCAGTATCTTCACCAGTGACATAGACAGTGGGATCGAGTGCACCTTCAGCAAGTTTGTGGGCAACACCAAGCTGAGTGATGTGGTGGACATGCCTGAGGGACAGGATGCCACCCAGAGGGACCTGGACAGGCTCAAGAAGTGGGCCTATGTGAACCTCACGAGGTTCAACAAGACCAAGTGCAGGGTCCTGCACCTGGGTGAGGGCAATCCCCAGTATCAATACAGGCTGGGAGATGAAGGGATTGAGACCAGCCCTGAGGAGAAGGACTTGGGAGTACTGGTAGATGAAAAGATGGATATGAGCCAACAATATGCACTTGCAGCCCAGAAGGCCAAGCATATCCTAGGCTGCATCAAAAGAAACGTGTCCAGCAGGTCGAGGGAGATGATTCTGCCCCTCTACTCCACTCTCGTGAGACCCCACCTGGAGTACTGCGTCCAGCTCTGGAGCCTTCAGCACAGGAAAGATGTGGGCCTGTTGGAGCGTGTCCAGAGGAGGGCCACAAAAATGATCAGAGGGCTGGAGCACCTCTCCTGTGAGGACAGGCTGAGACAGTTGGGATTGTTCAGCCTGGAGAAGAGAAGGCTCCGGGGAGACCTTTCAATACTTAAAGAGGGCCTAAAGAAAAGATGGGGACAGACTTTTTAGTAGGGCCTGTAGTGATAGGACAAAGGGTGGTGGTTTTAAACTAAAAGAGGGTAGATTTAGACTATATATAAGGAAGAATATTTTTATGATAAAGGTGGTGAAACACTGGAACATGTTGTCCAGAGTGGTGGCAGACGCCCCTTCCCTGGAAATATTAAAGTTCAGGTTGGATGGGGATCTGAGCAACCCAATGTAGTTGAAGATGTCCTGGCTCATTGCAGGGGAGTTGGACTAGATGACCTTTAGAGGTCTCTTCCAACCCAAACAATTCAATGATTGTATTGTCCTCCATAAATATCTCAGAAGCTACCCAAGGAAGGCAGTCAATAACATCTATTTTTTTAATTCTCAGATACATTTTATTGAATCTTGCCAGTTCAACATCACTTCTACAAGCCTGTGGGACTAATGTAAGAATTCTCTCCAAGTCTCAGTTTTCATATGCTGTGCTTTGAATTACTTATTCTTTTGCTTCAAAGACAGACCTAGAGATGCATATGACCACTAAATAGTACCACTAGTCTAAAACCATTCTATTTCAGACAGAGAATCTAAAAAAGACTGGGGATGTGGAACAATACTCAATTGGTTTAATATCTTCAGGTATTTTTTATGTGATGTGGAGAAGTAAAATACAATGGAGAAGATTTTTTTTCCCTACAGTTGTCATGATTTCAGATATATTTTAAGTAGAGGAACAAAAAGACATGTATGCTTGATACAGAAGAAATGTCTGTTTTCACCTAATATATTATAGAAAAGTTCAAAGACAGCTTAACCTTGTAAAAATGTTACCTCTGTAATGCTGCCAAGATCAGTTGCTGTATGAATTATTACTTTGACTTGCACACATGACTTTTTTCAGAATTTATCTAACTTATGCATTCATTAATTGGTGATTTTCATATGCTGGTGATTTCATAAATTGATGATTCATTTCCTCTTTCATTCAAACTCTCACCTTTTAAAAAACTCATGCATCTTTCTACCCTCAGACTCATAATATTCAGCTCAGGAATTATTTGGTGAATATCCTAGAACAAGTGCATTCCAAAAAAGAATTGTTTAGAAAAGAATAGCAATTGTTTTATGTTCAATATCTAACATCAAGCGTGGGACTATAGTAATGGCCCTGCATTAAGGTTTTTGCCACGTCGTATGATACAGGAGAAAAGCACTTGTAGAAACAGACCTGGCATGCACATGGATCAAAATTTCCTTTGCAAGAGTAGATAATACGCTTTGATGTTAAATTTCTAGGCTAGGTAATTCTGACAAAAGCCATTCTTCTCATACCTAGTAGAAAAGGATTGTTTAAACCATAAGTATATTCAAACTTCCACCTGATATTCTTTTTATTAGTATGATCTATTGATTCGAGATACATTGATTAGTTTGCCCATTGATTCATGTGAATGTTTGGCCTCATGAAACAGTGGCTTTTTAAAGAAACTTTTGCCATTCATTAAATATCCTACCTGCCTGGTTTTGCAAATCCATCTCTTCTGCATTTTGAAAATGTGTTTCAATTGGAAAAATTTACCACTCTTGCAGAAAAAGCTTCTCAGCTATATGGTCAGGCACATAAGGCATAATTCTGATTTTTTCAAAAGTTTCTCTCTTTATTAGTTATGTGAAATGCAAAGATATAGGAGCATGTAAACCAATAAGAGTTATTCAGTCTAAACTCTAAGGATAACTTACTATGGGCACTGGAGGCTGAGATGGGATATTGTATTTGCATACATACAGTATATGGAGAACTGTTCTGTTTTATGGAGCAGCAATCATATTTAGTTTAATGTCTTATAAGTCCCATAAAATGACATTAAGAAATTTTGCTATTTGGCTGGTGAACAATCTAAGCAGTGGTGTTAACTCATCATAACACCACTACTCTGAAAGCTCAAGCCTCATAAAATTTGGGATATAAATATGCCAGCTCAACTAAACGAGATCAGAGATCTTGCATACATCCTTTCATAGGGTGGCATCCAAAAATCTAGTGTGCACCTAAATCTTTTAAGAATTTCTACCATTTCTAGGCTACTGGGGAATCTTAATCTCAGAAAAATCACACTCTTGCCCTTTTGTTTCTAAATATATCCAGTCATCTGGAAACCTAGCAGACAACCTAGTGGATTTAGGATATCATCACAGTGCTAGTAGATATGACATGACACCTCTGAGAGTCCTGCACTCTTATGAAATGGTAGGTAGGTAACAAGAAACATTCCTAGGTCATCTAAAATGATATTAGATGACTTCTGGAGTGGACAAGCTAAAACACAAGGCAATGACAAGAATACAATTGCAACAGCACATTAATCTTTTTTCTTTTCTTTATAGTGGATGATTAATGTTTGAGATTCCCTTTAATTTTTACTTGAAGATTTAAGGCTGGCCTGACATAAATCTGAATAGCATTTGATGATGCTAATCATGAGCTCTGCCAACTCAAAATAACAACAACTTCAGTTTAGGATACTTTTTGTATACTCATTGTTCATCACTGTTTTGATTTGTGTCCTTCTTTTGATGTATTAGGAACTTCCAGGTGGTAGCAGGCGGAGTTACAAATGTTAGATAGCAAGGACACAGATTTTGCTCCTGGCTAGACTGATAACCTATATATTTTGCAATGTGAAAACAAGCTTGCTAAGCCTGAATGCACTGGCCTTTCAGTTCTGTACCAAAACTCCATCTGGAATGTACTTTCTAGTCAAACTCCTCCCATCCTCTTTATGGCGGACGTTAACTCCATATGGGTCTTCTCTGTTTCTTCTGCAGTTTCAAAGAACATGAGTAGAGATGCTATCCAAGAAATCATCCACCCATGGTGACAATTTGCCAGAAGCTGATGCTAACCTTCTGGCAAATCTGTGATTTGTTGCAAGTAGAGCTCCTCACTTGGGGACACATACTTAGTTCACCCAAAATATCTTCTTTATGTTTAATGGATGGTAAAGAAAAGAGATGGAGAAAAGTCAGCTGGGTCTGCTGTGCATCACTTTGGGGTCTGTACACGGAATCCCTTAATGACATTCTCATTAAAAGTTCCTGCTGCCAAATACTGTTTGCTTTTGCCTTTAGAACTGTCTGCATTAATAATGAGAGACTCATCTTGAAAGTTATTTACATAAAGTTTTATTCTCATGTCACTGCCACAGTCAGCAGGTCCATGTTGGTTGTGGGCAAAGCGAATACCCTGTGAGTGAATTCACAGCGGTGTGTTACCCTAGAGGCCACAGACTACCTTACCCCCTGCCCTCCCCCACCCCCCAAAATCTAACCCTGTCCTTAGACAGTAATGATACTACAGCTTTTTTGTTAAAAGAAATGCCACCTTGTCTCTTTGACATCTGGTTCTGTGGTGACTCGCCCCATTCTGACCAGGTTATCTGGCTAGCTGGTGGACACCGTCTGCCCATCTAGAGAGCAGATGAAAAGGTCCTGTAAAGCATTTCATGTCAAGTGGCTTTCTTGATCACTTCCTGGCTCCACTCATGCATGATAGCAAAGCTTCTGATGTTTCTCAGTGGAACAAACACACAGATATTTCATTAAAATTCTCCTTTAATGGGCCAAAATCTGCAACTCAGGAATGCCTCGAGCCACAGGTTGTGACTTTGTGTCTGATGGGCCTTGAAGTTGCACCTAGGATTTGTTCCCTTAAATTATTTTTAAGTATTTAAGATCACAACTATTTGGATTGCAATTTTCAATCCGCAAAACAAGGTTTCTTTTGGTGGTGGCTAAAAAAAAAAAGCATCTGTTTTCTATAAGCTCCATTTGTTTAGTTTATCAACAAATCATATTACTGTTAAAATTAGATGTATGCAGACTGGTTTAGATTAACTTTTTTAATTTAGCTAGAAGTTCATGGGTTTTCTTGAGATTTTAAGAGGGTGAGTAACTTTATTCATGTGTCTTCTCTAGTGCCTTTTATTAGAAGAAACAAGAGAGAAGTAGTGATGTTGTTTTTACAGTATTTCCAGTCCAGATGGAAGAACCAAAAATCTTACTTCCAAAGTCTGGCATTTTTTGTCATCACCCTTTTTTACCCAGACAGCTGCAGAGTTAGTCCCAACTCTATAGTGTTTAAACATTCAGATAAAGTTTAAGTAAGCATCTATGTTTCTGGTGATTATTCAAACAGTCTCTCAGCCTTTTGTGGTTCACCCATCATCAGTTAATACCACATTAAAAACTGACTAATAATGTGGCATTTTATTGTGACTTGTACAAGCTGGGTAACCTGCCCATTAATTCTCTGCTGCTTCTCACTTAGCATCATTCTCTTCCTATAACAATAAAAGGACTAAAGATTGTATGCAGCTAAAATTAGTTTTTTATTAGTAGACAACTGAGTCTTTTCCATATTTTGTAACACTCAACCTGGAGGGGTAAAAAAATTTGATTATGCACGGTGAAAAATTCATTTAATTCATGGAAACAAAATACTTTTATAAGGTTGTAAATTCATGTAGAGTGAGTCAATTTTGTTTCTTCATAAAACCTCTTTTCCTAAAACAAATACACTTTACAGGAGTTCTTTTTTACTTCATTAGAAATTATCTAATATTTTTTCAGAAGAAATGAGAGCGATTTTTTATTTTTTCTCTTTTCTAAAAGTGTAAACTTTTTTTGGCTTCCAACAGCCAACAATACTGGATATTGTTTTTCCCCAGGAAAGAAAAATATTTTCACTGAATCACCAAAAGTATTTCCAGTGCTAATAAGCTCTCCATTCACTTGAAAGAAGATGGTGAGATTTTGGCTTCAGTAATGGCACTGCACAAGGAAGATGGAATCCCAAGCTATATGCTGTGAAATGCTCCGTCTTCAAAGTAAGTGTTTTTCATATTTTTATCAAAGACAAAGGCACTTGAGATGAAAGATCTAATTCTCTGTTGCTCCACAGAGTCACTGGCACAAGCACAAAGTAGTTGTAACATGATACTAAATGTGAATTGTATCATTTACACTCATTTTGCATTTCTGATGAAGGGCAATCTGAAGAAAATTAACCTAGGCTTTTTAAGGCACACATGCAATTCTTATCTTTATAAGTGGGAGATAATTGTATCTTATGGATAGTTTTATACACACAGTAATGCAAGCAAATTAATAGTTTTTAAGATGCATTTCTAAAAACTGAACAAAAGCCTTTAAACAGCTTTGATCCCTTGTGTCCTCATTACGTCAATTTGAGGCTGATGTAACTGGAGGGGAGGGTTGATGATCACGAGGTTAAGGCTCAAGGGGCCACAAACTCTCTTCCAACGGAGCTGTGCACAGTGCAGAACCACAGGGCAAGTCAAAGGTAGCTTTCTGTCTCCCCTAATATCCCTGTAGACCACAGGACTACATCCCAGCTCCCCTAACATAGCCCCAGATGGCAGTGCTGGTAGGGGTGCTGCACCCCTGTGCCTGGTGAGGGGCTCTGTGTTGTCCAGGAGCTCCCCGCAGGGTTGATGCTAGCTCCAGATCTGGCCCAGAAAGCAGCGTGACCACCAGGCCATCAGCCATGATGGAGTCAGGACTTCCAGGTTCAGTTCCTCGGCATCACAGCTCCCGTGGGCCTCAGCCTCCCTGTCTCTGAGAGTGTTTATCTTCCTCGTCCGGGTGGTTGGAGGCTGAGTTCATTCCTGCTTGGAGATGGTCTGAGGGAAGATAGCCCAGAAGTCCCCACTTTGTTCCAAGAGATCTAGTTATAGCATTTTCTCAACATGACCAAACATCCTAAGACTCTCTCTGGGAACAATTTCTTGTTATTGTTGGCATTTATTGCCTGATAGTTTCGGTCTTTTACCATCTTGCTGTTTACAAATGGATCAAAAGGCAGTGCAAATCATTAGAACTAGCAGTGCAAAGTTACTCTTTTTGGCAAAATCCCGCCTGCTGTCATTTTCTATAGTTAAGACTTTTGCCTGAAGCCTTGAATGTCTCACCCTGACACCAGCCTGCAGTAATTAATCATTAAACAGTGATTGAGGCAGTGGACCCCAGAAAATATCTTCATATTCTACCATATGCTGAAGCCAGCTGCAGCAAGCACTCAGAGAGAAGCCGCACAGAGGAAAACGCTCTGCCTGACAGTCCCCTGCTGTGAAGTCCAAGCACAGAAAGCCTCTAACGAAGGGCCATAGACAGACTGTTTGCTTGTATTGACCTTCATTACCTGAGATTGTTTAGAAGGCAAAATGTCAGTGTTAATGTGCTAGAATTTTAAACATTATCGCATTTTAATGACTATTTCCAGCCTCTCGCATACTCACAATGTGGAACAAAAATGTGGATTAGTGTAATGAAAGGTTATAACAACAATAACAACAACAATAATGAGGGATGGGCAGATGTGTTTTGCTTAATTTCAAACTCCCCTGGAGCATCTCGGGCCTGGAATTAAGAGCAGTTTCCACCCACCCGAGGTTCATGTTTTATTTGGGGCTGGCCCAGCGCCACGTCTGGGCAGTCACAGGCCACAGCAGTCATTCAGAGCTGGGCTTCAGCCTGCCTCCAGCTCTGGTGAACGCGACTGAGTTGACAGATCCCCACGGAAATGCTGGGGTCAGCAGCAGGGTAGGGAAAAGGCAACGAGCATCTTCTGGGCTATGGAGCCACCAGAGCCGGGGCGGTTTGCAGCCTGCACATCAATATAATGGTTTCAGAAGTCCCATTAAGACCCATGTGACTTCCTAAAACTCACAGGCATCCTGGATTTACTTCACATGTTGTCTCCATTGTGTGGTCTGCCTTGCACGGGTATGCAAGTAAACAGCAAGCTATACGAGAGACATGTTTTAAGGGATGTTCCCTTCAAAAAATACAGACTTTGATATTACTAGACACAGAATACTTGTCATTTGTGCTACTGGCATTTCTGCAGACACACTAGGAATGGTTTGAAGGCGCAGAGAGAGTTGTAGCATTTCTTTTGCAAACTTACTTCCCACTCTGCATGATGGCATCTTCCTTTGTCAGAGTGCTAAAAACTGTCATTCTCTGTCATTCCCATAGCTGACCTCTTTGAATGCCTTTGTTTGTTTATGCAAGCATGAGTCTCCATCTGAAGCCTTCCTTAAAAACAGAAAAGAACTTTTACACAAATGTTTGTTTTATGGGGATCCCACAGAGCTCATATTTCCATTAGAGATACAGCAAGCATTTTTGCTTGTGTTGCCCCTTCCTTACTCTATTCTTGCTTTGCAAAAGAAGTTAATCATACCTATATAGCATAAAAGATATTTGTTTCCAGTGGACCTTTACATATAGAGGCATCAAAGAGATTTAACACTGAAGGAAGTAATTTTCCATAAAAATCATATACTGTGACTTTTTTTTTTTTTGCCCCATGATGATGTAGCATTCAAAAATGTAAATGGCTTCAAAATAAAGTCTGGGAAACTGATGAAAGAAAAGTTCTACTGAAACTGTTACAGAGTCACAAGGAAACAATCTCTGGCTTAGAACTATAGTTGCACTGCAGTTTTTGCTAATCTGGGAGGAAAAGCATCACTCTGCACCTGCCCTGCTCCTGTACCCTAAGCATGAGAAGCAGGCCCCTTTCATAGAGAGGAACTTGAGATAAGTACATCTTCCTTCCACCTCATTCGTACATGCTGTAATGCAGGACAGATCAAGATCGTAGCTAAATACAGGGTACAGAAGCTGTATCAGAGGACCAGACAGTCCTATGTCTGCCAATCCTACTTGTGCGGGGTTACACCTCAGTCCCCCAATACCTACATTCAGGAAAATCTGCTGGACTATGTACATCTGGCATAACAAGTACAGAAGTGCTTTTGTTTTGCTGAAATAGGTTAAGTGGTTTATTTTGAAATTGTTCAATAAATCATTAAATAGCATTTCTCTGCAAATACTCAAGGGAGTAGTGCTTCAGCCTTCCTTTTTTTTCCAGAGGCCAAGTTCCTTGGAGGACTTTCCATAAGGCAATGTGAACTTCTCTCAGACCAATCTTTGCCCAGGGCCTAAAGCAAGCCATGACTCTAGAGGAACATAAGAGATGTAGTTGCACCAGGGTCTCACTGGAGACTTGATTATGAGGACCCCGAAGTCTCCTGTTTTTTTTCAAATTAAGAAAAAAAAAAGTTATTCAAGGTGCTCTGAGATGTCTCATTTGTCAAACAAGGAAAATTTTATAAATAGTTCTATTCTACTCCCAGCTATGTTTCAATCAGAGATTAATAGCAGCTTTATTGGGCAGACATTGGTACTTTGGCCCACCTGTATATATGTATGATCTCATATTACAGAGAACAGATCTAACAGAAGTTTCTTTGTCACTAAAATGACTTACAGCATCAGAAGTGCTGCCCATCCATTTTTTTCTGCTATTTTCAAATTATTGACACTAAAAGTATGATTCATTCACGTTCTTTTTTAGACTAAGAAAAAAAATGATTGTTGTCAGCCTGTTCAGCTAAGAACATTTCAACAACGCTTAAAAAATTTAGCAAAAGGCTATATGCATACTTTGTTGTGGTTTAACCCCAGCCCAGCTGGCAACTAGAGCCACACAGCCACTCGCTCACCCCCGCTCCTTGTGGGGGGAAGAGGAAAAAAAAATAAGGAGGGGAAAGGGAGAAATAAAAATCATGGGTTGAGATAAAGACAGTTTAATAGAAACAGCAACAGAAAAGGAAAAATAACAACAATAATAACCACAATAATAATGACATGGGTCACTCTCACCACCCGGTGAGTTGTCACCGTCCTGAGCAGTGATCACAGATTCCCGCTCCTGGCTAACCTCCATTTATATACTGAGCATGTCGTCTATGGTATGGAATGTTCCATTGGCCATTCCATCCTTCTATCTATGCTTCGATGGGAAGCTGAAAAAAGTCCTTGAATATTGTAAACATCACTCAGCAACAACTAAAACCAATAAGTATTATTGATATTCCTTTCACAGCAATCACTAGAAAGAAAATTAACTCTTTCCCAGATGAAACCAGGACATACTTAAAGACACAAGACTGACTGCCTTGTCTTCAAATATTTCCAGAAAATAATCAATGATATGCTAACTCTATTTTTCAGTTGAATAAAATAAGGCAGAGGCTCACAGCTATACAAGATTGTATTACAGTAGAAAGAGATTTATGATGATATCTTCTCGTTGTTTCATGTCCAGGATCTGACACAGTATTTGCACAGTGGGAGGCCTATTAATAGCGTGTGTTTGTTTACAAGTTTGTTACATTTCAGATTACATTTATACGAACTGGCAGCTTGGGCTCTCTTTGCAGCATTTCAATGTTTATCATTATTGAATTTACATTTATTTTTACATACATGTAAAATATATGTACATCTATATTTAAATATAAACTTATAAATATATGGTATTTTATAAAACTATATTATATAGTTATGTGTTATGTTTACATAATACAATATATAAATATCTATTTTACATAATTTGTTTTGGGACTTGTTTCAATTATTTTTATCATTATTACTAGTATAACAACACTATGTACTGAAATCATGGACCAACCCACTATAATGTTAAATACAAAAATGGTCTTTCCTTCCAAGTAGTTACAGTATGAAAGATAATAAATGTGAACTGGCTAACGGGAGAAAGCAAGCTTCGATACAGGTCTACGACTGGGTGATGGCCGCAGTACATCAACAGTGTATTGTGGAGTTTTTCATAGGGATTGTGGCAATTCTGAGTTTTATGGAGAAATCTGAAAGAAGACACTGAGGTAACTGCGGATGATTTCAGGTGATTTCTCTCGAGGGCAAGGAGCAGCTTTGAGAGGAATGTCAGAGGTCCTTTTCTAAAACCTACTTGTTGAAAAGTGACGACTTACAGACCTGGGAAGTTACTGATTGAGTATTCAGTGAAAGACTACAAGTAAGGTAAGGTTATCTATGAAACACCTGACGATGAAGATGGTGTACCTTATGGACACAACAGGAGATCAGCAGAGTGTGCTTTGCAGCAGCACTCTGTGTGGATATGATCATGTTTGCTAAGGTAACAAAAACGCAATAATCAAAACAAGGGATAATGAGTACCCAAGAAAGACATTAAACTTTCTGGTTGGGGAAGGCAGGTCATATCTTAAAGATATAATAAGTATCCAACTGACTTAGAGTTACCCTGTACCTGAGGAGATTAGAATGAGACCGACCATACTGAAATAACTATCCACTTATTATTTTTCTTTACTGTAACAGAGAAAAAATAACTTTGGCCCAGGCCGCTTATTCTAATGTGCAAGAATTAATAGTCCTGACAGTAGAGTTTAATATTTATACTAGATAGACTGAATGCAGGAGGAACAAAATAATATTTTCAACCATGTTTTTTTTTCCTGAGGTCTTTTTCACAACTATATATGAAGACGATCTCTAATAAATTGATTTTACTTCTCTGTTTCATGACAGAATTACTTATTGTAAAAATTACCTCTTGGCTTAAGAACACCTGATTTTATAAACAATGAGTCAGTAAACGTGAATACTTAAGAAGATAGACTCCACACTTCCAAACAACAGTTCAGGTAAACACTCTTTTAATGGAACCTAGTTTACAAACTTCTTTAATACAAAATATGATTAGTTCCCTTGCCTGTTAATAACTATTTTACTGTTCCCTTCCTCTTGATTTTGGAAAGTTTTGAGCTTCCCATGGGATCTTTATATGACTGCAGTTTACTGAGCAAATAAGACTTTGAATGATCTAATAAAACAACAACAAAAAAACCCACCAAAACTTTCTCTCTTTTTGCCTGAAACCACATATTTTGTCTGAGGGGACAATGGTCTGAAACCTAGTGCTTACATATTCCCCACAATTCTTCGCTTTTAAAATAATTTTAGCTGCTCTCAGTGGACCCTCATTTAAGAATGTTCTTAACTGTCATTTCAAAGTTACCCATATACCATATGTATTTCTTGCCTTTTTATTTGTAAATAATGTCTCTCAGAGGAAAAAAAAAAAAGAACAGCTTACCCAAATTTAATTAATCCCATATCACAGGGACAGCCAACAACCTTGACACTATGAACCCCATATGAGTTGTATTACTCATAAGTCTTTGAAGGACACAAGCCCGTGATATCTATCTACCTACAATAAAAGAATGTTATTGTAATATTTATTATAGGACCCAATGCAGTGAGGCGCACCCAAACTTTAAGATGGAAATCAACTGGCTATTCATGAACATGAGTGCTTCACTAGATCAGGGTCTGGACAGGCACTGAAAAATTTTCCAGCTGAAAGAAGCAGCTGTTTCTAGCTGTCTCTTGGGAGATAGCTCCTCTGAGTGATTTTGAAAATTTACGCTTTAGTAATCCAGAAGAAATGGGTTTTTCAGAGGTTGGGGCCTGAGAAGGCAAATAATGTAGTGGCTTGCAAAAAGCAACCCAAATTAAATGTATGTGTCCAGAAAGGGGATTAAGTGTGTAGACCTGTCTTCTACACAACAGCAAAGACTGGACACCTTGGCTGTCTTTGGCCTTTGAGTTTGGAGTTACTCACTTCTGCAGCCAAAGGTATACATCCAAAATGTGTGCTGCACACAGTTCCCAATTTTACCTCCCCATCTCCCTCATATGGGCCTATGGAGAAAAACTGTGCAAAGCTTTCAACCAGGCATCCCTGGCATGCTCTAGCAGTTTCTGGTGTACTCTCCAAGGGGTGAGAGACAGCCTCTCCATCACAAACCTGAAAAGAAAAAAATGGCAAAAAGAAGTCTTCGAAGTATCACGAGATTTTTACCATGGGAGTAATTAACACTGTCCTCAATATTAATGAGCAATTAGAGTACAGTCCGCTTGTCTTGCAGCTCAAATGATGAAGGTCCTGAGACTTCCCTGAAGCAAGCCCAGGTCTGTATCACAGCACCTGCTGTGTCAGGGAGTGTGCTGTCTCATCCCTCCACCGCAGACTTCCCATCTCCTTATGGTGCAGGAGTTAGAGGGATCCAAAGTGTTGTAGTGTTCCCACTGCTATTTTGTAGAGAGAAAAATTTAAAAAAATACACAGATTTATTTCAATTTACTTTTCAATCATCTGCGCAGGCTGAGTGGGATTTTCAAGTGCAAGAGATGTACAAACCTTCCTAACTTACTGTAATACTTTTGAAAGTGTGTTTCCTTATGGGGCTTAATATGTAAGGCTACCTCTGTTCACAGAAGTAATGGCCTAATATTGTAAACACCTATACTGTTAAGTGCCTTAATTATCTTGTGATCTTATAAGGAACAAGAATTTTTGTTCTGTTGAAAACTGACTTTGGGGTTTTTTTTCTAATTTGAGACCAAAAAAGAAAGTTGTAGTTTAAAAATTTGTACCAGAAGGGGAGAGCAAGGGAAAAGGATTTGAGATCTAAAAATAGTCTTTAGATCATTTTAATTTGTTTAAAGTTCAGTGTTGCATTTCATTAAAACATTAAATAATATTATATAAACAATTATGATTTTGAAAAAAACCTGTATCTTTTGTGAAGAACATTTCAGCCAAGATATATGTTATCAATTATATCATTTGGATTGACATTCCTTTGGCACCTGCAGATGGATAATTATTCTCCTATTTAATTAATAGAAAGTTTACATATTCAGCAAAGAAAAAAGCGTGCATGTTTAATACACATTACGGTGTCAAATTCCAGACTAGTAAATACACAGCTGAGGCCTCCTATATTCTGATATGGCCTACAGAATTCTAGTTATATATTGACAGGGACAGGAAAGAACAGGTGAATATGTGAAATTTTTTAAAATCATATTTGTTCCTGTTCAGAAGAACAGAGAATAAAAATTTTCTCACAACAAGTGTTAGCAAAATACTCATGAGATGCTATGGTAAAACTCTTTTCATTTAAAGAGATGGAAGTTCACAATTAGATTCTGTGACAATTATGCCTACCATGAGATGAGAAAGGAAGAAAAAAAAAATCCATCTAAAACCAGTTGAATCAACTCAACTCTGCTGGATCTATCCCAGGGAAGAAGATATATTTATTCACTTTATTTATTTATATGATGCCAGTCTATAGGGAAACTAGAGAAGTGCTTCAACTCTTCCTGGTAGTCGTGAGAGAAATGTTGAGGGGTAGCTCCCTCACTCAGTTGCATGAAACACCCCAACACTGCCAAATTTACGCATTATAGTTTTGTGTCTGGTGGAAGCAAACAGATTTGAAGAAGCTGCATCCCATACAATACGCATGTATAGGTGTCTTAACAGTAAAGTTGACCAGAGACAGTTAAATTTTTGATTTAGAATTAGTGTTTTAGCTAAAAAAAAAAAAACACCCACTGAAAATACATATTTTGTTTGCAGATTTTCAGTTATTCTTCAGATTTCTTCACATCTCTACTGTCTTATCTAAATGACCTTTTCTTTGTTTTGACTTTTTCCTTTTTATTCTATTAAAAGCAAAGAGAAAAAGAAGAGAGAGAAAGACACATGAAGCCCTTAAAACATCTTGTATTATTTTCCAAAACACAACCTATTGGTTAAAAGGCAGAAGAAATCCATTTCAAACAGCTGAAATATTTCATTTTTGTGTTCCTTGCAGACTTTTCATCAGAGAGTGCATCCATGATTTGCCTAGCCTTGACAGAGAGTTTGAAAGAATAGACATCTTGATGCTATGACTGCTGCATTCAAGGCAACGTTGGTCAGCTCTTGAACATATGCATCAGGCTTGAAAAGAAGGAAATTGTAGCAAATTTACTGACAATGCAAATCATAGAAGATGGCAAAAATCTGTTTCCTTGACAACATGACTGCCCTAGAGGATTCTGAATTTTTTTTATTTTGGTGAGGAGGGGCTGAGAGATCGAGGTTTTTGACAAATGAAGCTTGAAAAATAGCATGCTGAAATGAGTACAAATATATATTTTTGTACATGCTATCTCTTCTTTTTGGTGCCTGACACTGGAGTCTGAAAAGGAGCACTTCCAGCAGTTGAGTTTTATACGTTTAAATCTGGTCATGGAAATATATTTTGATGTGTTAGTTACATTTGCTCCTTTCCAACAGAAGCCAGCTATTAAGCCGAGGCTGCCCGCTGTTAATTAAACTATGTTCCACTAAAAACCTGCAGCACAAATACATGGTAGCAGAGCATGTTCTGTGTGCTGTTCCTCCTCATGTGATAAGCAGTGCATTTCCTCGATGGATGCACATTGCTTACATTTTTAGAGCTATTAAGCCAGGATAATTATGGAACAATCTAGGCAATGTTCAATAGCCCATGCAGATGCCTGACAGGGCATGTTGTCTCTTAATTAGGAATTTGAATGCCTAATGCTTGTATATTAACTGAAATAATTGGATAGATGTTTTACATTTTCTTCACTTTTACTGACAACCAAGCAAGGGACCACAGGAATCAACATACCTTCCTAAACCAGCTCATTTCATTTGCTCTTTCTAGGTGATCTAATCTGTTGTTTAAGTGGGATTTTTAAGAGAATTGATGCTGGCTGCTGGGCAAATATATTGTAAGATGGTCCTCAGTGAGTCTAGCAATTTTAAGCTGGTATCTTGTTGCGTCCTGTATGATCATAACACAGTGTAATTAGCTGACTGTATCTTTTTTGTTCCCCAGAAGTCAAGTAAAATTACAATAGTTGTTATCATTTTTTTATTGTTTCTAAGTGCTGATAATGGGATATGTCTTGTTTCAAACCCAGTTCAGATACCATACTAGCACAATTGGCTACCATTGATGCAAAAATCTGCTTTGCACTGTACGAGGCTGCCTTCCACAGTTTGAGGATGCATTTCAGGGGCTGGGCTTGATGGACTGGACTCTGCAGCTTTGGCTGCCGAGGAGAGATCTACACGGACATCCTCAGCCTTGCTCTCACTAAACACAGGGAGAACCTTATTGGCTCTGGCCAAGCTGTGTGGAAGCAGGTAGGGCTCGAGGCACTGCATTCAGTGGTACCATTCATTAGCCCATTTCCACAGCTGAGACACCATTCATCTCCTACCAGAGTAATAAAAACAGTCAAAAAATTCCTCTGGGCTCCATGCTTGCTAGCAGAACTGGGCCCTGAATGAGCAACTTCTTTAATCCATGTCTACTGTGTATGTGAGGAGTACTATGCTTGCCAGTATATACATTGTTTATATTTAGGATGTCTGATAAATGTGTTTATTCACAACTATTAGTATAAAAGCTCCTTTAAAAGCAACAAATTGCTCTCTATTAGTAATGTGCATAATGACCTATTTCCGTAAACGTTTTCAGTAAGAGAAATTTTAATGTGCAAAACCCTGCAGACATTTTATGGAAATTTGACTGTATTCTGCAGAAGTGCATCACAGTCATATTTTGTTCTTTAATATTTTGTTTTGAGAGGTGAATTACTTTCATTCCGATATATTGTACAAAAGAAGCAACCTGGCACAGGAAAAAGGAAAATGAGTCTTAATGTGTTTCCTTCTTGCTAATATATATTTGCTTGATTGATGTAAGGATGTGTTTTGCAGAAAATATACAGACCCTGTTAGTTGGGTTTTTGGTTGGGTTTTTTTTTCATATTTGTTTTGAAAGGGTGATGAAGGCTTTAAAAAAAGCTCTTTAAATCCAGTCATAAGGGAAAAGAATAATAAAGGAATGTCTTTATGGTCAAAAGGATAAATAAAGCTTCTGAGTCTCTATCTGTTGTATTGCACCTGATTTCTATACCTAAATGGAGGTCAAGTGTGCAAAACTGTATTCACAAAATATTGTGATGCAGTTTTAGAGGCATGGCTTAAAAAATTAGCCTGAGGGGGTTAAACATGTGTTAGCTTTATTTTTCTGTTTGAAAAGCATGCAAGCAAATCATCCATATTCTGTGGAGTCTTAACAGCATTTCTGTATGTTATGTACTAAATGAAACCTGAACAGCAGCAGAGCTTTTCATATTAATTTACTATAACTTTGGAGCAAATAATGCTTTTTTCTTCCATGCAGAGCTTAAAGCCTCTGAACTACCAACAATTCCAACAAAAGTCTGCAAAAATAACCTAACTCGTGTCAGGTGCAAACTGTCTCTTTTGTAGTTCCACCAAAATTATATGGGGAAAGAGACCAAGGTTTTATTTTAAATTAAGCTAATCGCACATCCATGCAGAGGAGGTAGAAATGGAAAAAACATTCATAGATCTAATACTAAAAAAACTGGGCAGTATTTCAACTCTGCTTTGAAGGCCCTCTAGGCAGCTTTTTTTTAAGGAAACGTTGCTCCATGTTGAAGCACAGGCAGAGCATACCTCTGAATTCAGTTCTGCCTTTGACACTAACTATACGAATTTGGACAACCCACCCGAGTGATATTTTTAAGCTGCAAGATATTCACCTATAGCATGGTTACCCCATCTCTACTGCATACGGAGAATGCTTGGTTAGCTAATAAAGTGTCTGGCAGATGTACACAAAAAAACCATAATGCAAGATGTGAAGGAAGGGAAAAAAATTAACACATGAACACCTTTAGAGATACCTATGAGAAAAGCAGGTTCCTGTATTTCTGATTTTGTTTTACAAATGTTGATATGCTTTGCAGTATCCATATGTTGCATTCAAAAAATTAATGATACACCCCAGCTGGAAAGAAAGTTTAAATTAAAACCTACCTTGATGAGGAGATACATGGAGTAGAAACATAGCCTTGGATGATCACATTAGTTAAGAAGTGGCTTAACTTTTTGCATGTGCCATTGGCTTCTGTGATCTTTAAAAGAGAAGTGGTTGAAGAGCTTGAAGAAATATCTGACTGACTATGAGGCTAGACCCTCCTGTTTGGGTGGAGGGTCATACGCAGCACGGCGGTGTTGCAGCCGTAGTAATATAGATGCTTTAAGATCTCTTTTTTCAAAGCACTGAGCAGCTCTTAGTAGCTCCCACACATACAATGAGAACCAAAAACACATAGATGTACCAAGGCCTATACACAGCCCTTGTCTTATCTCACTGAAGTAAATGGCTAGCTATAATTAATTTCAGTGGGATCAGGAATGTGATACATAAAGCTTCCAAAGGAAACTTTCTTCCTTCTCCCAGTCATATTATATGATCTTTCCTATCCTTACCACTGCTATACGTTCATGTAATAGACAGTTGTAAAACCTTAAATGAGAATGAATGAAATTTGAAATGTTGAATTAGTCACATGAATTAATGACCATGATTTAGTGGTATTTTTGCTGTAGGAAATATAAAGACTCAGTCAAGATTTTCTCCTCTGAGGGCTGTATTGTATTGATTTCTTTTTCAAATGGCCAAACAATTAGCATAACAGAAACCTAGGTGCTCAGCACCTTCTCCATTAAACAGAACAAATGTCAAATCCTATTAATATAGTCAGCTGTTCCATAGTGGTTGGTCAGATGCTATCTATCATTATATGTTTATTATCTTGTTGAAATAGTATTATGAGGTTTTGCTGACCACAACTTTGGATGGTGTGCATGGTATGCCCTTTTGCATTTTAATCCTTCTTTGTAGTTCAGGCACAAACAATTTCATCGTGTCCAGGCTGGTAAACCATTAATTGTGAGAGTCCAGATTTTCAGCAGTTCATGCTGCTACAATAAGTCTTCTTTCCCCGTCTCCTTTCCCAAGTGAAAAGAATCTGTATTTTTAATAATAATAAAAAGAGATAATCACTTAATGCAGAAATGTCCATTGCACCCGAACAGCAAATCCAGCTTAAGTGGAAATTTACACAAAGAATTATTTATAGGAATCAATCATAATTACATTTAATGCATGCTGCAGCTGTTTATAATTGTGGTTTTCCCAAGGTTATTCTCCTCCTACCATCCACCCCCACACACATGAAATTTGTTTCTGTGGAAATGCTTAGGAAGCATTATAATTTTCTCGTAACTTGTTACAATGGCAGCTGACTGTTGTGAGGCAGACTAGATCCTGATTAGTGAGTGCAATAAAAAAGAAGAGAAGACTATTTTGTCGACTAGTAAAAGAGTCTTGAGAAGCTCGTTGGTAACAACTATCAGGACAAACATTTTCCATGTCATTCTGTTTGCTATTTATTATGACAAGTAAATCTGACTGCTAAATTAGAAAGTCAGATTTGGTAATCGTAAATTTAAGATAGTGTGGGCCAAACTGAGAAGCCATGCATAAAGTGGTATAACTGGGACCTTCTCACGTTCAATTAATTAGAAATTTCCTTCCCTGAAAAGTCATTGCTATAGAACTGATTATAAAATGCATTTCTTTTTTTAACTACTGGAAAAGCTGATTTTTCATAAAGAAAGAGAAAAGAGATTTAATTTGTAGTACTTAGCTCCAGTTATTTAATTTAAAAAAGTGAATGCTTTATAGGAAAGAAAATACATGGCATACACATTTTTTATTGTGTTGAAGGCTCACGTGTCCAACCAGAAAGTGTAGAAGGGAACACATCGGGCAGCCATTTGATGTAAGAAATATGGCTACCCATAAAGCACTCTGGGTTGTTTTTTCATACATAATATGATCCAGAAGAAGGTATAAATTTAAAACAATCATTCTTTTTGGTACATATTCCTCTGGCCCCTCAGTCAGTAAGTTTTAAATTTTAAATTTTATTTCATATTGACAGATTTCCTATAATCACAGAATCACAGAATCACAGGGGTTGGAAGGCACCTCTGGAGATCATCTGGTCCAACCCCTCTGCCAGAGCAGGGTCACCTAGAGCACGTTGCACAGGATGGCATCCAGGCGGGTTTTGAATGTCTCCAGAGTGGGAGACTCCACCACCTCTCTGGGCAGCCTGTTCCAGTGCTCTGCCACCCTCAAAGGAAAGAAGTGCCTCCTCATGTTTAGATGGAACTTCCTACGTTCAAGTTTGTGCCCATTACCTCTTGTCCTATCACTGGGCACCACTGAAAAAAGACTGGTCCCATCCTCCTGGCACCCTCCCTTTAAGTATTTAGAAGCATTGATGAGATCCCCTCTGAACCTTCCCTTCTCCAGACTAAAAAGATCCAAGTCCCTCAGCCTTTCCTCATAAGAAAGGTGTTCCAGTCCCCTAACCATCTTCATAGCTTTAATAATGGTGATTAGCACTAAGGTAGTTCAGTGGAAAGTGTGACCTGTTATACTATTGTCTTCATTCCTCTGCAGTACACTCTGTGTCTCTGGTACTCATATCAGGGTTAGACCATCTCAATCAGCCCAAGCACTGCTGAGGCAAAATTCTGTGAAGCTTGAACTGTAAAATCCTCTGGGCTTTAGGGACAGTTGTATTCATACTGCTGTTTGGGGGGTTGGTTTTGGTTTTATGTTATTTTCTTTTATTTTAGTCTATCTTTACAAAATATCTCTTTGACACGTGAACATTTGATTTTAGAAGTTCAGTTAGGCACCTGAGTTCAAAACTGATGTATGTTTCTGGTATAAACATATTTGAGTTAAAGGATGGAGAATTCCTGTAGTAGTTGTAGTGATATTGGGCTCACATACTACAAAAAATTTCTAAGGGTGGAAATAGTACATGGTTAGGTATGATTTTAGTTTCTCAATTCTGTCTTAACTTCTGGAGCACAACTGAGGGAATCTGTAATGACAGGTCAGTTATATATAATACCAGATTATTATATTTGTGATTAGATGTGAAAATCTTGAGTCAAAAGTTTGGTAATTTAGGATGGAGCCCTTCTGCTGACACAGTTAACTGAACTGTGACCAGGATTTGCCCTTTAGACTTCAGAAGCACATTACCGGGGGTGCCGAAGGAATCAAAGCTGTTGGTGTTGATTTGGTGGAGGTGCCCAAGTGACTGAGGAAGTGCCTGTGCCTCTGAAGAGCTTCATCAGTGAGTGAGGCACAGCAGGGAGAGACATGGTGGTCTCAGCACCCACTCCAGCCTCTGAGACTGAGAAAGTTGAGCCCCCTTATGTATCAGCAGGTGAGCTGCCTCAGTTTACAGTGCAGTTCTTTAGGACAACACAAAATCAAAAGTCACTTTGTGGGGAGCCTTGAAAATCCCTCTACTTCTGCAGTGTCCTGGGGCATAAAAACAGGTTCAAGCCCATTCCAAATCAATCCACTCACTTGCTATTTGTGCTTTTATTTCTCCCCATGTACCTTGTAGCATAGAATTTAACTGTAGCTGAGATACAGCATAAGTAAACAACCAATAGGGACCAATAATAATTGCAATAAACCTATAACTTTGATGCTCCAGTATTTAACATTCTGGATCAAACTCTGCCCAGCCTTACACTGTGCAGAAAACCCCTGCGGGCAATAAGATTTCATGGGGTATAAATCAGGGCAGAATGAGGTGATTTCAGAGTAGGTGAAATTGCTGATGTAACTTCCACATCTTAAAGAGACTTCAACCAAAATGTAGGGTAGTGAGGGCAATAGGGAAGAAGGTCACAGGAAGACATTTAAACATAAACTAGAAAAATGTTTAAATACTTTATTGTTCTATGGATACTGATCTATTATTTGTAATGACTGGGCCAGTGTGGCAAGAAAAAAAGAATTAACTGCATCAGTTACTGTATAAAACATATCTTCCAAAACAGGTGCTGAAATTTTTCTCTTGCTGGTGGTACTCCACCTGAATGAAAAAATAACCTGTCCAGGGTGTCTCTAGATAGCTGCTATCTGATGTATTATTTCTCAGCATCTATGACTGACCAATTTCAGAACATTGTAGCAATTTAGCATTGACTCTAGAAAAACTAGCCATATTTTTACTGTTACAGACAAGAGGCCTTGAAAATCCACAGGTGAAATGAACACTAGATTTTAAAGTAGAAGTGTGGTTTGGTGGAAGGACAGCTTCTTCTGCAGAAGAGTAAATTGAAATCCCATTTATTCCAAGAGAATTTTCAACGCTAAACATGTTTAAAAAATCTTGGGTTTTTTTGAAATAAACTTCCACTTCATAAGATTTTTATTTTTTATTTTAGAATATCTTTATATACTAAATTGGTATCTATGGGGATTTTTTTATTTTCAGGAAACAAAATTTGGTATATATTTTTTTTTTCTCATTTGTTTTCTTTAAAAACACTGAAAGATTTCACCAAATGAAAGCTTCTCCTTAAAAAAAAAAAAAATCAATAGAAAAATAACTTTGTTAGAAAATATTTAACTGAACTAAAAGAACAGATTTATTTGGCCCCTAACAGGATTGGAGCAATGGAGAAACTTGCAGCCAAAAGATGCCATTGCTATAACAGCTGCAGAATAGAGTTGTTATCAGAGATCATTTTCCCTTCCAAAGTAAACTACTACCACTTCAGCTCAAGGAGCTTTCCCTACGGAGGTAACCCATTGTATTTTCTATGGCCTATTAGTATAAGATGACACCTTGCAAGTAAACCCATGGCCTGCATTTTGTCTTCTGAGTGACATTCCGCAACCGCTCTTATTCAACCAGCTTTCTCAAAATCAACGCTTTGCTGCTTTAGTTTTCCCTTGGATAACTTGCCTTGCATATTCCAGCAGAAATGGGTCTGTAAACTGAGCTGTGCACCTCTTTCATCACCACTGTTGAAGTAAGTGCCTTTGGTATGTCCCTGATGGCTCAGGGAGAGCAGCCCTCCACGGCTGCACTGCGGGAGGGAGGACGCCAGAGGAGATGGGGATCATGGATCCCTAATGCCCTACACCTTCCATCACCACTCGCGTTTCTACGAGAGGTTTAACACCACCACAAACAAGGCGACTGCTGAAGCAATTTTATATTAATTTAAAAGGTGACACAATGTACAGGGTACTGAAATCAAATAATGCTTATGAGCTAGATACTAAGCACAGCAGTTATGGTGAGTAAGAAGGTGCCACAGAGGTTTAAAATGGTTAGTAGAGCAAATAAACTGCTCCAAAAGAAAGCTCTGAATGTCAAAAGAATTGATTTTCAATGTAACTATCCATATGCTGAGAATCCCCAAAGGGGCATTTTCAGCTGGGGTTGAAAAGTGACTATTTTAGTGCAACGATGTGTTCTTAAGCATTACAAGGAAAAGCAGTGCCACCTGCCCTGCATTGATGTAAAGTGGCACACAGTTTCTGAAAGTCAGGGTCCAGACACTGATTTTTGGGACCAGGTGCCAGAAAGGCTATAAGCCAGTACCAAACAACTGTATTTAATGATCTCTTTTTCACGTATAAAGGAGTATGGCTGTGGTTTTCTGCTGCCCACAGACTCATGGCCAAGAAACACAGTCCTAAACCTAAACTCTGCCACTTTTGCTCTGTCTTGAACTACAGTTTTCAAACAAACAAACAAAAAAAAAAAGGAGTCTCGAGCTGCAGAGAAATGTTGGGTGGCATTAGGAGCCAGCCCTCCTGCTGTGTGCTGAAAAATGCATTTGGCATTCCTGGTCCGGTTCTAGCATGGGTTGCTCTCAAAAGGAAAGTGAGGTAGGTCCCGGGCATCAACCAGAGCTGGGCTGAGCTCCTCTCCCCTCTCCTCCCCACTGCCACTTCAGTGCACACCTCTGATGGGTGCTTCAGGGAGGTCTGGATCTGCAAATAATTCCAGCAGTTTGTGACCATCTGAATGTCAGTGCTTTGCTCCTCACAGTGGTGGTTCGTGGTTGGCAGTGGCTGGACCGTGTTTATATCATTATACATAGCTGGGATGCTGTCAGGGATAAGTATATTTAAATTGTGACCTTTGTTTCATAGAAGACTTTCTTAGTAGTGGTTGCTTAGCTCATTTCCAGGGATACGAGGGGAAATTAATAGTGACAGTATTTCATATAACTGTATTAACATGTGGGGCCTTTCACACTACCCTTCAGTTTTCAAGCTAGTATAGTGAGAACAATACAGCACCAAAATTTTGCAGCTTGCTGCGTGTCTTAGCTCTCCTCCTCCCGTTCTGAAATCTGCCCTGCCTGGCTGCAGGGTCTTCTCAGGCTGAGACCAGTGGCTGCTTTGCAGGACTGTTAATCCGTCCGAGGAATTTTTCCTATTACAATTGTCTTTAGACCCTAGGATCAAATCAGACCTCATCCTGTCATTTAAATACCTATTTGTGCCAGGTGTGCAAAGTCACTGGCAACAATTAAAAAATTGTGTCTTAAGATTTTCAAAGATATAGCCACTACAACTATATTAGCACAGACAGGCAAGGCAGCTATAGATTAATTAACTCATGTACCATTAGCTGTTCCACACAGGGTAATCAACATGAGGTAAATTACACAGGCTTTTAAGCAGGTTTTACAACCCACACTGAAATTCCTGCTGTTGAGTATGGTATGAAAGCCAGGTAGAAATTGCGGTACTTCAGTAAAAGGTTGGTAGAACAAGAACTGACATATGTAAAGTGTTCACTGTGGCCTTTCCTCTAGTTTCCCTCCAGAAATTTGCTTTCAGAGGCTATCATCTGGGAAAAAATAAATAAATTTAAAAGATTACCCTGTGACACATTCTCCTTGAAACAATGTAAAACAAGCCATAGTACCCCAATGCTGAGTGTATATTCAAAGGTTAAGAATGAAAACATTCATTGTGGATTTAAAAAAAATAAAATCAAGCTGCAAATGGGATTTTTCTCTTTTTCCTGAAGAATTTTAAAGCATTGTTTGTTTCTGGAAAATGCTTTACTATTTTTCAGATGTCTAAACTGAGTCAGAAATACAGCTAAGCCCTTCATATAGCTATGATCTTCAAAAAGTCCTACAGGATCTAGGCTCTGAAGTCTTAGCATCAAAAACTGATTTACGTCATTACAAAACATTCTGCCTCCATCAACTTCAAATTAAGGGTCCAACCTCCAAAATGCACTCGCAACATATACGTAGTCCCTGCACGAAAGGAAAAGGTAGTTACCTTGGAGCATCATTCACAAAGATTAGTATGTTGAGCAAGGAGCTCCACACTGTAGCAAAGAAGAAAGCTCAGGACAAGAGTGTGATAAATTCCACTTTTCCCTTAGCTGCCTTTCTTGGCAATACTCAGTACTGTGGTTACCTAGGTCCTTTCCTTCAAACCAATAGCTTCTGTCTTTGAAAATTAGAGTATACAAGAAGTTGCATATTTTAAACAGAGGTTTAGGAGTCTGAGCACTCTTCCTGGCCATGAAAGTGTAGTTTCAGTCTCCTCACATGCACTTAAATGCACTTTTAAATGCACTTCCATGTCTGGCAGACTTACTTAACCATGGGATATAGGCAAGCTGAGGCAGAAAGGGGAGGAAGAAGATGCAATGAAAATTCTGGATTTCAATTCCTAAATCCTGCTCTGTCTATGTTGTTTTAGCTTCTAAGCATGGACACTAAGGACCAGACTTCTACGATGTGCTGAGGTGCACAGAAAAGCACTCATGTACCTGCCTCCCAGGTGTGAATCTGATTCATAAATTCACAGCGGTTTTAGATCTGGGAGCAGGATAAATCCTTGTCTTTCTATCAAATGTGCTGTGAGTAAAGCCAGGAGGACTTCATCCACAATTCCTTTGCAAATGTCCAGCTCTGGGGAAACAATGTCCCATGCCTGTTTTATTGGTAAATACAAAAAGTCTAAGGAAATTCTGGCACGTTGTTGGTTAGCAGTAAAGGTTGCTAGTACACATTTTAAAGAATTATGGTGGCCTCCATATAACACAGACAACTCTCTTCACAAAGACGCACGTGCACAAACACATGGACGCTAAAGTGTCTGCATGCACTTGCACATGTGGGTGCTTGTGCACCGGTGTGTCTCTGAGCGTGTTAGCCTTATTTTTCCTGAGCAGTGAAAGCTGTGCCAAAAACTCTCTCACTCTCAGCAAATCCAAGACCAAGGCTGGAAGCCATGAGAATTAGCTGCAGGTGCTTAGGGTTTAGAAACTGCTGAAGGGACGAAAGACCAAGGTGTTGGCTCCAGGTTAGTTCTTATGATCAACTATTCTTTTTATCTTCCCATAAGACCACCTCACTCTTTTGTTGGCAAGGGGGAGGGAGAAGGGGGGGGCAAAAAAAGAGTTAGACTGTTTGATTTCAAATGGGAGGTGGAATTCCTCAGAAGACGAGCCTGTAGCGGTCAGGAAAAGCAGATTAAGAGAAGCAGATGTGGAGAAGAGGGAAGATGGGGAGGGGGGTGAATTTATTCATGCAATTTAGGATATTAGCGTTAAATTGTGGAGGTGGTTTGTTCTGCGTTTAGTCTTATACAAATTCTGCCCCCCTTTTCAGCACGTTTTCCCTTTGTTTATCTCCTGAGAGATGCCCACATGTGTACAATACAAAGAATCGAGTCATAAAAGCGCAGGCCTGTCAGCCTCCCTGAGGACCAATTAATGGTGTTCCAAATCTTGTGGGCAGGCAGATGAAAAGGATACAGAGAGAGAAGGGGAGGTAGATGAATACTCAACGAGAGCAAGGCAGGTTTTTCAGATGTTGGTAGGAACTTCTTTAGGTATTCTTAGCTAACTTATTTGGGGTTTCGGTTTCTCTCCTGCTTCCACAGTCCCCTGGTCATAACTGCAACAGAGGGAAAAGCTGCACTTCAAAATATCAATTAGGCTTTTGTCCAAACCAATAACAACACAATGCCAGTGCAGGAGAGGGGGCAGAAAAAGGCCGTTTAGAATTTTTCCAACCCTCCTTTCATATATTGGCAGTTTTATTGATAGGTACTTGAGTTTATATTACCATTTGTATCTCCGAGCTGGGTATTGCTCTGAATGCAGCAGGCTTTGTAGTGCAACCTTTTACTCCTATCTCACCCCCTACGTGTCCACAGGCCTTTGAACAGCAAGCGAGTGGCACTTTGAAATCAGGAGTTGAAAGTGTTTGACATGGAAAGGGGAGCATGAAAGTCTTGCTCTTTGAACCTTTTCTTTTCAAAGTCCCACAGAAAGTAGGGGCAGGACAATAATGGACAGGCTGGGGGCTCTCAGGGTGAAGTGGGGATATGTGGTAATGAGATTTTAAGCGTTTTGGCAGTCGTTCCACCCCACTGTTTCCTCCCCTACGTACTCCCAGTGAATTAAATCTACTGCAAGATACCACAGAAATCTTTAGCTAGATATATATTCTGTCCCTGCATAATTCATTCCTTGATTAAGTTCTGGAAATGAAATAAAGCTGATGAAAACAGGAAAGAATGGTCAAAATTATCATTAGGTTGCTGACTACTGAAGGAAGATAATTTTTTTGTTTGTTTGTTTGTTTTGTTTTCTAATTAAATGAAGCCAGATGTACAGTAAGTGCAAGCTGCATGAGAAATGCAGCCAGCTGTTGCATCAAATATCAGGCACAGGCCTCTCCATGCTCGTATGCAAACTCACCATCTCTCACCTGTTAGGGTCAGGAGGGTGAATTAGTAACCTTGGCAGCCGCTAAGATTTGCTTCAGTTATTTTACCTGCACGTGAGATCAGTTAACGTGGAGAGAATGAAAGAAACTTGGAGGCCCTGAAATGAAACATCTCATTTAAGATCTTCATTATATTTAAGAAGAGAAGAAGTACAAGGCTAAGTTATTATTTTGTGAGGTCCATGTGCTGACCTTTCACTCTTTGGAGAAAGCTAAAAAAAAAAAAACTCAGAAAGCTCTTTATAATGTATCTTCTCGATTGTGTAATCCTCTACCTGGGAAGAAAAAAAATCCTTTCTGAGTGATGTAGCAATCATTTTACACGCTCAAGCATGAAATTTCATCACCATTATCTTAGCCTGGATGACTGTACAGATGTTGTTTGGACATGAAATGTATTCAGCCCTTTTTTAAATCTAACTACTACAATATCTGACTCGATGACCTCCTGCAGCAGTTGGTTCCACGGGTTTGGACTATGCTTTGCTGAGGAATATTTATTTGTATTGAATATAGAATCAGCCAAGGTAGGAGAGGAAGAGATGAATAAAAACTCACTGGCAAAATGCTCCAGAATGCTCTGATCAGTCTCTTTTGTCTGATCTCTTCAGCTTCTTGTGTCGTTAGTCCTGCCCAACACTGCCCCTTTTTGGAGCTAGATCCAGAGAAGGTAAAAGGGTGCCATTCCTTCAGAATGGCTGATGCTAGAGTCTTCCAGCAAAGAGTGACTTTTTAAAACAATCTGACCCTGAATTTGAATTACTTGAGATGGACTGTATTTCTTTTCCACTTTGAGCATGTGTAACGCAGATGTTAATCTGACCTGATGATACCAGTCATTTTCAGTGAATACTAGTAAAGCTAGTGCTGCCACACTGCTGCAAGTGCCACACACACAACTCCAGCTTCCTTGCAGAACCTCCGTAGTATCCCCCAGGCATGTCTCTGCTGCAGGGTCACTGTGCCTTGCTTGTGGCAGGATTCGTACCTGAGAGGCTGATAAATAAGAAGATCTCCTTGGGAGCTGCCCTTTTGGAGGCCACCTCTGGAAGCCCCTCTGCTTCAAGGATCAGAAGCAAAAATTAGACTCTCCTTTTCTAAACGTGTAGTTTTAGCCCTTCTCTTTGCAAAGTGAGGCTTGAGGCAGTGAGGAAAACAAGACTCTCAAGGTCTGATTTCTGTGGCTTAAGGATGTCTTTGGGGTCCCAAGGGTTCAAACATCTTAAGGCTTTTCAAAGGGCTGTTTACAGTTTGTGCGTTGACAAGGACTGTGGCTCACCGCACATCCAGACCTAGAGTTTCCTCCTGTGTCAGCTGGCGTAGCCGACCATGCACCGTGCTCATGTGGCACAAGCAGCTACGTGGTGTGAGATGGAGTAGGGCAAGGGAACTAGCACAGGGCTGATACTACTCCCTCTGCAGCCCGGATCAGTTTGCTTCACCCGCCTGCCTTACTTCCTCCAGCTATCAAGGTTAGTAGTGATTGTCTATATGATAAGCCTAAGTATATTGACTAATTAATTACTGTCTGTACAAGGGTATGTCTACACACAGGTATGCAAAACCACATGTTTACCACCTTATCTGAGCCAGGGTTCTGGTGACCTACCTGACCTCATGGGTCACAATTTGCCATTCTTCTGCTCCCATAGTTCTAAAATACTATTTGTGGTCAGTATTTGATGTGTATTTCCTTTGAGATCAGGGCAACAACAACTATACATTATAACACTTTCAATAATGGAATGAGGTTTAATAAATATGATGACTCAACGATGACTTTTTAATTTGGAAAACATATTCTCAATGTTTTTTCTCAAATAGGTTTGTTTCTTAATATTTTAAAAATCTAAACACTTGATAATGTCATGTCCAGGAAGATATTTGGGTAAGTGTTCTTAAATCACCTATCTTTGGCATTCGTAGCGTGAAGTTCAGCAGATAGTAATAAGAGGATGTTGTTATATGCAATACTTAACCACCTGGAATGTAAAATAAAGAAATAAGAGAACGTTATAAATACCCGAGTTCGTTCTTTATGACCTGGCAGAATAATACTGGAAGCAGGCAATGAACACAGTTGTTTCTGTCATAACTCTGTCAAACCTCATTCCTGCATCTCAAGGCGTTGAACTACATTGACTAGCACTGAGTCCCACATGGTTCTCCAAAACCTGCCCCTATATACGTTTTTGATTTTTCTGCCAAAAGTCCTACTCCTTTTTTAAAAAATAATGATATGATGTACCTTAGCAACATGACAGTCTCTGAAATAGTGTGCCCTGATTTGGTTTGAAGACCTTCAGTGGAATATTCTCCCCCCAGGTTCCTAGCCCACTACCTGTTTGTTTGCATGTACACTTTCCTCATAAGTTAATTCCTCCCGAGTACTGACTTCTTGGTTTTGTTTTTCACTGTTTTCACTTCTTTTCTCCAAAGTCCAGATGGTGTGTGTCTCTGTTATGACTCAATACAGGTTCCAGTGGGTGGTATGCTACCTGACACATGACACAAATTGGGCCTAAAGTTTGCTTGATTTTTGATTCTCTCCAGGAATTTGTATTAATCCCATCAGACCAACTTTAGCTATTTCAAAAGAGACTTCCACTCAGGCCAACAACCCCAAAGTATCATCTGTTTTGAAAGTGGAATCTGAACAGGCTTCTCTGAAGCATTCAGAGCATTCAGAGAGTTTTCCCACAGGAAAACTTTCATGTGACCCTAGCAATGGGACGTTGTCCCCTCAGACCACATTTCACAGCCTAACTGACCTCCTTGCCAGGGTGTTCTCTTGAAGACCCAGGTGATTTTTTTTTCTTCTTTACTTGCAGCTCTAGTTATAACTATTTAATTTGTTCCTCCCTATTCTCCACACAAGATCAGGAACACTTGTAGAGTCTTAACATTTATCCTTTCTTAATTATCTCATAGATAAGCCATACATATATAGCTGTTTTTATCTTCCCTCATATGTAAATTCCACTGGTCCCTTGACCATTTTTGTTTCTCTTCTCTGAACTCTCTCTAATTTGTCAATATGTTTTTGGTAATTAAGATTCCTGTAACTAAATGCAATATTCCATATGCCTTCATGCCAGATCTCAACAGATTTTCAGGAGAGGTCACTGCTCACAGCTGGGGCCAGATTTCCAAAAGCACTTTGAATGTTGAGTGCTTTTGAAAATATGGCTATAAAATATCATTATAGAAGCTTTTGGTTAAGGAACATTTTTAAAATCTTAGCTCTTATGTACGTGTCTAAATGCAGTTGGGACTCTGTTAAAATGTGGCACCATTAAACATCTTGAGCACAGGAATACCTGTCTCTAATCCCTTTCGGAAATCTGTCCTATAGATGAGAACTTTTTTTTATGCCTTTCCCATATCTTCTATTTCTATTTAATTTTAGTAAGATTAGTGGTATCTGTTATACTATATTCCTGTGTATGTTTTTAAGTAAACGAAGCTTAGCTTTAAACTCTACCTAAAGAGGCAATTTGTAAAGTTGCATTAGAAGTAGTTACTAGTCATGGAAGAATTGTGCCCAAAGATGCTTACTAATAAGGTGAATACCTGTACCAGCTTGCCATGTTTTTGCACATCACAAACAGTGCAGACTGAGTAAATAAATCCGGCAGAATGGTTGGTTGGTTCAATGGGTTTTTTTTTCCTATGAATGGTCACCATTTTTACAAACCTGTTTATTTAGGTATTTTCTCAGTGGAAAAAGGCAAAACTGTCTTTCTGTTGAACCTATGTGGCTTAACCAACATTGCCTTGGTACTGTGGAGCTTCATACAGATGAGTTCAGTTCTTAACTAGGTTCTTTGGGATCAGTTGGGACTCTATCTTTTCTATTTGGGGCAGAGGGGAAGACTCTTCCAACCTCTTTTTCTAACTCTCCAGAACACCCATATCATTGACAGAAAAATTTGGATCACGACTTTTTTAAACATCATGCATCTAAGAGCCAAAAATCATGGATGTATGGTACAGAACACAGTGCTTCAACAATACCATTCACAGAAAAATTTTTGTTTTCCTTCAGTTACCCCTACTAAGCTTCATGCTGGACAGCACTGAGAGAAGAGGAGGGAGAAGAACTTTTAATTTTAGTTTGGGAGAGGGCTTAAAATTGGAAAAGAACTGCAGTTGAAAAATAAATTACAGAAGGTTAAATAATCTGGATCCTTTTCTGTGCTGTAGTAAACATATTCACTAGACGGTTAAAAAATTGTTTATGATGTGCTTAATAGAGCCATTCTAGTTTATCGGTTAAATATGTATTCATAATTTTTTAAAAGGAATATTATTTACCCAGAAGACCAGAACAGTTTCTAAAAGAGCTTTTCCAGTCCATCATGTAAATATGTATTTAGGACAAGTGCTGTGTGTACAGTATTAAAAAAAATCCTCTGAAAATCTCTTTGAAAAGTTATTACACATGTCCACTGCTGCAGCAAAGTTTTAAATATTCATATCTCAGCTGTTTCCTTTTTCAGATTTCTCAATTTGGTTTGAATGTATTGCGGGTGAAGTGCTCTGCAAGAGCTTCATTTGTTGAATGTTAACAGGCTTGTATCCCAAAGGACTGCTCATGTGTGTCAAGCTACATGTGTGCTTAAATCTTTACCAGATCGGGGACTTCATTTTGTTAGGCTACCTTAAATATCACATTCATGTGTAAAGAACTGTCTTCCTTCCATGCTTGCACATCAGCAGAGATGGTTTATCTGTCTATTATCTGTCTCTCTCTCCCGTTTTCCTTTTGGCTAATTATCTGCACACAACAACTTGTCTCCATTATTTGCAGCCTTTGATGTACTTGGGAAAGTCCTCACTGCCCTTCAGAAGTTGTTTCACAGGCCTGTAGCACATGGTACTGGAAGATGCTGAAAGTGGGTGTAATGAGAGGTGTAGATCTCTGCTATGTTGAGATTTTGAGCTTGTGTTGCCCCTTCTCTGCGATACCAATCGTGTGCTGAACAGGCAAAACCAGGTGACAGGGAGAATGCTTGGAAGAGAGGAGGGGAATTCACAGTGCCATCATAAGTCCTCCTTGTGTCTGGCCTGGACAAAAGAGAACTGTCTGTGGAGACCTACCATGTCTGACTACAGGTGGTCAGGAAGCTCACTCTCATTTGCATAATATGTTGGGGATTTGGAGAATGTTTTTCCTTCCTTTTTCCACAATTAAAAAAAAAGTGAAATTCTTTTAAGAAACACAGAATTACAATATCACCTTTTGGAAATTAAAAAAAAAAAATATTAAAAGAAGGAATGAAAGCCCAACTCCATGTTCCTCAGTATGTACTTTGCATGAGTTTGCTAGAAATTAATTTACTAATTAATATAGTTGTAGGGGATAAAAATGGGCTAATTTCTGTGTTGGTTTGCATTCTTATTTTTATTTGCTCTTTGAGTACAAGATGGGTGTACAGCAGTACCAAACCTGAGTCGGGGTATGTTGTATTAATCTGGCAGTGTTACAAATGGTTATCCAACGTGACAGATTAACTACTCAGTACTAGAACAGAGAATTCTTTTCTTAAGTAACCACTCTAACATAGACTTGCATAGATCTTAGATACAACTCCTTTCCTATGTGTCTAACTGTATGCCACTGCAGAATGGTATTCAACTCCATTAATTTTAATTTTACACTGCATTTTGTATTGATTTGCATTTTCCTGTAAGTATTGCAGACATTTAAGAATCAAAAGTTAATTTTTATTTTTATCCTTATGATAAACTGTGTTGGGTTTCTTTTTTCCTTCAGTAACATCATAAAAATTTGATTCTTCAGGTCACTGAAGCAAAGTTCCCATTGACTTCATCAGAATTCGTGGCCGTTTCAACACTGGCAAGGCTTTCACCAAAACAGCAAGCACAAAAGCATCACATTTTGGAAAATTTAAATTTATAACATCATGGCAGATACAAGAAGAAAGTATGGAGGGTCTAAGCAAACCTTTTGTATGTTTTCATTCTTTCACAGTGCTCTAAAATACTGTTAAATTCTCAGTAGAGGAGGTTGGGAGTTTTTATATGAAAACTGACAGCTGTCTTGAATTTCAAAAATGCAAATATAGATCCAAATTTTGAAACAGTCTGAAGTTCTTCCAATAAAATAAACGCAGTAAAAAAATTACATGTGCTTATTGCAAAACAATGTCTGGACCTTTTTCAAAAAATTAATATATTTACATGAAAAATTCCCATCTTTTCCAAAATTCTTGTTATGGAATCTGTTATGGCATTTTTCATCAACATTTTATTGAAATAGCTGTCAAAATTTTTACTGAAAACAAATCTCTGATTACATGAACAAGAAGATAAATCAACAGTTTTACCTAAAATTCAAATTACAAAACCCTGAAAATCACCTTTAACATTACGTAAACATCTGCTTTAGATCTGCTTTTCCATTTTTGAGAAGGTTGATTTCAGAGTGGATTTTTGTTCATTTTCTGTCTGTTTTTCTATCTGGCTTCTCTCTATATTTGACTGACCAGAATTGCAACAAAAGAGGAGCAGAAAATCCTCCACTATGTGTCAGAGCTTGTCTAATTATTTTATTGTTGCTGCTGGTATGATTGGTTTGTGTAAGAGATCTGTTTTCTGAATTTGATTTGAAGACTGGGAAATTAAGGTATTAATGTTTTGCTCCACCAATCTTTCCTTCCCTTTTTTAGAAATCCATGGCCATCAGCAGCATCTGAGCTTGTTCTGTGACTACCGGTGTACCTTCTTCATTGTGACAGACCTTCCACTCTGTTATACTTTATGCAAATCAGAGAGAATACTCTCTTCTCAGTGGGTTATATGTAATATTTTTCAAAGACAAATATGTATATAAGGCAGTGGCTATGTGCTGCAAGTTTAAGGCCTTCCAATTAAAGGTGTTTTTTAGCTAATATAAGCACTGTGCCCGAATCTTGCTCGTATTTAGAAATGTTCATTCACATACCTGAAGACTTGTTTTTAAGCTACCTTCTACACATTGCATGGAACTTTGTTTTGATGATTACCTTAATCATTAATTTTTAACCAGGGGGTTATTAATAATGCTGTTAGCACGTTAGCATCTTGATGTTTTTATGGCCCTTTAAAACTTTATCAGTGATCTTACATTGCATATTTCAACTCTCCCTCTCCTGTGGCTCTTGCGATGAATTGGCTGTGTTCTTCTCTACTTTTCCCAAAGGAAGAATCTACTTAGTTATTCCTAGGAGGTTGCTGAGCCTGCTTAAACACAAACATATTGCCCTATTTAATCAGTTTCTTGATCTTGTATTTCTTGTTTTCTATTTGTTTTCAACTTTAGTAGTTATTGCAAGTAGCCTGAGGAAACATTAAACTGGTAAAGCTCTTCTGCTTCTAGGTCATTGGTTTTCATCTATATAAAGTTGATCACCCTCAGATAGTAAATCTATACAGGAGAAAAGGTGATTTCTAACCAGTGGATAATGTCAATTTATATCTGTTAAAATATAGAGATTGACTATAAGACCTAAACGGGTTACATTCACTCTTATTGAATTTAATGACAGAACTTCAGTTTCTTACACTGGGAGCAGGTTTGGACTTGGCTTTTCAGATGGAAGACATGCATATGCAGATTGTCTTGTAATTTTCCCCATTTTACATACCTGGGAGTACCGCGTAATTTGAATCAATTTCTTGCATGATGCATGCAACTTTTAGTAAGTATTCTACTTTAAAATCTGGTTCCATTAAAAGAGCATCAGGCTTAACATTTTTTAGTTACTCTCTGTAAAACCTTTCCAGTTTGTAAGTGAAGCATTTTTTCTTTTAATTGATAGTCTGACACACTCAAAATCTGTTCTTACCATTGCACAACCCCTCTCCTATTAGTAGGAAGGTTTTGTGTGCCAAATTAGGCTGCTTCCCATGACACCTATGCCTCAGGTTTTCTTACACAGCATAAACCATTAATAGCATGACTTCTTTCAGCAGTTTTGTGTAGATAGACTTTATTGGAATGGAAGCCATTCTGTTGATACTGCTTAACATGGAGTAGAGTCTAGGCTGTTGATCTTAGCTAGCTCTCCCTACAGAGGTAAGACTGAACTATGAGTTTGTGTTTCATTTAACTAAGTTTGTAGAGTTTTTTCCTTTCCTTTTTCCCTGGAAAAACAAAGAAACCTCATAAAGCTCCATGGCTTTTAGGCCTTATTTCAGTGTTGGTTTTGTGCTGTTCCAGTTCTTTGTTGTTAATCATATCAAGCTAGCTTGCCACTGAGAAAGTAACGGTAGTGCCACCAGACTGCAATCTCTCAAGCCCTCCTAAAAACCTCCTTCAATTACTTTTGTAGGCTTACTGTCTCTTTACAGCGTCCCTGGGCTACATCCCTGCTGCACTTTGATAAAAGTTCTCCTCGTGTCCCATGTAAATGTCAATAATTGTATCAGAGCACAGAGGTATCTTCTTGAGGGTTCCAGAAAATGCCGTTGAGTACAGGACATGTTTGTCAACCACTAAAAGTAAAAGACGTTAATGACAGCTGTGGAAGAGTTCTTGAACGTGAATACTTTGCCCTTTCCCTCCTGGTAGCTGTTGCCTTATTTTCAACATTGCTTAATCTGTGTGCTGGAGTTCAATATGACTGTCCCTAAAAAGTTCTCTCACATTTTACATTGTGGATGTAAATAATGGAGCCTTCCTTGTGCTATTTCAGCACTTTGGCTGCAGCACTGTCCCTTCAGAGAGAGTACTGGTAGGGTTAAGTAAGTGCTTACATGAGCATCACAACAATTCATAACAATGGTGGCATCAAAGTGCCTCATTTGCAGAAATATCAGTCTTGCGATCATCTGCTCTCCCACTTCAATAAAGAACATTTTATTCAATAGCTAATTTGACCTTGGGAAACCCGCAAAGCTCATTTTCTGCGGTTGAAAAAAAGCCTCAGTCCTTTCTATCTTGTTACTTAACAATCCCTTACAATGTTTAAATTTTACTTCAGATGAAATATCTTTTTCCATTACTTTAGTATATTCACTCACCTATTCCTTATCACTTTTTTCAGCCAGAGGAATTTTGAATTGAATGTATTAATATACATAGATCTAGAAGGAACCCAAACACTGATCTTTTTATTGGTTTTTAAGTATGTGGAGAGTTGGTCAAATTTTTTTTTCATAGAAAATCTCAGTGAAAATAAAAACACTTTGTTAACACAATAAAAAACACATTGTCAACACTTCTTCAAAAAGCTTTTATTGGCTTGCTTTGTTTTTAAATGAAGAAAATAAAACCATTTTGGCTAAGGTCAGAATATTTTGATTTAGAAATGCCACTGCAGTCCCTCACCGTAGAATTCCTTTCCAACACTTCTTATTGAGAGTCCAACTTCCTTTTCAGACAATATTTGCTGTAATGTCTCAGCTCCCTGCTTAGGGAACGCACCTTAATGGTAATTTGACACTGTTATGTGTTATAGGAAAAGACAGTGACCAGTCTTTGGAGTGACAGAGAATATGACGTGGACCATAGTTCCATTGAAGCACTGTGATAATAAAGATCAGTATTTTTGGATGGTAAGAAAAACAGTATTTTTAATGCAAAGAAGAAAATAATACTCAAAGATTCCTCTAGTTGAAAACATAATTTCCCACAGGAAAAAAAAATATAATTGGGAAAATGTCATTAATTTTAAAGTGGAATTATTCATATTTTAAATGACTGCAATGAGGATCTTATGAAAAATTTTTACCCCTCTTTTAGAATGCAACAAAAATTAATTCTTCCACCTGACCTTCACAGAATATATCTGTCTTGTGCTTTAACTCTCTATTACTGTCAGGAACAGCTAGAACTTTGATTTTTCATAATATCCTACATAGCCCTTTGAAAGTTACTTCTTTCAGTCATAGACTACAATAACATTTATGTTCCTAGAATGGAAATTTCTACAAATATGGTAAGTTTCCATAAATCTTTAAGAATATCATAAAAGTACAAATGATTTTAAAAAATCTTTCTGAAAAACAGATTACTAAATTTCTCACCATCCTACATGCATTAAGGTGGATTTTTCTCAGTAGTTTATGCTGGTACGATCCTTGCTGCACTGTGAAAATATCTGTGGCATAAAGAGGTGTCAAATATCTAGCTTTTTTTTATGAACAGAATCACAATTTAATTTTTACAGGGTTTTTCTATACTATTTAATAGAATACCTCTAAGTAGTCTGGGACCACAAGGTAAGAGAACTACAGTTCCCACAGTGTATGACCATGACATATTTACATTACATCTTGTAATGTGATGTGGGTTTGAATATTCTTGAGCTGATGAAGACACCGACTCTGGCTCTCACATCTTCTGGAAAGTTATCTAGTCAATAAGACGTTAAACAAAAAGGGATAGTGACAGCCCTCTCAACACTTCTGACCAGATCTGAGAAATTCAGCTCAGCCAAGACGAGACAGCCTTGTTTTGGTCAATAGCAGAACTTCAGTAGTCTAAGTAAGAATTAGTCCAGTTAATAGATATTAGTTAAACCACAGCTTCCTACAGTTTCTCACACACCATACGGGAATATACAGAGGATTTGCGAACTCAAGCACTTACTTTCTACCTAAGCAGAACAAACATTTTTCTTGGAGCTAACCTTACCTATCTCAGTTCCCCATCTGTATAAAGCCATAACGGTGCCTTCCTGGCTTATATAGGTGTTGTAAGGATAAATATTTTAATTAGAGATTTTGTCATCATCAGGAAGCAGAGCTTTGGGGCATACAAATTTCTAAGATGTAATCTACCATGTTTTAATGTGTAATAGCTCCTGTAGGTTGTTCTAGAGGAAATTCCGGCACTCTGTATTGACAGAGCTTAGAGACTATCGCAAGGAGAGGAAAAAATTATTCATATGTACAAAGATAATCAATTCACCTTGCTGGTGCATGTGATCCCTTGTATTGGTTTATTTAGGAGCCTTTAGGTGATAAGCACATTTCCTTTACAGGAATCTCCTCAGGAAACAAAAGCATCCCAGACACTAACACAACTGCTTATACATCCATAGAGCTAGCCTCTCACAGCTGCATAGGTAAGTCCTTTTTGTTCTATATTTTATAAAAACCTTTATTTACAAAAGAGATGTAATCAAATAATTATACACAATAAATGGAACAACTAATATACTAACAGAAAAGGTGATTGACACTTCCATTGAGGAAAGAGATGCGATACCATCTGACACCCCATACTGAAGCTGACTGATTGCACTCTACAGCAGCAGCATAGCACGGCTTCGTAATGACCAGTGTGGGAGCACAGCATATGCTACTGTGTGCCCACACAGTTCTTTGTGGAACAACCATAAATAAATGCACAGTCTCAACTACATTTTGACCATTCAAAAGCTCTATAAGGATCTAAATTCTTAAACTGCTCACAGAGATCAAGGTCACAAAAACCTCACAGACCCTCAGGCCATTTAATCCCATCCCCATGCTTTCCCTTCTGCTGTGTGCTTTTGGGGCTACTTCTGAACTGGGTCAGGGAACTCATTAGGTTATAAATAACACACAAACAACCCCAAACAGTTGCATGAGCATTTAAGAGTGTCAGCATGTGGCAATGGGGGGAGGCAGGATGGCTCAGAGGCTATTTATGCTGACCTGTTGCTGAAAGAAACGTTCTTCGAACTGCAACTTAGGCCATCAGGACCTCTTCTGTCTCCTGCACTGTACTCTTTCATCCTGTTTGCCATTCGTACCTCCTGCAGCTGTGGCTAAGCTTAAAAACTTCAGTTGTCCAACTGGAATCAGTAAGGACTGGATTTTTGTTAGTAGTCGTATTAGGTTTTGGTTTGGGGTTTTTTTTTAATTCAGTTTTCCCTAGTTGGCCTGTGAAATGTATTTCAACAGATGGTCATGGGGTTTTAAATGCTGTGAGTGGATTTTTAATAAGTCTGACTAATTTTATGATCATTGCAGTTCACGAACACTCAACGTTCCCACTGATTTCAACAGGAAGGGTTGAACGTTCAAAAAATGTCATATTGCACTCAGCTGATATAACTCTGGCAGCACAGATAAATAAGGGAATTCTGGCCTCATGCTCTGGGCTGTAACAGTCAGGTTCAATTGCTTTCCTCCATTCAGTTGACTTAAATGTATTATGGGGTTTTTTCCCCCCTCCCACCTTGATAGAATCAGGTGTGGGCCACAGCTGGAGGCAGAAGTTAGAGTAGTTGTCTGATCAGCTGTGACAAACCCCATGTTTCTTAAAGTGGTGTGATGTGTAGGTAGCTCCAGCTTCTTACTTCACTGCATAAAAAAATCCCGCCATCACCGTTAAAAACTCCTGTTCATTTTTTCTTTTTCCAATCTGAGGGTTTTCTCTCCCATCTTCTTTAAATTCAGTGAATGAGATCACAATGTCTCTTTGAAACCTTACCTGTTATTGTGTCTATACCAGAAGGTAATATGTCATGGTGAGATGGCCTACAGCTATGCCTTACAAAGCTGAGGGGGAAAAAGATCCTCTGTCCATTGTCAAATATTCTTCCTCCAGCAGTGCTGCAGCAGAGAAACACTGTCCTCCTGCATTTTCTTCCCATTGACAGATTCACATCTCGGGCCATCTGCCCTGATTTGATAAAGTGTTTGGTCATACTGCAAGTCAGAGAGGATTGTCAGTGCAGGTCTCCCTGAACCAGCTGCTTAGAAAATTCCCATCAACAAGTTCACAAAACAGTAAAATGTAGTTGTTACCAAGAGAGCACACCTTCAAATTTCTTTTCTGTGCCTTTGTGGGGGTTTTCTTGAATTCTGTTTACCACTGACAAGCATAATCTAGCAACAAATTACAAACCTCCTTTTGGCAGCCGTAGAAATATATTTCAAACAGGTTTTGTTTGATATCTACAAGAAATCTCTGTTTGGTTTATGTAATAAGACAAATGTATGCAAATCTATCCTCCGATACTGTAAATTATATGCCTGGAATCAGGAAGCAACACAGTAAAAGCTCACTAAGTTGCATTTTACCTATCCACATGTCCCATAAAACTGACATAAAAAACAATGGTTTCTTCACCATTTCTCAGCAAATGTTTAACAGCAGATACAGTATTTTGTAAGGCCTCACATTATTGCAACTTCCTGACTTTTTACAAAATATAGTGAGATCGATTCTTTACAAAAAAGTGCTTCACAACATTTATTATTACTCTGCAGTGCAAATATGCGTGTAAATAAATAATTTTGAACTGCATTATCAGGCAAATGTAGCTGTTGAGAAGAATACATTGGTTTTGTGTGACTATGTCTTCATCTGCTCTGCCATTTTTCACAATTCAGTAATTAACTGATAACTACCGAATTATTATTCGGTCTCTTAGAATAACATTTTCAAAAGGGGATATATGCTCAGGACTAGATCTACAGCCCTCATTTAGGACTAAATTCACAATAGATCACAGTGCTGGTTGTTTCTAGCATCCCCAGTCTCAAATGCCTGCTGCCAAGAGAATGTACTACCCCAATTGGACCGCGGGCTGCTTAAGATTAGGACAATTGGGTCCTAGAACTTGGGTCCAGAAAAGTATATAGAAGTGTAAAGGAAGCCGGGTCATCCAAACTAGCTTCTTCAAACTGCAGTGGATACAGAAGTGTCAAACCATGGTCCTTTTCCATGTCTTGACCAAAGCTGAGTGTTCCTTGAGTTTGATACCAGTGTCCACCCCACCTCACAACACATGTTGAAGGAAAAGCTACTTCTGACTCTTCATTTATACCACATTGATAAATGCCCCAAGGACTTAACTTAGCCAGTGGAAGATCTGGATTTGTGTTCCTGCTTTGTGAAAAAGGGTTTGAACCTCTGACTCTCTATGAACCTGCCAGACAAAAGTGTGCTGCCGAGTGGACCTCTCACTGGTCCATCCATCCCACTCTGTGTGTTGTGAATAAGAACTAAACGTAACAGAAACAGGGTGGAAAAAAAAAGCAAGAATTAGCATGGCTCTCTTCTCTATTGACAATGGGAGCTATTGGGAAGTAGAGAAACCCAAGGGCTACTCACTGCTCTAGTATATACTTACCACAGTATGTCTACAAATCTACACACATGTATACATGCACATAGACTTGTGCGAGTCTGCTAACCGTTGGCTACAAAGTCTTGCTCACACATCGTTTTCCTCTATGGACTAATGTATGTTTATTATTCCATACAAAGCTTCAACAAGAAGGACTGAGCAAGATCATCATTCCCGAATACCTGTTAGCATAATGATTGGAGTTTTCCCCTGGAAGATGCAGGTTTGTTTATGCTCAGAGAGAGAAAAGAATTGAACCCACATTTCCCATATGAATGCTCTAATCAGTGAACCCATTTAACAGAAGAATGGAGCCAATCTAGCAGGCGTGCTTGGAAAGTGAGTACTGGGACAGGTCCTGCCAGCCAGTCACATAGAAGAATGACTAGGTGTCTGCCTTCTGCTGCTCCTGAATCTGACCCTTATTCCATGCTTTGATCAGGGATCGTTCCTTCCTTCCTTCACTGAATAAGAGTAACAGGCTGTTTTGCAATTGCAACGTGTAAGAATTGACCATACTTACAAGATTTTTCTTTGCTGCAGAGACTGCAAGGTAGACTTAGCATCTGCTGCACACTGCTGCTTTTTCCCATTACTCCCTTCAGCATATTTATTTCAAAATAGCTGTAAGAATTAGCATTACAGCTACAGCCAGGAAACTAGAGCTTGTCAACACTCTCTGGTGGAATATCTTCCATTGTTCAAATGATGATTTGCTGGAAACAAACTTTCCACCTGTCGCTTTGATCTAAGAGGCAAAATTAAAAAGGACTTTTACTTTTCATGGGCTTTTTGTTTATTTGTTTGTTTTAACAAAAGGTAAGGGTAATATATAAAACAAAGTTGGATAAAAATGTTTTTGTTTTCTCACAGCTGTGTAGGACTGTGTATGACTGCCTTGTTCACCAGGTGTATATATCCACAGTATCTTTTTCGGAGGCAGCCTGAAGTCATTTGGGATTAGATACTCTATTTCTTAAACTTGTCAAGTTTCATCATAAAATTAGTTAGTTGTTCTCCACTAGTTTTACTGGAAGCTGTTTCAACAACTCCCACCAGTGGTTAGAAAGATTCTTGTAATATTTCAGCTGAAGTTTTTTCCAGGGGCAGGTTGTGACCTTTTTTCCCTCTTGCCAGAATACTCTGAAACTTATGAACTTTATCTCATTTAGCTCTTTGGTATTCATCCTTTCACTATATCTATAAAAATATTCAAATCTTTTAACCATTGTGTTAAACAAGTCAAGTTCAAGATTTTGGGGAACTTGTGTTCTCGCACGTTAAGCTAATTGAAAAGTATCCAGCTACAGCCTAGTATACCCACCTTTGTGGAAGGACATGTTAGCTTGCTTCCAGCACTGTATTAAGTTGTGCCTGCTGGGCTACAGAGCAGCTTGGAGCACAGACACACAACTTCTTAGAGCATTTTTAATTTTCTCTTATGAAGTAAGGTCTCCCTTCTTCTGACCAACCTACTAGTACTTTGCTATATCAGTTCCAATTTACATTCATATTTCTTGTACGAGAATGACCTGAATTATATACAGCATTTCAGGTCTTACCAGGTGTTGTACACTTGTACAGTATCATTAATCACTTCTCCAGCTCAAATGCCTGTTATATCCTATGTCTATATTTCCCTGTCTTGTTGCTGCATCGCATGTGTGGTTCACAGTCACTCTTCCTTCTCTTTGTCATGTTCAGTGCAGACCGTACAGAGCAATTGCTTGTTTTGGCTTCTAAAAACCTTGTACTTCTACTTGCTTGCTCATTTTTTTTCTAGATGTGTTCCTAATCTTGTTCCATACTACCCACGTCTCCCAGATTTGTCATCAAACTTCTCTAGTGTTTTGCTCTTTTTTTATGCTGAGTTCACCAATGAAAGCATGAAATTAAACCAGCTTAAAGCATTCCTTTTCAGAACAACCTATGGCAGTACCGTATTGGTGGGAATGGCTTCCCAGTTCTATCTAAAAGCTACCTTGCTCTTGTGTTCGAATCTATGGGAAAGTAGCTGTTCAGATCATTCAGCACATTACCTATATTCAATATAGGTAGTAATTTTATTATTTTCTGCAGTAAAATGATGATTTACTTTAATGTTCACTCCATGTACCAGCTCTTTCCAGAGTCCGCTACAGTGATCCTCTAGTTCTCTTTATCTGAGCATATTAACATCTTTAACTTTGCAACAGTAAGATATATTAAAATTATTTTGCTTGCCTGTGCAAACCCTCAGCCTCCTGCTTTGCCCTTTTTTTACCTTAATATTTTTGCCTTTACTGAGAGCTTATGACAGTTTCTCACTTAGTTGACGGACTGCATTTTAATTTTTTTCTCTGAAAAATAACATTTGTTTATTCTAGTTCAGAATATCTGATTTTCCATGGAAAAAAAATAAAAATAATTCAGTTCTAAAAATATAAAAAGTATGCATTTGGGGGCATGGAGGGAGGGAGGGAGGGGCTGCTTGAAAAATAATAATACTTCTTCACAGAAGTTTAGCAAAACTCAGGCTAGCACAGAATTTTGAGTACCATTCTGTGATTCAAAATACTAAAAAATCTACAAAACAAACTAGACAGGCAAGCTGGTACCGAAGTGTGCAATGTTTGTATAGTTTTTGTTAAACAAAACAGTGAAGCATTCTACAGATATCTATTCTCTTCACTAACAATTAGCGGATTTCATAATGAGCTGATCAGCTGACAACACCTACAGAAGACAGATGGTAACAGTATTTGGTTACTTCCAAAATCTATTGAAGCCCAAAATTTACAAGGTAAAGGCTTTGAAGCTGAATAGCAGTCCCTGAAAACTTCTAGTACCCTGTTATATACCAGAAATGTTTTTGGCAATTCTAAGAAGTGATATGGGAAATATTCAACTCCTTCCACAGGGCTTCAGCTACATATCTTACATTGACTTCAGTGGGAATCATGCAGTGAAATCCCCACTTATTGCTTTGAAAATGTACCCCTTAGTGTTTCATGTCATGCTGAGAGACAGAGCAGTGATCCAAGGTCCAGATCCACAGCAGGTAGCAGTACACACAATGTGCCGGAATCCTGTAAGGCACCACTGTGTTAAAATATGCAGGCTTTAACTTAAAATGACAGAAATCAAGGGCATTCCAAATTAAGGTTCCTAAAAGCCTCCTCCCCTTTGTCCCATTTAGTGATGCTCATACCTTTAAAGCTCTAATATGTAAAGTTTTTTTTTGTCTTCTTCCTTTTCTCTTTTCTATCCTGCCCTCTATATGACCTCTCTCCTAATTGGAATATATCTTGTTTTTCGATAATAGAATTTCCCCAGGAGATAGTCAATTTTTAGAGCTGAAAATTAATTTACAGACCCTGCTTGATTGCATGCATCAGATATGTTTGTCTTTTACTACATAGTGACCTTCTCCTCCCCTCTCTCTTTACATCTTCATAGCTAGGAATTCACTTCAGAGTCAGATAACATGCCTTTTCACTCTGTGAGCCGGCTATTTGTGTCATGCTTTTCACATGCTGATGTTTGTGTACCGATAGTACTCTTGGAGAGTTGCGTTCCAGTCAAAAGATCTGAATTTTTAGTACTCCTTTCACAGCAGCTTGCAAGACTGCAGCCTTTCTGATTGTGTAGCACCTTCCACTTCATGTACGTAGAAACATCCAGGGCAGAGAACGGGGTCTGTACCACTCAGAGATACTTTTGCTTTGCAATTTAGTACTTCAACGTGAGTCTGTTCATAGCTCCACAGGACCTCTCTCCTGGGCTGTTTGAATGAGATTTAAAGGATAGGTCCATACAGTTTGTTGCCACGTCATGTGGATACAGTGGATCCGTTTCCTTCCAGTCCCTCTAATATCTACAAGAAAAGGCCTCCATTTCATATCATGTCTTAAGAATAGTAACCTGAATGTATTGTAGGTTTTTTTCATTTCAACAGTTAAGATTTGTGTTTTTCAAGTGCATTAGCATGTTTCTACAAAATATACTTCTATGCAGAGCCAATCTTTTATTCTGTTCAACTGATGATGTACTGGAGTGCTCAATTTGAAATGAAAAGTTGAGCAAACACAGATGTTATTCAGAGCCATGCGTTTGCTCACGCTCAGTGTTAAGGACACTCGTTCAATGTTATTTTGATGAGTTTATTTAAGACTGTGAGTGTGGGATTCACCTCATCTAGGCTTAGATGGCCACAGCATAAATTTTTACACCTCAGCCAGCCATCTTCAGTGCCCTTTCTACTCGATAGAGAGAAACAGGCACATTTAGCTCATAACTCATCTGACCTATTTGAGACATTTCTAGTCCTTGCATCCTAAAATCACTCCAGTGAATATAAAAGGAGGCTAAGTGGCTACATCAGATCTAGATGTCAGCAACTGATACATTTACCACTAGTTAAATGGATCCCACACAAAGTTATAGGGCAACGTCTTCCACAAAGTGAAATCTATGTGGTACCTTTTGATTTTGAAAACTTGATCAGCCAATTATGTGATGCCTATAAAAAGCTCTCTGCCGGGGCTCAGCTCAGAGCTGACAATTTTTGGGTTAAAGAAGCTTTTCAGAGCAATCTATAACAAGTCTATTTTAATGAGTGATTTCTCCCAACTTTCAAATGTTAACGTGGTCACAAGGTCAGCCAATGAGCGTGTTCAGGTTACGTATTGCTGTAAATTAGATCCTGGATTTTACGTACATGCAGACACACTCATGCAAACATGTGCACACATTTTGCACAGGCTGGGTCGTTTGCAACTGTTAAGCTCAGTAGGCCATCAAACATAAGAGAAGTTTGCTCTTTAAATCAATTCATTGTGACCTGTTTCGGTAGACACAGAATTTAAGTCAGTATACCACACTGAAAGGGAAGTCTTTGGGAGCGCTGGGGGCAAAGGGGACAAACTTTATAAATATCATAAAAGAAATCAATTAATTAGGTGAATTGGATAGCAGCAATAGTCAAGTTGAAATAACATGGTAACCTCAAAGTGTAGGAAAATGAGATAGTGTGCATATATGCGTACATTACCAAGAAAGATCCAGCAGATCCAGGTTTTCAGCACCCATCAGATTTCTAGGCCTTGAGTATCTGTAGACCAGCACAGCAAGTGTTGTTCCCTAATCAGAGAGCTCTGCCAATTTATGCCAGCTGAGAATTTCATCCCTAGTCTTTATTCTGGAAGGAAAGAAGAACAAATAGAAAAAAAACTACAATAAAATCTCTCCGAGCAAACTTTTATCTGTTTAGTGCAGGTGCGCCTAATCTTTCACAGTCCAAGAGCAAAGAAAATAAAATGTACAGTGTCAAAATGCTGCAAGCTTTTAAAAAGCACTTAAATTAGTATTTCAGTGATATTTTTATTGGATTTACCACTACAAGTAGACAATACAACACCAAACTTTGCTGCCCTTCGTTTGTCACAGACTTAACGCTGATAAATATTTTAAAAATAATTTGTACAATACTACAGTTTTGTTCAGTTTCTTCATGGGTAACCAACTTTTATTGGGGAAAAACAGCAGTAACAAAATGTCATTACCTTGCACAATACATAGTCAACATATAACCTTTTAACCAGCCTCCTGCCACAAGACCCTTATATCTACTGTCTCCATCCCCAGGCACAAGCGTTTCGTATCTAGCTTTGGCAAGAGCCACAGCCTCGTGTCTTACATAGAAACAAGGTATTACTGATCTCCTAAATAAAAATGTTGGCAGTCCATCACCACAACAGGTGTTAGGTGGCTTAGGAGCCAGACACATCCCATTTCATGTTATCTCATGGGGAACACAGAATAGCCTTTGTGAGAAGTGAAGCTCTCGGAAATGTAACGGCATACTGGAGAGGGATAAAGCAGGTAACTCAGGTTGTTCTATGCGATCTGCTATTTCATGTCAATCACTATTAATATTTGCTTCTCATTGTTAGAAATATACAAGTGAAGCTCATGGGTAGGGGTGGCTCATAGTTCCTCCTGTGCAGGCTGAAGGAAACCGAGAAAGCTTCACAGACATATCTATTAAGGTCCCAAGCAAAATCTTAGTCTCCTCTAGTACCTCTAAAATCTCTGTTATGGTACTTTGTCATCTGATAGTTTCAGCACAGGTGATAAACTGTCTGTTATGCAAAAAAACACTTCTTACACTTTTTCCTCACTTTCCCACCTGCTGTCTTCCCGTATGTCTGGGTTTTTTCTTGTCAAAAATTTATTTTTGCAATTCTGGCCCAAAGACTGTCTTCATTTGTAGAGTACCTGACATAATACCGTCTTAATCTCTGATTGTTAGTCCTCAAATGCTGCTACATTACAAATAACTTATAAAACAGTTTCAAAATACCTGTCATTTGAAGAAATTGCATTGACTGAGTTCAGATCTCTAGCTTTAAAAAAATTTGTCATTTCTTTAGAAATTCTTGTGGATAAAAATAAAATTAAAATTCAGTCAAAAAATCTGGTTTTATATAACTCGGAGCGTTAGATAATGTTTGCTTCTGGCTGACAATTTGTATGCAAATGAAAACAACAGAGCTATAGCTGGTGCTCTCCTGTAACCTTCATAGTGTTGCTCACTGGGTGCCTGTACAGTAAAGTGTGATGCTTTTGTCACAATTACGAACATTTTTAGAGAAGTAATTCTGAGTAGAATTAAAATGACCTTCTGCACCTTAAAAGGGCAAATGAAAGGTGAGGAGAGGGAAAAGAGAGAGTAAATCGGTGCATTCCTGTTCGTTATGAATAAAGTATAGTTATTTAAATCAGGCCACTCCACAGAGTAAGACGTGAGCTAATAGTTTGTTGCTGGTACTTTGAAAGCCATGCCTCTCAAGGGGAAGAGAATTTTATCAGCAGCTGTTGACTGAGTCCACTCTGGCTGCATCCCTGCCTTATTTACAGAGAAATATGTGGAGAACGAGTATGGGGGTGAACACCCGTTTGGGCAAGAAGCTGAGTGCTCTTCATTCTCACTGAAGATCAGAAAGGTTCAAGACATTTTGTAATTCAGAGGGTTTTGATCCTCAGGTGTTACCTTGCAGTACTGAGTCTAGAAGTCTCTAGGGGAAAATATATAATCGAAAATTTTCCTGGTGTATACATCTCCTCCTTCAGAAGAACCAGAAGTGGCAGTGGCTTCTTCTTCCTTGTTTCATCCTACTGTTGGCATTACTGATTTAGAGAAGACATGCACCGAGACTCAGAATAATATGTTATTAATGTTCACATTTCAAAACCAGCTGAGTTTATTTTGAATTTGATATCTTGGGTGTATTGCCTGTTTCAGTTTCTGTTTCTCACAACCAGACAGACCATTGTACCAATAGCAGCAAACAAGCAAACCTTAAAAAGACATATAGACCTGAATGATTTTGCTGGTTTTGTGAGATCCCAAAGAAAGATGAATCCTTGCGGTTTAGGGGGGGTAAGGTCCAAACTAAGACAGGATTATTCTGTATAACAGCCTGTTGAACAGAGCAGGCTTTACACAGAGCAGAGCATGGGCTGTGGGTGCTGTTGAAATGCACATAAAATAATCCAGTGAAAGCTGTGCAAAACTTTGGTACAGTTTAACAGTAAGGATAATAAAACTCTGCATTACTCTCTGGAATGCAGATGTGCTAAAAAGACTTTGTGATATGCCCCAGCATGCATTTCAATAATGATTTTGCTCTGATTTTGAGCGATCCTGCTAGCTGGCTGAGGCATTCGGTTGAACTCATAGTGTGGTTTAAAAAACCGGCCGAAAATCAGCTCTCAAAGATAGTGCATGATGAAGAAGAAAGGCTAAGAAAGTTTTATTCTTCACACTGAGCCGAGTTATGTAAGGGCCACTTGACCATTCATGTTCTGGGGTGAAAAATTTCTGCCCAGTATTTGCTTTTCTGCGTTGTTATTAGCGTAGCGTGAATCAAGGTATTTCATGGAGAGGCGAAAGCCAGTGTCGCTGCCTTGCTTTCACATTCCTGCTGACACCCAGTGGCTTGCCAGCACAACTGCACACCGTGCTGCACGCTGCGCAATCTCCCCAGTAGCAATGAAATAGTAAAAGTCACAGCAGCCTTTCAGGGAACTGACATCGACGTCCTCTTCTCTCTTAGTCACCTTTTAGAGGGAAAAATAAAGATAGAGTCAACAAGAAAAATGGCTTGTTTGAAAAGATGTTGCAGGATGACACCCGGGCAGGGACAGCCCTGCTCCGTCAGTTGGGACCTGGATCTGGCTTTGGAAAAGCATAAATGGTCTCAGCAAAAAACCCAGAGGAGAAGCTCCCTTTGACTCTTGGCTTTTCATGCAAGAAGAGGTGAGGAATCGTTTTGTGACTGCAAAAGGCATTTGAGCATAAACTAATTTTTCACAGTACAATATGCCATTAGCTCCAACCCCCCAAAATTTTCATGTATAGTTTGGGGAAAAGAAAAGAAAAAAAAGCCTTCACACAGCTTCAATTTTCTTTAAAATTAGGTGATTTTCTACAAAAACAAATTTCATACCCTGCCAAGTATGAGTACCAGACCCTTGATATTAATGGATATTTGATATTTTCCTTGGGTCCCCTCTCAGCCTTTGGTAGAAGTCCCAAAATAAAGGAGCCTTGCTAAGGATCTTAAGTCTGGCCTATTATTGCTTTCTTAACAACAGCCCTTTCTACTTTAGGAGACAGCTGTCTTGTAACTCATTCTTAGCAAAAGGGGAATGGGATTTGTATAAAATCCCAGGCATTTGTATAAAAACTCATTTATGTGCAGGATCCAGCCTTGTAAATGTAAGCAGAGGCTAAAAACAGACTTTGTATTTTCTTTTCCAGAAATATGGCAAAAAACCAGCCTGTATAAAGCATGTAGAATTCACTCAGACAAGCTTGACCATCCAAATGTATTAAAAGTAAAATGAGTGAAATAATGAAGTAAAGGCAAAGCAGTATCAAAAAATAATATCAGAACCCCTGAATGGCAGTTTGCAGGCTAAATGAAGCGACAGTGCAAAGAATGTGCAAGCACAAGGAGTGCGCCCACACATCATGCATTTTAAGGATTCACCAGCTAATATTTCCTATCTTTTTCCAGAAGCCATACGGTAAACAGATAGCACTAACAAAGTCAAATATTAATAACCAAGAACTGCACATCTCCAAATCCCCTTCCCCCAACCAGCAAAACCCATAGAAATTTACACTGACCAAAGCAAATAGAAAATAAAAGTCAAAGCACTTACATGGTTGACATTTAGGGATAGAACCAAGTACCCTTTCCATCCTTTTGAATTTCCTAAGTTATAACATTAACAGAAAATAAATACACATTGAAATGGAGTAACTCATGATCGTGCCATATAGTCACTGAGAAGTTACAGTAATAAGGTCTTAAAACAGAACATCCCAAGAAGAAATTTTAAACTGTCTCTAGGCAGCTTAGGTCAATTTAGAATTTTGTCACACTCTTAAGTGATCTGGTTAGCTTTGTCCACCCAGAACAGCTTTCTCGGTATAATTACATCCCAGCCATACAGTTCGCTCTTTTGAGGAGGGGCATATTTCAACTCTCCCAGCACTGTGATTGATTTCTTGTGCAATAGAAAGAGATACGGTTTGCAGAAGCATGAAAACAAATCTACAAAAATGTTGATGGAGGCTACATGACTCAACCTTTCACCTAAAACCCAAAGGATGCGTTGGGGGGGGTGGTAGTGTAGAATTAAGGAGGAGGAAAAAAAATCTATTTCATATTTTATTGATGTTTCTGAGCCCTGTCCAGTTTCAGAAGTAGGTACTCCAGAGCAATACATAGAAAATCTCTCGGCATCAAGAAACCATTCATTCTAGCCCATGGAACGGAGCAAACGACACCAAAACCAGATCCCTATACTTTCTTGGCTATTCAAGAGCTAGATCCCACAAGGCTTGCTCACAAAAGTGTTGGTGACTACTAACAACTGTCTCAAATTCTCACACTTTAGTTGTGCAAAAGAGACACTGACTACATTATGTATTTTTAACCCTCTATCTTTAGCCCCTTGCTCCTTTTAATTGAAACGCTAACTGAAAACTGTGCACTGTCTTGCAAACTTATTTTCCACTAAATTGCATGTTGAATTTAAATTCTGTAAGACTGAGTGAGAATTAGTTCAGAATCCCTAGGCATTATTAATAATATAACTAAGAGTTTGTTAAGATGGATGTTGGAGGAGGACTTGGGTGCCTTACAGACTTCTCGGTTCACCAGTCGGTAAGGCAACAACTACTGTTTATTGATACCAATAACTGATGTTCAGACAGATGAGAAGCCTTTTCAAAAATAGATGTGCCAAGAGAAGACAGACTTTTTGTCTTAGTGGAAGTATTGGCTTTCCTTCATGTATATGCTCTCTGTTTGTTAATTTCTATTGTCTCATTCCATGAGATGCTTATTTGATAGAAGGAAATCTCAGCTTTTTACATCAAGTGCAAGAGTAGAAGATGTAAGTATTTAGACAACAAAAAGTTAGATATGCTTTTGTGAAGGATATTTCAATCTTCTTCAGAGACTGTAAATTTGATGAGAACTTTCTGTTTGTTTCCTCCCTGAAGTGAAGGAGACTTTCCTGGCTTTTTCGATTAACTCTGTAATTGAACATAATCTTTTCTCTTTTCTCCTGTGGTAGGTTAGATGCTGCTAATCTTTGTCTATATGGTCTCATGCAAAGAAATTCATTTTGCCATTCATTAATCATTAGAAAAGCAGTAGCTTGGTAAATACACACATACAAGACATGGGTGTGAGAAACCCGCAGCTGTGTATGTGTCACCACTGTTCCTTGCTGCTATTCAAATACCTGCCAGATCCACTCTCAGTAAGGAAGCAGGACCAGCCAGCAAAAGCATATTTGTACCACAGCTAAGCAAGGATTCCTTCCCACTGTCCCTTTTCTACCATCTTGTCCGATATTATTGCTGGTTTTCCCTCATTTAGCATTGGCTCATTGTTCATAATTGGTGCCTGAGTTTGGATGGGATTGGTTCTACCTGGATAAATACACTTTCAACCAGGAAAACAAGGCTGTAAAGTAATGACTGCTCTTTTCCATAGGAACACTGGACGATGTGGATGTGAGTGTTTACCCAGGCAGAAACTGCTGTGAAGGCCAGGGACCCAGAGCAAGGTGAGTGACACTGTGTAAGCTCTACCCAATAGCTCACAGAGGGCTCACATGAGCTGCGAGTTGTGCTGCATCAACTGCAGGGCAACTGGTCCTCAGTTGAAGGACAATTTAAGCCAGTAAGAATAGCAGTTTACTGGGCAACCAGGACAATAAATATTATTTATGTGTCTGCTGGAAAATAACCAGCACAAAGAAGCAGAGTCAAGATCAACATGAATACCCTTCCCAAGTTTGAAGGAACACCTATACCTAACTACTGGTACATCATTCGGGTTATGTTAATGCTTTATGCTGTATCATATTCATAGAATCACAGAATCATAGAATGGTTTAGGTTGGAAGGGAACTTAAACATCATCTAGTTCCAACCCCCTTGCCATGGGCAAAGACATCTCCCACTAGACCTGGTTGCTGAAAGCCCCATCCAACCTGGCCTTGAAGACTTCCAGGGATGGGACCTCCACAACCTTCCTGGGCAACCTGTTCCAGTGCCTCACCACCCTCGGAGTGAAAAATTTCTTCCTGAGATCTAATCTAAATCTACCCTCTTCCAGTTTGAAGCCATTACGCCTCGTCCTATCACTACATGCCCTTGTAAAAGGTCCCTTTCCAGCTTTTTTGTAGGCCCCATTCAGATACTGGAAAGCTGCTGTAAGGTCTCCCCGGAGCCTTCTCTTCTCCAGGCTGAACAACCTCAACTCTCTCAGCCTGTCCTCGTAGCAGAGGTGCTCCAGCCCTCTGATCATTTTTGTGGCCCTCCTCTGGACATGCTCTAACAGGCCCACATCTTTCCTGTGCTGAAGGCTCCAGAGCTGGATGCAGTACTCCAGGTGGGGTCTCACGAGAGTGGAGTAGAGGGGCAGAATCATCTCCCTCGACCTGCTGGCCATGCTTCTTTTGATACAGACCAGGATACAGCTGGCCTTCTGGGCTGCAAGCTCACATTGCTGCCTCATGTTGAGCTTCTTATCCACCAACACCCCCAAGTCCCTGTCTTCAGGGTTATATACAGGCATTATATATAGTTTTATAGAATGCACCCTTTGGCATTCCTGAATCCACCAAAGTACCAAACCAGAAAAGAGAAGAGAAATCTTGGACTCTACTGTAAACTTAGACTAAACTTGAAGAATCTTGTTTTTTACTGAACTTCTTTCCATGTTACCTTTTACACTTGCAACCTTCTCCTCTCTTTATATATTTATCTTCATTGGGGCAGTGCTTGCAAGTCCAAGTCATTGGTGAAGACTTCTCTGTGGCCAGAACTATGCAAACCCACACAAAAAAACTCTACGTGGCTTACAACATGAATATAAAACATTCAGTAGTTGTATAGATATAGACACACGAGTGTCTAAAAGAGTAAGACTACATATTTGCATCATCCTTACCTCTGCTTTTTAAAACAAGTGAAGAAAAATCTCTGCTGCCTCAGAATCTTCAACATGCACTGAACATGTAGTTATCTTGAAAGACTACTGTCCTCCTTTCTGAAACTCCTAGCCTTCATGTTTTAAATGCCATTATAAACTAGATTTGCAAAGTCAGTATCTAAATTTGAATTTCTCTAACATATGGGACTTGTCTGTCTTAAATTACGAAATTAAGCCAAATATCAGCCAAAGTTCACCACAGGTATAATTGGGAGGTTATGTTGTGCTCATATTTTTAATATCAATTATAAATTTCCTTGATTTTGTTGATAAGCTTTTTGGTGTAGGAATCAAGTTTTCTCCTGACAGAAGAATGATGGATGCTATCAGTGCTCAACAAATTATGAATAATTACACTCAAACTAGCTGCTCTATTTTCAGTTAACTACACATAGGAGATAATAATAGTTTAGGGAAAACATGTTTAATGTGGGCCTCATTTTAAGGAAGGGATGTGTGAAGCTACATCTGATGTCCAAACAGGTGAATATATAAAGAAACTGAGCAACTGCCTGTGCAAATGAGACAGAGGAACTATCCTGACAATTTGTATATGGGACAAGGTGCTTATTTATAAAAACAACATCAACAACATTAAAAACTCACACGTCGCTACATTCTTGAAGGACAAGAGAAATTTGTTGTCTGTGGTAAGCTGCTGTTGGATCCATTTGTCTGAATATATTTGGCTAATATATTATAATAGATACTGCTTTGCTTCCCATGACACGATTGAGATCTATAGCTGAACTGATTATATATTATTTCAAAACCAAATAAATGGAGAGAATCCCTATTTCTGGGTGACGGTACTCAGGCAGATAAGTAATAATAAGAGTAATGCACATGCTCTAGAAATCCAGTTATTCTGAAAGATCCCAAAGCACTTATTAGATTATTAAGAGAAATCACTTGCACAACCACTTTAACGGTAGCAATGTAACAATACTACCCAGGCATCTGCAATGAGAAGAGAAGAATGTCTTATCACAGTGATTGTCCCGCTGCAGTCTATAGATCATCAGTAACCTCTACAATCATTACTGTTAGTAATTGGTCGTAAATATCTTTGTTAGAGCATTAGACAATGTATAGAAGATGAAGTATGTCAATAGCCTGATGCAAAACTCTTTGGAGTAAATATCCAGGGACTTTAATAGACTTGGAGTCAGTCTCTTAGCTTCCTTTATTTCAGTGGGACTACTTGATTGCTAGAAGATAACTATATTTTTCAGAGCAATACTGTTTGGATGTGTCGTATAAACCATAGCTCAGAAATGTTTTGATTCAAAATAACAGTGGGAAGAAGATCTCAACAGCAGACTTGAAGTGAGCTGGAATGTCAAAGCCCTGGCTGCAGCAGAGGATGATGCTCTTGAAACAGTGATAACAGTAAAAAAGGTCGAAGTCAAGAGCAGTACCTGTATATCCACAGGAGGTAGATAAAAAGGTAGTGTAATTCTTTCTTAAGGTAAGCAAATATAGAGGGTCTGCTCGTCACACGTATTTTCATTTTTGCCAAGGCTGCTTGTTACCCACTCTCCACCAAAGGCTTTCATATTCCTTGATGCTAGAAGAAGAAACTGGAGTGCCTGGAGTCCCCACATAGTTCAAGAACTAAAGACAGGAGCTAAAATCATGTATGTAAATTAAACCTGTCACAATCTGGTTGCAGTATGTTGTTGTTTTCTAGAGAAAAGGGACCTAAATATATGACTTATTGCAAATATATGCCATTATCTTCTTCCCACTGAATCCCATTTAACTGCTTTACATGAAACCCTAGTTAGTATTTTTTCTACTACAGCATCAACTCTAACACATCTGAAATGGTGACAGCATTACCTCAGTTGTACCATCCCAATGTGAGCATCGGCGTATATCAAAGGGCTGTTAAATTATCAACATCCCTCTGATGCCCCTCTGATTTTGGAAGTTACCAAACTCTAGAGGCAGTACAATAGTGTCAGAGCAAGACATAGAGCAGGGGTCCAGCTCCACCTCCCTCACTTGCACGCTTGGAAACTTAAAGTGAGTTACTGCTGCCAATGGCTGTTCTCCTCACAGAGCACCACCCAGAGACTCACCAACCAGGTTTCTGAGTCTCCTTTGTAAGAGGACCAGTCTTGAAGGGCAGCTTCCTCGTCCTCCACACCTCAGCTGGCCAATCCATCCTCCCTTTACCTGGTCCCTGTGTGGGATGCTCCTCCAGGTAGACTTCCTGACTGGTTTCTCCATCTCTAGGAATGGTCAGCATCCTGTCAAGGCATTTGGGTGTCAGTGAGACAAAGTGAACAGTACGAAAGTACTGAAGAAACGAAGAAAGTTAACTCTCCATATAGTATGTGATGGAGTAGAAGGGAGTATTGGTACTCTGTGCAAAGGACCATGGGGAGACATTGGAGAAAGAGTCATTCCAAGAAGTATGGAGTGATACACAGATGAGTTGGATCAAAAAGTCCCTTGGGTATCAACTGACTACATGTTAACATTACAACAATGAGTTTTGTTTCTTCCAAGTAACTATAGCAGCTAAATAAGCAGTGTTTAATTTAATAGTGATCCAGAATTTCCATTTTTTCTTTTCCCCCCTTGCCAAACTTAACAAGAGTTTTATGGAAAGCAGTCAGACTGACAGAAAGCAAAGGCATGCATAGGTTATGCTGAAATGAACACGTATTTGAACCAGTTTTATCCATTCTTCCTTTTAATAGGGCCCTGAACTCAGTAGAGACTGTTAGGTGCTTTTGTAATACAGATTAACAATAATACTAAAGTTCCTCCCCTATCTCATTCCTCCCAAAGAGAGAGACTTAGGCTAAGATACTTTAAAGCTCTCCTTAGGCTGTTATGAGTTCAGTGTGAAAATACATCCATTGCCATCTCACGTTAACACTTATAGCTCTGGAAGTGGGGGCCTTTTGCTTTTACTATTGCTTGTCAGATTATGGAACTGAAGGAACCATTGATCCCTGAAGGATAAAAATCAGTGGAAGGCTCCTTAAAAGAAACATACAGTATATTCAAACAGCGTTAGAGAAAGTCCTCTCTTTGTAGTTTGAGATGTTGAAGGTCAAGGGAAAAAAAAAAAAAAAGGAAAAGAGTCCTACACAGAAGTTAAAAAAATAAAAAGAAAAAAAGAAAAAAGTTTAGGCAAAGCAGCTATTGCAAGTTAAAGTAGAAATAAAAATAAAACTTTAAAGTTTTTTTTGGTATCTGTCCTTTGTTTTTACAATGTAAGTTATTTAAAAGAAAAAAAAGAATAAGCTCTGTGCTTTCAAACTCCTGTCTTAAAGTGCTAATAAATAAAGTATGTTGAAGAACAAAAATGTTGAATTTATAAAAGACCAAATGAAAATTTTAGGAAAATCACTGTTGAGGAATTCTGCAGGTTTTGGATATCTGAAGAGAATGCCATAATTGTTAATGGGAGCCAGGTACCCATATGTCTCTAGAAGGAAGAGCAGCTTTGGAAACTTTAGCATTAAACTATACATATACTTAGTTGTAACTGGGATAACACTTTGCAGTAGGAGGGAGGAAAACTGGAGCACCTGCATGGCTTATGAATTCCTCCCTTCTCCTGCCTTGTGGAGGAGTGGTGAGGTGAAATGGCATTTTTAAGTCAGAAGTTTGTAGGAGATATTAGAATTGTAGAATCATAGAATCACCCAGGTTGGAAGAGACCTTTATGATCGAGTCCAACCATCAGTTTAACACTGCCAAGTTACTACTAAGCCACGTCCCTCAGCACCACATCTACCCAGCTTTTAAATATCTCCAGGGATGGTGATTCCACCACTTCCCTGGGCAGTCTGTTCCAATGCTTGATAACCCTTTCAGTGAAAAAATCTTTCCTAATACCCAATCTAAACCTCCCCTGCTGCAATTTGAGGCCATTTCCTCTTGTCCTATTGGTTGTTACTTGGGAGAAGAGATCTACACCCACCTGGCTACAACCTCCTTACAAGTAGTTGCAGAGAGTGATAAGGTCTCCCCTCAGCCTCCTCTTCTCCAGGCTAAACAACCCCAGTTCCCTCAGCTGCTCCTCATAGGACTTGTTCTCCAGACCCCTCACCAGCTTTGTTGCCCTTCTCTGGACTCGCTCCAGCGCCTCAATGTCTGTGTTGTAGTGCGGGGCCCAAAACTGAACATGGTATTCAAGGTGGGGCCTCACCAGCGCTGAGTACAGGCAGACGATCACTTCCCTAGTCCTGCTTGCTACACTATTCCTGATACAAGCCAGACATTCCTGATACAAGCATTTCTTGGGTAGCAGAGGCTTTCCATGGTGGGCAGGAACAGGGAATAGGACCAGGTGGCTAATAGAGATGACTGCTCCAAGCAAAGCCAGACCTGCTTCCAGGCACACGAGTCACCAGCACTCACCTCCTGAAGGCTCTGGTCCTTTTCCGCATGGAGGTAGAGAAGCCTCCCCCTGGCTCCAGCATGCACTGGATCAGGCTGGCAGGGCCAGCTGGCACAGTTTGTACGCCAGGGATTACACGTGGGGGATCCAGTGAAGAGAAAAAGAGGGAAAACGCCTCAGCAAAAACTGTAAAACTCAGACAAACAACTTAGGATTCAGCTGGGTAGAAAAAAGAACTGAGTGAGGTTTCACAAAAAAGTCCATTAACTTTCCTTCATGTGGCCATCGTTTCAGATACTGAATGTATCTAGAAAACAATTAATGTCTTACTTTATGAAGAAACTTTCACAAAACACCACATTTTGGGGTTTTTTTTTTGTTTTTTTTGTTTGTTTGTTTTTTTACACTAATGTACTCTAAGGAGACTGCAGTCTTCTTTTGAACAATAATAATAGGATCTGGGTTTAGTTTGGAATTTTTTCCCCGGACAAACCATCTGGGTCTTATTTTCACTACCTGTTATTTTTACCTTACTGAGTTGCCAGTATACTGTATTTAAAACAAAGAGCTAAAGAATTTTTTTTTGTTTTCACATACTAACCTCTGGCTTTTGGCCATGCCCACAATATGCTCACTTTTATGCCTGTCAATTTAAATGAGTTTTGTTTTAATTTTTATACCAGATGAGTTAATTTTGCGGTCTTCAAAAAGGCTAGGCAGAGAGTTTCCCAGAAACCTAGCATTTCCAAATAACCTCTTCAAGTGGAATCACTTACTGCAATTTAAATATTCAAGCACTTTTATTTTAAAGTTGAATATTGTTTGTAGGAAGCAAATGCAAATAAGTGGTAAAAACCTTTTGGTATTAGGTCATTAAAAATCCATTCTTGACTTCCTGCCCACAACTACATCTTTTTTCAGACCTGTCACCCATTTCATTTAAGCACTTAGCTTTCTCCTAATGAATGAATTGGCATTTCATATTACCTTATTATCCTATAAAGCAAAATGCATACTCAATAACATTAACGGTAATTTCTCATAAAGACACATTATCGATCCGGGTGCTACCTGTAAGCATTGAAAATTGCAGCCTGCACACAGAGCTTTTCACATCTGGGTCTGAAGAATTAAAGAAAAATTAAATTTGACAGCAGTAAATTCACAGGCACAATCTAGGCACCAATTTATATGCAAAATGAAATGCTTTATGAAAATTTCCTCTATTTTCTCACGGAGATTTGGGAAAAAGATTTCGCTAGATGCTTCTTTCTCTAATATCCCTCTACTTAAATATTATACTGCAGTCACTGCAGACTCCCTTTGATGTATAAATAATCAAGTTAAATTATGTGCAGCAAGGAGACTAGTGCTCTGCCATTCTTATTTTACAAAGTAATATCTACCCTAGAGGGTCAAATTTCCCTGACAAATTCTTAATTACTATGTTGCAACAGAAGCAGAATCTATTTGTGCATAAATCCCGGGCATTCCCATGTGGTAAGTAACTAATATTACCAACCATTTCACTTGGCCTGTTCACTGAACTCCATAATTAGATAATACTTTTGATGATGGTACATTTGAAGTCTTAATCCATTTAATTTTTTATGAGATTTTTTTTATTTTAATAGGGATATGTTAGTGACCGCTGCCTATTTAAAAATCATTAAAATTCTGTCCACAGCAGTAATAAAGATTAAAGATTACTAATATGGCATTCATAACCTTGCTGGTTTTCTGGAAATCTGGGGCTTAAGGTAAATGTTAAAGGTCATTTAATATGTTAGTCAGTAATTATAATCCTGGGTAATAGGTTCCTTTTCTAATTATCCTAGTATAAAAGTTCTATTGTTTGGGTCTAGTCTCCTGATTTTCTTATTTGGGTTTTTGGGGGGATGAGTAATCCTGGAATTAAGTTTCCGAACATTGATGAAAGTAGGTAATGCACAATGATTAACTGGATAAAAGCCATATGTTTGAATGCTGCATAATGTCTTGCCTTGAAGTTACTTACAAAAGATGCAGCATCCCTTTCCAGGAGAAATAAAGCAGAAAGGTCACTGCAGAGATTAATACCTTTTTTTATTTTAATATCAAACATTGACAAATAAGATAAAGGTTTTGTGAGCAAGCTCAGAAGAGAGAGTGGTTAAACACTAGATGGGAGAGAATCTTAAAAGAATAATCTGCTGGTCATTTCAGAGGCAGGGAAAGGAAATTTCCTCCTTGAGGCCTCGATTCAGGAAAACATTCAGGCCTGTGTTTCATTGAATGCAGCATACTCTGCACGCTTTCCTGGGGTGCAGCTTCAATCTGCAACTAACTACTGCCCGGCGATGCAAGCGGGACTGCTGAGGCTTGCTGAAGAAAGTCTTCTTTCCCTTCTGCTCATGTCAAAAAAATCTGGGTGGTTTTGTCTTAGAAATACACGTGTTTCCTATGATGTGGATATTCTGCAAGGCCTTTCTTCCCTTTCCTGTACATATGTATATCCATCATGTTTGCAGATGATGCATTAACAAAATTTATATACCAGGGCCTGAATTCTGGAGTAAGCACTTAAAATTACATTTAAGTAAAAGGCCTTTGATTTTAAACACATTCTTAAACTCCCTTTCAGTTAAGTGTGTACAAAAAAGCTGCATTAGGTCACGGTGCCATGCTGAATCATCTCTGACCCTGTAAAGGGTCAAAAAGGACAGAAGTCCCCCTGCCAAACCTGGATTTCTGGCCAAGTGTCTTCCTGCTGGCTGTGGATCTGATGCCATGGACCACAACTGAGTGTCACCATGCTCTAACTGCAAGGGGAAAAATGTAAGAAAACCAGAACAATAGTAAGAAAATGTCTTTGGGAGGTGACCTGCTCTTTTTAGGGTTTTTCAGTTTTAACACAATACATATACATAATATCATTGGAAAAAACCCCAAACCCAATGTCACTAACTCTGATTTCAGCAGTAATTATATCTCACTAGTGGCTTTGGGCAGGTCACTAAGGTGGCATTTGAAAAGCATGTGCAGGTCTTGATTTTTCCATAGACACCAAGCAGCTTCTTGAACTACAGGTTTGTGCTGGAGTTGATGTTCTGTAGTTCTGAAAATCAGGCCTCCAATGTCTCAGCGTGAGAGTAGAAAAAATGCTGACAAACCTATGAAAATTCTGGTCTTAGCATCTCCATTTTGAAAGGATGACAGTGATATGGCCTGTTGAGATAGTATGAAGTTTAAACAGGCAATTTTTATAAGGCATTTCCCTTTTCAATAGAAAGGCAACTGCTAGTACACCAGTTGATGCACCAGTGAAAATCATAGCCCAAATCTTGTTCAGCAGTCCATTTTATCCTTGACGATATACAAATTCACAGCCTTTTGTACTTAGAGTTATTTCAAAGAAGCTAAAAAGCAGACTGATGAATATAATTTAACCGTGATTGCTGAAATTTCAAGAATACTAAATCAGAATTGTATATAAACCCTTGATTAAGAAATTAATCTCTTATAAGCATTTCCTTCATACTGAAACCCAAGTAGCAAAATCTGAGGCTTTCATGTAAAGAAGCAATAGCTGACTTGAGAAAAAGTTTAACTTCCTGATTTTATCAGTAAATCCACGTGAACAGCCTTCATTTAGAGCTTTTTTGAAATACTAGAGTGAAGAGTATGTTAAACTTCCAATTGTTTTATACTTTTCTGTCTCTATTTTTTTGCCTTTTACCTAGCTGCAGCTTCCCAATTACTCTTGCACACCAAATACTCAACAACATTAATTTAAAGGGAAATAAAGACAGCAAGAGCTTCGTGTTTGCACAATCACACACCATTTACCCATTCACTCATGGAATTTTATGCCAGATAAAATTCATGAGCAATTCTCATGGCTACTCCTGAACTAAAGTGCCACTCCAATCCTAAATTAACAAACTCGGCTGAAATTAGCTGTAGCTTAGTTATTACAAATTTTCACAGGAACCTCTGTCTCAGTTTCTACCTGAAGAAACTGTGATCAAATGTTAGCTCTATAAACTGAATATCTGTCCAAGAAATCGGACTGAAAAAGGAAGAAATGCATTATGTATCACCAAACGAGACTCCAGTCACTTGAATGACACAGTCAGAGTATGCTTATCCTCTGGACCTGCATGGCACACCACCAGCAGCAGGCAGTCTCCAAGCCATCTCGGCGCCAGTCAGGGCTCTCCAGCCCTTCTCAAAAGTTGGAGCAGTGTCAAGACTTCGTCTAATCTATATTTAGCTAAGATATTTTGCCTTCTCTTGAGGCAGGATGCTCTTGCCACACTTTCTTCCTACATCACATCTCCCACGTTAGGGACCAAATGCAATCGGACCTGTTTTGCCTGTCCCAGATGTATTCTGTGGATAGGGGACCCATGTGGGTAAACCACATCTTGCACAGCCACAGCTGCATAAGGGCTGATGCAAAGTACCCCTGCGAAGTGTAACAAAGAAATATTTTGCTTATGGGATATTTATTTTTACTGTATTGATCTTTAGCATGCTTCTTCAGAGAGTTTTCCTAAAATATTTTCCATTATTGTGCAATGTGAATGAAAAGGGTAGCTAGATTTTATATTACTCAGTGATCTGTCACTTAATCCTCATGACTGTGAAGAAGAGCTAGATTTCATGGGACTGGGGAGGAAAGATCCGCAGTGAATAATGATCAACTCGAGTGGAAACCTGCAGTACCCTCAGCACCTTCTTCCCATCTCTAGCAGTGGGTGCAGTCATCTTGCAGATGAATATTCATGGTAATTCTGTCAGCCCAAATGTCAAACTGGTCAAAGTCTGTAGGTGACTATTAGGCATTACTGATGAGCCAGAAGTGGTATAGCTCCATGATACCTTTTTGCATATTATTCCACTTCTGAGTCCTGTTCCAGCCATCAGCAAACCCAAGGAAAAGTAAATTTCATCATAGGCAAGAGCTAACATTAGATTTCACCCAATCATCTCCTTAGTAAAACTACAAGATTAAATCTGGGGTCTGGGCTGGTGAATTTTCAAAACAGATTTGTGCATTTAGTAAGAATTAACTTGATAACATCTAAACATACATTGTTATTTCTAAGTTTAGGACGGTAAATGAGCAGCTGATGTAAAGGGAGAGCTAAGAAACTAAGAAATGATACAATGAAACACTATGAAATTATTTTATATTTTATTGTTTATTTTCTTTCAAATTGAACACACTTTCAAACTCTTGATGCAGAATGAGGGAGAATAACATTAAGAATGTTTTAAGCCATGCTTTAACGACAACACTTTTTTAATGTTAAAATTATTTTACATCTACATGCGTCTTTTCCACTGTTCATTGCTTTGCAAAATTGTCAAAGTTTTTCCCTGTAAGCATATAATATAATACTACACCTATAAATATGCATAGAGAGTCTTGAGGCTGATAAGACTATATAGGCATAACTTATAGTATAACCTGTGTTATAGATCTGAGGGCTAATTCAACAGTACAGAGCAACATAATTAAAACTATCAAACTATCTTCCTTTCTGTCACAGATTTTTGCTTGAAAAAATTATAGAACAGAAAGGAACAGATTCCAATGCCCTGTAGACATGCTCAGAAACAGCAGAATACAGTACCAAAATGCATGCTTCCATGAAAAATTCACAGAGACATATACAGGTTGGTCTGTCTTCAATCTGAGGTATTTGAAATCTAAATTCAGATTTGACTCTGTCAGTTTTAATAAGCAATATCTTAATATATTATAAAATGAGAAATTTCCTGTTTTAAATGTTGAATGACTCAAATAGGCAAGAAATTAGGAGAAAATCACAACATTTAATTAAAAGTGTTCTTTTTTTTCCTGTTTGAATTCCAAATTTAAGAAAAAAATTCTCAGATTTATTTTTAGCAAGTTGGTCTTTGCTTTTTTTCTTTCTTTAGCTTTCTTGTATAAATCTCCCCTTCCAGTGACTCCTTACACTCTCAATCATCTTAACAGGCTAAATTCTGAAACTAATTGCTATAGCTGCATTTGGAAGGAGGAAAGCAGAGTGACATCTACCAGATACAAAAACCTCCTGCTGGTGTGTGATAGACTGGTGTAGAAGAGCAAGGCTTGCTCCAGCAAAAATAACCATTTGAGTTTTTGCTTGAGAAATGCAAAATTTTATTCCTCTAGTTAGCACTTAGCTTGTCTTCTACTTCGTGAACCAGCCTGGGCTGTGAGTGCCTTTTCCTTTGCGGTTTGGAGGCAATAACTGAAGGAATACCACAGCTTACTCCTGAGCTCTAGCAAAGCATGCTGCCCTAGTGGAGAGCAGGGACTAGGGACCTGGCTAGCAGCACACAGCTCTCACTAAAATATATAATTCATAGTCTGAAATAATTTTGTGACTCTGGATACATCTGTCCTCTGTATTGGTTTAGGTAGAGCTACATTCATAATGTGATTTATGCATCACAAACAGAGCTGAATAGATGTATCCAAGACTTACCAGAACCCATAACTTTGAATCAGGTGATTTGGGGCTAGAATAGGGAACAGGAAACACTCTCAGTAAGAAAACTGTTTATTGCTATTGAAAGGCATTGGCATACAGAAAATTCTGTCTTAAATACCACTAGTCTTTGTGACTCGTAAGCAACAGCTCTAGTAAGAGAGGAACATAGTGGCAACTGAGATACAGGTACAAATCAGATTAAACATGCAAGATTGGTTACATGCAGAAGTGCCAGATAAAAATAGGAAGAGACTCAGAGAGGCATAGGATGGAGGCACTGGAGTAGTGATAATGAAGAATAAAAAAAATATATTTAATAGACCTTTTGTTTGATAACTAAGTAAACTCTCTGCTTGTCGTAACTGGATAACTGTAACAATAGTCAAGGTATAACAGATAAGTGTTATTTTGCCTAAATTAGAAAAGGCATAGTTCTGCATTTCTTTTGTTTTCCACCTCTAATGTAATGCAAATATCAGGAATGCGAATAGTAGGCATCACCTCTGTATCACTGTAATCTCCTTGTGTTTCTGTTCTTTGGTATTGTAAGACCAATAGAACTTGCTCTATTGCTATAATTTCATGTGGGTTATGCTTATGGAGATTGTTCAATTTCTGAATAAGCAGGACAGTTGAGACTAGGTATTTTTTTCCTTTCTTTGCACCATGGCAGTTAAAAATCAGCTTTCATACATCTTCTTAGTCCTCAGGTTATAAAATACTGTGAGAAGGTGGCAGAGGAAAGATTATTCAGTTCAAATGAAAGAAGAAGACAGAAGAGAAAAAACACTGTTTAGAGGTTACGATTCTCACCTGGGAAGAATGAAGACAAAAACTCCATCCAGTTTTTGCTCATCTGGTTGCATCCACATTTCACAATAGGATGCAATCTCTAACGGTCCTGCCATATAATCTAATGCAGCGCTTTCTGGTTTGCTGAAGGAAGTTATGTTTGAGAGGTCTGGAGGGAACCCTGGTTCTACACTGCTACTATAGCAGTAATAAAAACCAATGGTCCTTGCATCATTGGCTGTACCATGGTGGCAGTGTGGCTGTGGACAGGGTCTATATGACTGTCAATAGGCATGGCTGGAGCTCGCGTATTTAGCCACTGGTCAGGACAGGTGATAGCGACACTACAGGTCTTGTCTTTGCTCTACTAGTCCCACGATTCCTGTTTCTCCTCTTGAGGATGGAAGTCAGAGGTGAAAGGACTGAAACCCTTACTTTTAAAGATGCTTTTACTGCCCTGCCCAGACATCTGATTTAGTCATTGCCTCAGTTTTCCTGTCTGTAAAATTAAAATGTAGTTACTTGTTGCACTGGTGTGTCATAGAGATTATTTCAATGGTTATAAAAGCCTTCTGGAATTGTAGAGTGATAAGTATTATTTGTATGCAAGGACCTGAAAAGGAGGGTGTTTTGTATAATCTAGAGCTACTCTTTTGTGTTTGTTTTGTTTGTATATCTGGAGCATATCAGTAAACACGGTTTAGAGAGCAAACATTTGATAACATATTGTGGCGCATGAAAAAACGACAGGTGCCTAAGTATATGCAGATGTGAAAGAATTAATGAACATTTTAAATAACAGGGGAACCTTTCTGTTCAGAAATAGCAGTTCTTGTATACATAATTTTGTATATATGCCTGTATCTATATGCATGTATAGATATACACGTTGCCACGCTCTCTTTCAGCTAACCTTTGTGTGAGAGAAACTTCTGCTGATGTCAAACGACCAGGAGGACATTAGCAGCTGATACTGGTGCCTGTCGGGTGCTGTTGGGTACGTCTCCCCACCACCAGGCTGGCTTCCCTCGCTACTGCCACTGACCTTGCAAACAGCTCCGACAAAGGTCGGAATGGATTCATTGATCAGCCAGGCCAAGCATATGACAGTCTGTGCCTTAATTGAATCCCAAAAGGGGGCAGACTGGGTTTTTATTACAGAGGCCAGACGATAGCACTCATTAAAAGCTCCGCAGACTGTGTGGTTTACTAATTAGTTTATTATACAGACACCTTGACGATGGGCAAAGTTGTCATTTTGCCCTTTATCGCACAGGGGATGTTGTTAAAAGTTTAATCAGCTAACACTGACCAACTTAGCTTGGCAGGCTGTGGACAGTCATTACCGAGGTCACCCCTGCTGTAGCAATTCTGACAGGGTCACAGCATGAATCTCCAATAAAAAGCACGTTACATAAGGTAAGAGTGCACCTGAAAGGGAAGCAGGAAAAGAGATGTGCTCAGTGGGGAGTAGGAAACAGATGGACTGTTAGGACAAGTGAAGCCTGTTATGGTTTCTCTTTGCTTACATTGTTTAACATATGCTTTTTGGAAATATGGAGAGCTCTGAGCTATTGCTGTGATATGTTCATTAGAACGCAAGATAGCCTGAACCGAGTGGTGTGTGAAGAGGCATTAAGTATCTCTGGTTTTGAGAAAGCAGGGATGATTTTGCTAGTTAAGCAATGCCTAATGCCCAGGTAATGGGCTGGTCCAGACCAACAGGAGAATTGCACTGGGAAAACTGAAGAGTGAGACAACACAGGTTGCCCCCTAATCTTGCTCTTCTTTCCAAAGTACTGTGGGTAATTTCATAATGTACCTTAGTATATTTATTCCCTTCAGGTGTGGGCATGTGTTACAACTTAGAGAAAGTTTTCATAAGGTTACTTTTACTTAGTTTTACTACAGTGATATCTTGAAGTCCCAGCAGAGTTCAGGGCCCATTAATACTCAGTCTTAGACAAAAAAATGCTCTGTATCAGCCTCATATCGGAAGACACAGAGTATAACAAGGTATGCCAGATGAATGACGAAGGTCCTTGATCTTCTTCTCAGAGTCCCATTGACTAAACCATACCGCAACTTGATATTTTTTCTTAGGAAACCAGCTAAAAATAAAATTAGCTTGATCTATCTGTTGGTCACACCTATGAGTCAACTTCAGTCAAATCTGAGACTGGACAGGGGCCTCAATTCCTTCGAGTCATGTGGAAGTTGGTATTTTCCACAAATGATGGTAGAAGAGTATAATTTTTAATTATTTCCTTGAGAGAAAGACAAGGAAAGCAGCAGTCATCCCTGCTGTTTGGTCACAGCTGGCTGGCAAATCAATCAGTCATTGTGCCTAATGTATCAGATCAGCCATGGCATGTGCTGTCTCTTATTGAGCCACAAAGAAACTCAGGTAGGGGACACAAAGTGGATGGAGAATGTGTGATAGACCACATGGAGTAAGAGGGTATTTGAGGACAGGTTGAGGAAACACCATCATTTCACAGGGAGGAACTGGGGAAGTGGGACAACATGGGCAAATGAGTTTAGAACAGAATCTTAGGAGAGGGATGGAAAGAAAATGAGTGTCTGTAGAGGACATGCGAAAAAATTGCAGATAAAATGAGACTTTGTTAATTGCTGTGCATGGAACAAATCATTTATTTGGGTGTAGAACAGTGTGACATGAAAAGAAAATCACATTCCAATCCTTGAACAGGATCATGACAGAAGTAAAATAGTGATGACCCCACAAGGAATCTCCCGAGCCTGAGTTTCAGTTTACAGGGACAGAACACCATCATGTCATCTAGAACCTGGAAGTGACTGGGTCTGAATGCACACAATTCTGGAACTAGCAATGAACAAAGATACCCACAATACTGAGTCCTAGCTACAGCCTGCGATGGAAAAAAAGTTTGTCAGACTGGTAACATTTAATAAGTGTGGTGACTTTGTTACCCTGATAGAGTATTAGGAAATTTATTCCGGGCTCCAAGTCACCTAGGACAGAATAAGCTGGATATGACTGCATTTTGGCATTGCTGCAAAGCACCGTCTGTATTCTTTGTCTGAGACCTGGGTTAGGGTCTCTCATTTCAAATGCCATTCACCACCAGCAGCTGTGATTCCAGACTATCAGTTCACAAACTGGAAAAAACATTAGATATACAGGATGTTATCTTCTGGGAGCAGGAGTAGTATATGAGATATATTGCATTTGTTTCACTTCTAATTTCGGCTTTTTTATTTATACAGAGCCATCAGCTGACATTCTGGCTTTGGTGAATCAAATGGGGGATTTGGTTGTTGGCTGTAATAGAGAATTTCATATGGAATATCACTGCATGGATTTGAGACTTGCTTCCTCCAGCCATATGCCATTTGCAATTGCATCACATACCGAATGAAGGTGGAAAGGCAGGACACAAATTTTCTTGTTTCACTTTGGCTTTTTTCTGTTGCAAATGTCCAATGCATCCACTTTACAATTCCGTCATTATGGAAGATGTGAATGGCAGAGTCCATGTCAATCATGTTCAATGCAGCATAAGTAAAGACTGTTACAGTCTCATTTAAACACAAAATGCAACCTTGAAACGAATAGGCTAGTATCTGTGTCTAGCTAAGGCATAAACTATGGTCCTGGTTCTCCTATGCCCAGGGTGAGAATTTTGTCACTCCACTCCATAGCTTTTTCCAGCCCAGAAACCTTGGTTCCTTTGCCAAGAAAACAAGTCCTAGTGTAAGGGAGCTCATATGCATGAAAATCTCATGCTGTTCTGGAGCTGAGATATAGAGACACACCCAGAAGGCTGGTGTCACCATCATATTCCCAAATAAATGCATATGGCGATATAAGAAGGTAAAGCATAATGTGGTGTACTGCAATGTGTACTATTCATTTTCATTTGAACATTAGCATAAGGTGCACTGGCAGCAAATTTATATCTGTCATCATATGGAGTAAAGATCAATGAGTGTGTACTTACAATATGTCCTGAGTGCAGTGCGCTGTGGGGTGTGCAATAAAGGGAATGTGTGAGAGAGCCAACTCCGTGACAAAACACAGCAGATGCACCTCTATTCACAGCAACATTATCTGAATGCTTAGGACAAGAATAGAAAAAGAATATTGGACAGACCCTCGGCTTGCTTTCATCAGCATAGCTCCCTTACCTTTAATTTTTACTAGCTGAGTTTGGCCCATGTCTCTATTCAAAATGTGGTTCCAGCCACATTACTCATGCAGGAATCTGGCCAGAGTATATTGCAACGCCGGGGCAAGCAACGGGTCATGTAAAATGGAGGTTCCATTGCTAGTTAACATGTCTTGGTAGTCACCCCAGGAGTCTTCTCACAGTGACAGATTGCTCTGTTACAACCACACAGGCAAACGCTCCATCATTAACTCACTTTAAAAAAAGCTGCCTTAACTGTGAAACTAAAAGACTCCAACTTTTCCTTTTGCTGTAGCTCCCTCAGGCAATGAAGGAATTTGCGATGTGTGTCAATGAGACATTTGAAATCTCACACATTTAAATCGTCCCGACTTCAACAGCATTTTAAATACACTGAAACTAGCAGCGTTTCTAAATTCAAACACTTACCAGTTTCCTTCCCACAAGCTTGCTCCTACGAGCCTCAAAGGCAGTAGAAAATGTTATTATGCGAACGAAGCCTCTCTCTGTAACTAAATTAAATATAAATCCATTAAAAAGAGAGAGAGATAGTATAATAATTAATACTTTGTACTACTCTATTACCTTTCTATTGCAGACTAAAGGTATTAACTCAGCCTTAGCCCACCATTTCTCTTCCCATTTTATAAATAGCATAATTGAGGCACGAAGGGGCAAAGTGATCTAACTGAAGGCACAAGGCAAGTCAGTATCGGCAGTCATAAAATCCTGGAAATCTGGTTCTCAGTGCTGCATCCACTGTTCTGGCACCAACCTTACCGCAAAGCAAAGAGACAATAGAAAAAAGGTGCCACCAACAGTGCTGTCTGAAAATCGAAATAGAAGCGACTACAATGAAAAACAACAGTGAATCCTCAGTCCTCAAATCCCAGCCTCAGAAAGATGTATGGCTCAGTGGAAAGAAATCTCTAAATACTGTGGCCATTATTTCAAGCAAGCTACCGCATGCATTCAGTGGCGGGCAAATCACGGTAACTTCAGCTCATCATGTGTGGCATTTCCCAGTGCACATGAAGAAAATCTCATAATCCTATCCTCCAGTCTTTCACCATGCAAGTCAGTGAGGAGTTCCCATTAAGTTCAGTGGTGTGAGACTGCAATTAAGCAGCGATTAAGAGTCACACAATGCAGCCCACCGGAGGGATGAGCTATGTTCTGGCTAACACGATCGGCAAACAAACTCTTTTGAAGTGCTTAGACATAGTGCGTTAGAAAAAGTACCCAGCGCGAGGAATTACTGTTCTGCCCTCATGCAGACATAAATCCGGGCTTCACTCAGCCCTGTAGATGGATGGACCTGTTTATCCTCCAGAGGGATTTTACATGGCACCAGCAGGCTGCCCACAATGCAAAATCAGGCCTTTAATGATTGCTTGTGAGAACACAGAACGACAAAGCGTTTCATTAATCGTCCATTCCTAATCAGTCTCTTAATAGATCTATAAATGAATAAATACCCTAAGGAAATTGGTACTTTAAAAAAGGAAGAAATTGGGTACCACTTTGAATATTGGCAGACACAAGAGTTGCCTTTTAACTCTGGAGTCATTCAACTTTTGTTGGAGTGTTACATAAAAGCTTTTAATTTACCGAGTACCTTTTTGTGAGTTGAGGGGATCATTTGTGACTAATGAAGAGCAAAGAACATTTTAATAATAGTGACAACTGGCTTTGATATTAATATTGTCTCCAAAAAAGTCTCTTTTGAAGTCTCTGGGATTAGGAAAACCCTTTATATTTTATCCAACCGTGTTAATAAAATTGCCTTGCCTACATAATGCTCTCTCCAAAGCAAAAGTAATTTTCCCCCATTTAGTTCCTTGTGCTATCCTTTGGATATTTTTATATACATTTTTTCTCACTTGTCATTTTTCTGTGCATCAACATTTCTAATTTTTTATTAGTTTTCAGAAACCATATTTAAATGAAAACCCAAGTGTAATGCTCTATTTTTTACAAGAACTTGAACATATTTCATATCTTTAAAAATGGAAGCCTTTTTGCACGTCACAGACATTTCTTGAGACTTTTTTAGGCGGGAAGCAGGATGATGTTTATGATCCTTCAATGTTTCTTAGAACTTCTGGAGTCTATTAAGGGATCAAAAAAACCAGGTCACCCAATAACAATACTATCAGGTGAAGATCCCTTCATACATTTACCTAGGCAAGGAGATTTAGCTGATATCCAGAAATACAAAAATTTAAAACGTTGCTGAAAATGGCATTATCAATTAAAACAAGATACCCTCTCTAGAAATCCTCTGCTACTCAATAGGATTTGCTCTGGGGATCGGAACAAACGCTCAAATTAATACAGGGCCTTTATCCTCCTAAGGAGATAGCACACTGTCCCTGTGCGCTAAGGGACATGGTATTTCCACACCCAGTAGTAGGCTTTATGATTGCTGACCACTTCTCATTTATTTTTTCCAAGATGAATTGCAATCCCAGTGACACAGTTACAGTTCCTTTAAATGTAAGGAATTACACTGTACGATCTTCCTGAATTTTACCTCCCTAAATCCTTCCTCCATTTCCAACAATAGCTTGTTTTCTTTTTTTTTTTCATGACAGACTCTTGCACAGTACACCATGTCTTTCAGTACATGCCATACTCTCCCCAGAGAGAGCTGCATTTGAGTGGTGTATGTGACATGGGCAGATGCTTTTTCCTGTAGGAGTGCTGAATTGAAGCCTTCTTCAGGAAGGTATCAGTTTTGTAGAAATTATGACAGAAGAGAAGGAAAACTTTAATCTAATTCTGTTCTAGGTCTGTTGTTCTATGAACAATACCATATAGATGTTACTTATATATGACAGACCCTGAGATCATGTCATCTATTCAGGTGGACACGGAGACCACCACAGCAGAGAGTAGGTTACTTCTGTTTTGTTTGTGAGTTCTGCGTGCCTAAAAACTTTATTACATTTCACAGACTTATTAAAGTCATAGTGAAACAAGACATATTTCTGACCTGAGAGACACATCAATATTTAGTTCTACTGAAGGGGATCCGCTGCAAACAACTGATGTGAAAAAAGTGTCTCTAAAAAGTGGTGAAAACGATATAACAGACCTAGTTCCTCTTGGGTCTAAATTCTGTCCTCACTTAGTCTTTCATTTTTGAAATGAAGCACTACTCAATTTTCCCATAGTTTTCAGAGAGGGTTACAAGTTAAAGCAATACACTTGCTTAAGAATCTTGTTGAATCAGGACTGCATATGATGTATTGCAAGTCATGAATCATTTGAAGCATATACCAGAAAAATTTCTTTTTCTTCAGTTTCTTTCCTACTGCCCATGATGTATTCCCTCCAGCTCTTCCTTAATTAGGGAAGTTAAGACCAGTAATTCATCTCTAGTTGTTTCCTCCAAGCAGCAGCAGTAGAGGCATTAGCATAGACTAAGTTCCAGACGTTTTGCCTTGTGATCTAACCCTACGGAGTAGGTTCCCATCAGTCCCAAAAAGAAATGCTATTTATTGCTCTCGGTACCTTTTCCAAAAAATGGACAACACAGATAGCAGTCTACTCAGGATGCAAACACAGAACAAAGCAAGTCTACAATCTTACACTGATTTCTGAAGATGCCCCATGTCCTTGATATTTTAAATATGGTCCACCTGTGCTACACTCAGTGAAGGACAGAAGAGCGTAAACCACCTCTCTCTCTTCTTGGGGGACACCCCCCCCCAGAACATGTTTTGGGTAGTTCTGACCAAATCCAAGTCCAATTTCCTGTTTTGATTTTAACTGTTTTTAGTTACAGGAGAGACCTCAAGCTTTCCAGAAACCTTTAACCAGAAACTCCAGTTATGTGATAAATACGTGTAATTTGAAACAGAGAGAAGTTTGCTACCAGGTAACTAAACGGAGGCCTACAGCTAATATTTATGGGCAAGTTTCTAACAAAGGGATGATAGGTCTAGGCTGCTGACTCAGCCTTCTCTATCTATATAGGGATGCTGTCACTAGAGTAAAGATAACTGAGGAGGTTACTAGGGGCCACAGAGGCCCCTGTGATCTGCAGGAGCCAGAGCGCCCGCAGAGACTCATTCACTTCTAGTGCACCTCAAAGTCGGAGGAAGAAAGGACCTTGGCGAGTTTTCGTTCAGATGAAGAAACCTTTTATGGGAGTTTCTATAATGCTTCATTTTGAACGACTATGTGGTAACTAGAGCTGGATGACTGTATAATAAGGCTCACTGACTCTCTGATAGAAACTTTCATAAAGGAAAAAGTTACTGATGAAAGTGAACGGGATTTTGTGTGTGTGTGTTTCTTGTGCAGCTTGAGGTTTCATCTGGATTTCAGTGCCTGTAAAATGAGGGACAACAGGGGAGCAGGCCACAAACCTTAACTCCCTGTGCTCTCTTCCTGAAAGTGAAGGAAGAGCATCAAAGGGAATGAGAGTGACAGATTCTCTAACTGAAAGGCATTGTATATTCTTGCTTTAGGTCACAGCCATGGTTTGCATCACAGAGCAAAGTCTGTCTAATTTAACATTTATGAACTCCTTGTTTCCAGGGTGCAGTCTTAAGTGGGCTTGAAAACTTAGGGTGATAGTGCAGAGTTACAGCCATGTCTTTTTACTTGGTTTTTACTTTTGGTAAATTTAAAACTTTCCATTTATGCCCAGGTGTTGGATGACGCCTTTATTACAGATCCATTCCCTCCTTTTCCTTAACCTTGCTTCTTCTCTGCTCATCAGGCTGAAAAAATAGAAGCCCTACCATGACACCAAGTTTATACCAACACTTTTACATGTATACTTCCTTTGTTCATAAAATGAACTAAAACATTACAATATACACATGAATGTAGAGAATTCATCAATGAAGCGTGTATAAATTGTTCCCACCATGTTAAATGCACTTTTGCATAGGGCTCAATAAATGAGAAGGTGAAAAAAGAAATGCACATAAGATATTTATTATGATAGGCTGGGAACAACATGGCACAGAACTATAATTACTGTATTTTTAGTTTTAAGAAAAAGTATAAGCTAGTTTTTTTCCCAAGATTTTAATTTTACAGATGTTGAAAGGTGGTTTTGAAATAGCTTTCCAGCTATTACATCTTCCTGCTAATTTGATTTTTCAAGTGCTCAGTATGCAGTTTGTAATATATATATTTGTATATATCTGTGCCCATACGATAACCATGCCATCTCAGTTATGAGAGCAAATGAGCACACTTGACTAAGTGCTCACATTTGCAATGCAGTTGTGAAGTCGTGTATCGTGAGCATACTAAACTGGTGTTCCACCACTGTGCTCCACTACCAGGCTTCAGCAATAAGGTGTCTTCTTTCACACGCAAAATATCTTTTTTGTCTTATACACCAACAAAACAGGAAGACCAAATATACAAGGCTTTTTTAAATTAGTTGAAGGATAATTTGAAGGATAGGATTGATGTTAATAGGAAAAACAATAAAGTAAACCCCCTGCCTTCAGTTAAGTTGTTGGGGTATGTTTTGGATAGTTTCTGCCAGTTTTGATTCCGCCCAGTAGAATCCCCCATTAGTCCCCTCATTAGCTACTGGACTGGCTAAAAGATGATGCTGAAATTCCCAACGGGTTTTTGCTCTATTCTTCACTAAAAAAAAAGTTCAGCTGTCCAGCACAAAGAAATAAGAGATTCGCATAAGTAAAGAATAAATTAGAGATCACTTTGACAAACGTGAACTTTTTCTGTTATTTCTGGGTGGGCTGAAATAATCCAGAACAGGTGAACAGAAAAATGAGAGAATGATTGGAAACCTAGAATACAGGAAATGGGCAAACGTAGTATCTGATTTTTAAACAGGAGAGAATTGCAGATAAAGGAATTCTAGGCCAAATAGATAAGGAGCAATACTCAAGCCACCTGTAAGCAAAGGATGTAAAAGTGATAAGTAACAACTGACAGATACATCAGACTAAGAATCTGTCAAACCAATCACATTTCCTTATAGGGCAGGGTAACAGGATTTGTGGAATGAAGTAGTTGTGAGTCACCATCAGATTCTGACATAATTTGAAAGATGTTACCATAAATAAAGCAAGAGAATGCAGAGTGGGCAAATACTGTAAGCACATCAAGTTAGAAGACTGAATTTAAAAAAATAGTTTTAAATGGGTTTCTGTTAAACTGGAGCAATGCAGAAAAGGAGGAGAGAAGTCACACTTTGATGTGTTCTGGGTTTGGCATTATTCCCTGTTTTCAGTAATGAAGGGTGGAATTGAGCGTACATCATAATTTTTGTGGATTATACCCAATCGGGACAGGTCACAAGCACCTCCGAAGACCGGATTAGAATCAAAAACGTCTCAGCAAATTAAAATCATAGTCTGGAAAAATAAGAGACGGTTTAATAAGGCCCAGACCAAGGTCCTGTGCTTATTTTGATTCTTCCTGGCCAAACCCATGTCTTCTGCACAAATACAAGATGAGGGAGGGCTGCCTATGCAGCAGAGTTGCCAGAAATGGTTTTGGGGTTATAAGGGATAATAATCTGTACATAAATCAATAATTTTAACCACTTGTACTAGGATGTATAAAATGAAGTGTCACATATAAATCACAGCAAGAAATCTTTTCAATCTTCTGGCAAAGCCCTCAACTCTCATCTCGTGTTCAGGTTACTACATTTTAAGAGAGATGTGAAGAAAGCGGAGGCAGTCCAGAGGAAAGTGACAAAAATGATCAAAGACCTGTAGAAAAATGTCTTACAAGCAAAATTTGAGAGGACTGGGCTTGTTTAGTCTGAAGATCAGAAAACTGAAGGGAGATGTAATAACAGTTTTCAAATTAGTTGATTCCTGTGAAGTGAATGGCAATAAGTAAACTTCAATGTACAGTGAGGGTAGAAGGGGGAGGATGGCGAGGGGTGTTACATGGAATATGAGGGTCCCTTTCTGTCTATGATATTCTATCTCCTCTCAGAATAAGGAAAGAATTTCCTCGCCCTTCCCACCTCTGTTCTTTCTAAATTAAAATTATTCAGTAGATTTAAGTCCTGGAACCTAAGTCAGTATTTAGGCAATTGTTAAATGTAAAGCTTTCAAAAAAAAAAAAAAAGTCTGGTCTCTCTTCATTAGAGATTTAAGCATATGACTAAATTTAAGCCATTCAAACACTTTAACTGCTCAAGTGATTGAAGTTGGGTGCTCTTTGTTACATATATCTGAACTTTATCTGAGTTTAGACTAACATATATACTTCGCCAACTTATTTCCTCTATTGCTTAGGAATTCATACACATTTAAATAAAAAATTGTTGCAGATGAACTGAGGTCTCAAATTTCTGAACGTATATGTTATAGACCTTCATCTCTTCCCCTCTTTCCCTCACTGGCAGGGGGTCTATACATCAAGAATTTGTGTTCTGACCTTATAGTTTGAAAGATATTGAGTGCTTTAGCCTCCAATATTGAAATCATTGGATGTCTGTTGCTGACTCAGATGGAAACAAGGTTAAGCCTGTAAATAGTAACATTATTGAAAATCACTTTTTAAACTGCAATTTCCTGACTAATGCTGGGGCTTGTTTTATCAAACCTCCCCCCTAAAATCATGTGTGAGGGCTTGTACACACGCACAACTATTAACGTGCTGCTGGAAAAGCAGACAGCTTTGCCCACATTTTTGGGAGGACACTTCTGAATATGTAGCTATTAAAAGATTAATTTCTCTGTTACTCTGCAGTCTGGGAGGTGACTGCAGCCCGGACCTACGGTGACACTGCACACCTGTGGGGACCCACAGTTGCAGCTACCCAGGTATTCTGTGGAAACCAAAAATATGTCACTGTTGTTAATTCATTCCTCCTTCACTGAGAAGGGCGAACGGGTGTGAAAGAATCACTGCATCCCAAGCATTAGGAAATGTGTGGAGTATCTGTTCCTGTAGAGCTACAGGCAAACTGATGGCCAAAAGGTGGCATCTGATGATAGACCAGGAGGAGCTAGACTGTGCAAGTAGGGTACTTGAGGTAGTAGTTAGGTGCAGAAATCCATTTGTGAATCAAGCCCATAGAGAACAGAGAAGAAAATTCTAGGAAGCCACTATTATAATTAACACTTCCTAATGGATGTATTTTTTTTTTAATCTTTGGCTTTGTAAAACTTAATGCTAAATTACAACAGTGGGACAGAATTTCATTCCCTGCTTTGAGGTAAAAGATACTTTTCTATTAAAAAAAATCTGTAAAAAAATAATATAATGTTGCATGCTTACTTATTTGTTCTGCCTTTATTTTTTATTTTTATGTCTTTCTAATGGTTATTCAAAATATTTTGGCTCTTTTTTTCCAGCTGAGGACTGTTTTTTAAGCAAAAACACACTGTGATGCTGTCAAACTAATATAGCATGAAACGTGTCTATGACAGAACCAAAGTATGTATTCATTAAGTAGAGAAATTGTTCCTCTTTGCCGTTTAGGCATAAACATCTTTGCTGCTGAGAACAAATATAATGATGGACACTGAACATCAGATCCTCACCTGATATGAATCAGCTTTGTTTCAGTTGTTTCAGAACTGGTATTTGCACCTTCTGAAGTCAGTGGCATATTGTCAGTTTCCCCTGTGGGAAACTACTTTTAATCAGCTCTGGTCTGTGCTACCGAATATAATGGTATGCAAAGACTCATGTTATACACGTATGACCACTCGAAATGTGCCCACCCAATAGGAAAACCTCTACCAGATTCCATAGTTGTCAGTGTAAATGGTGCAGTGTAAGGGTCAGGTGAAAACCTGGCTCTTGGGTTCCACCTGCCTGCAGTTGTCCAGCCCAAACTATCACTTTGAAGCGTTGCTTACAGTCAGCTTTGGGAGCAGCTGATTCTGTAGGAAACATTTTGGTGACATGTTGTAGAGAATCAAAGTTTGAAATGGGCACCTCAATGTCTGTACAACTTTGCCTATGGGGGGAGTGATATCTGATGATCTACTAGTTTGTCCTCTGCTCTACTACCGTCTCTCATAGTCGTGCACTGCACAGGCTGAATTTACACACTGTTTTGCACACGTAAACAGATAGCATAGAATAGTCATAATAAGGGTATTTGAAGGAATTATTTGCAAACAGATCTTCCCTACTTTTATTTTGGTCTATTATTCTGAATTTTCCTCATTGGAGCAGGTGGTTCTGGTGGGAAAAAAGATTAGTTTTGTTTTAATTCTTTCACTTTTAAAAATTTGCTGTTAATTGGATCTTTTTCTCCCTTATGTGATCTGGTACAACAGCTAAAGTCGGTACTGAATGTCAGTATATTCAAAAGCTGTTATGAATAACTAGTGGTAGCGTTGCACAGTGGATTTCCCAAGGTATTCCGTAATAGAAACAAACATGCTCTGGCAGTACAATATTAAGACATACAGCATTTCAGCACTTTGTGTGCTTCCAACAATTAAATTACAGTCTACCCTGTGCTGGGCTATAGGAGGAGGAGCAGAATTCTGTTCCCGTATGACTCTGTGGAGTATTAAACCTAGTTATTTTATTAACTAAAGGCTCTCTTGGGAAAGCCAACTAAAATTATCATATCCTCTCACACACATAATGTAATTAAGGCCCCTATACAAAAAAGTACTTAAGCACATGCTTTACTTTAAGCACAAAGGTAGATGACTTGATTCAATCAGGATTACTGCTGGGTTTAAAATTAAGTGCATGCGTAAGTGCTTTGTACTGAGGTTCCTATCACCAGAATAGCTAGAGAGCTATCAGGAGATAAGTTTTGCCTTGTTATCCAGAATTAAAATGGATAAGCTACAATGCCTTTTCCCCTCAAGTTACTCTTGATGCCTACTCAGAACTTTCTGCACAGTGAAACCTGCAAGATCTCCAAGGTCTCATCTCAAAAAAAAAAAAAAAAAAATTTTTGGTTTGCTGTGGGGACCACATCTTTTTTTCCTTATTTTAGGCCTTTGGTTGGGATTTCGTTGATTGCAAAGGCATTTAAAGGATATTATATATTATCATTAATTTTCATATATGACTTTCCTAAATGAACAACACTGAGAAAGTGTGAGAATAACTGCTCTGGGAGCCAACTTCTCAGTACATAAATTTTTTTGCTTGAGCGTTATATGGTCGGCACAAGGTAAGCTTCGGTCATCTAATGTTGCCAGAATTTTACATCACTGGCCTGTGAGACTGGAAGTGGGGCTACCCCCCTGGTATACTTCTGTGTCTATGGGCAATGGTGTAGTGTTCCTGCTCCAAATGAGAACTTCAGTCATGCTTCAAAAATAAGACAGAAAACCTCACATCAGGACTAAAGAAGATAAAAGGAGTTGAGTAGCTGCTCTAAGTTACCTGTTCTGGATTAGAACTGTTCTATTGCAAAAATAAAATGACCTATAATGTCATGCTGGCATCCTCAACCAAGCTTTTATACTCATGTAGCAGCGTACAGGAATTCACACCGATGCTCTCCTACAACATACACATAGACCCAGATGCTCCATGCTTGAGAGGTTCTTGCAGCTGTGTCAGGGTTGGCATTTCTTTGGCAGGGTTGCTTTTACAAATTCAGGAAAATGAAGTAATTCATGATGTTAAGGTCCTTAGCAAGTTTCTTAACTGTTGGTTTTTTGTTTGTTTTTTTTTTTTAAAAAAAAAAGATTATGGTACACCTGCTGAGATAAGACAGGACAGAAAGGACAACAAACTGTGGCTGCTCCATGCTGAATAGGAAAGCTCTGGAGATCAATTTCACATTAGCTAGGTATTGCTTTTTATATTCGTGACTTTCAAATTCCATGAGATATCAGTAACACGGGCATTTCCTTGCATTGCAAACTTGGAGTAGCCAGGGAAGTGTGTGTGTCGCCCCTCACACCCCCACCCAAACACAACCATAAGTGTTTGAGGGGTGATGAAAGTATTGCTGTTCTCTGGTCATTCTCTGCTGGGTACCAGAAGTTTGCATCCAGTCAAATCTCCTGGTGGTGGTGAGCCAGGGATGCTACTGATCATATTTCACTTTCCCTTTAGACAAATCTTTGTTCATCTGGGTTGTCAGAATCCTATCATTCCTGAACACTAATTTTGGACAGAAAATGTTGAACAATGAACCACATGAATTATCATTTGTGCTTTTACATCCACCTGCTTCTTTCCCCTTTACTCTTCTGTTCAGTCCTAAAAGCATCTTTTCCTCTCCTGGCTGTCAAATGTATCTTATACTTCAACTGAAGGAGAAAATCCCTTAAGCCATGATGCCACATGTTCAATGCAGTCAAAAGGAGTTTGGCTTGTGTTAATCTAGGTGTGCTATATTGTACGCACCTGGGAGGGGGGATGTGTGTGAATGTGCCATATTGAGAAGCCATACATTACTTATCTCTGAGCTGTAGCACAGAGAAATAAACAACCATATGGCAAATGAACTTCATTTTTTATTGCTTAGTTTTATTTGTTTCAAAATAGCGCCATGTCACAAATCCAGAATATTAACAATGCTCCATCTGGAATGTGGAAGGTTTTGCGGCTTTGCCATCCCAGCACGTTAACTTTCTTGAAAAACTTCAGTTGCTCTCCCCATCTCCCTGCCTCGCACCTCAGGGATTTGCCGCAGCCAGGGAGGTCAGTGAGAACAGAACATCTTTCTTTTGTCTTTGCTGGGCTCATTAAAAACTCAGATGCACAAAGCAATATGTCACATATGTAATAAAGGGAATCAAGTTAGAGGTATAGCTTGACAATTTCTTTACTCTGTGATTTCTCTTCCTTTTGAAAGAGAATGGAGTAATTTCTTCTTCTGCCATTCTTTGGCTGAAAGAGCTGTTGGAGAAAGCCAGTGACCAGTTCTGTGCCTTTGTTTTTCCAATATAAAACAGACATAATTCATATTACTATAAATAAAAAGCAATTATTATTACAGTATGCAACTATCATTCATCATTATTCCTGTATTGAAATGCACAGCTATGTAACCACACCTCCAAGGAACGTGTATGTATAATTTAGCAAGGCCTGGGTTACCATTCACTCTACTACTGTTTCTTTCCATGTCAGAACAACTTTTTGCCATCTAAATCACTTAAAATAAACTATTCTTGGCCTATTTTTGTAACCATTATTACCTTTTAGCAGCACAAAGTCACAGTGTTCATAACCACACAGCTTCTTTTGCGGAGTTTACAGTCCAACCTCCCTCATACATAATCAAGTTAACTTTTATTAATGATTTACCACTTGTGATAACTAACTATGGGCAAACTCCTAGCCAGTAACAAACACAATTGCTTGATTTTCCGTATGAGAAGCTTAAAGTAGCATTTTTTTAATGCCCATTGTGATAGCCAAAAACATGCCGATGGAAACTTGTGAAATTTTGTGTTCGAATTGTAAGCCAAGAGAAAAGTAGCAGAATAATTCCCCTTTAAAAATGAGGTGTGACCAAGAGGTATAAAAACCAAAGAAGAAGCCTGTTTGAAGATACAGAGTAACATTTGCAAGTAAATAGGTTGCTGTGTTTATTGGTTATCATTCGTAAGCGGAGCAATGGCAACTGGCTGTGTGGCTATGTGACTGGTTCCACGTCTGTTGCAAATGCCATGCACCATGTTGAAAGGACCTTCATGCTCAGTGTGTAAAAGGGCCGGGCACAGGTCAGGAGCCAGCAAACAAGCAGTAACATAGCACAGAACACAAATACAAACATTTGCGTATGAAAATGCATCTGTCCATATGCTTGTTGTATGGAACTGAACACATTACCTAAGTTCAAGTACCATTTCTCAACTTGAAGATCATTACCCTTTTCTTTTATTCTTCTGCCCTTATCTCTTCTCTCTTCTTTCCCTCAAATAGAACTTGTCATTCCTTTCAGATTTTAGGGGAAAAAAATTACAGTTATGTGTATTTACATGTGGTCATTTTTTAGTGTCTTTAGCTCTTTTCGTCCTTTTCATGCCTCAAGCAACCGGAGGTGTGAGTGAGTATATTAAAAACTTCTACTATCATGAACAATGCAGTTCTAATTATAGGAAAGTGCCATACTGTAGTCAATCTCTCCGCAGTTCTAATTATAAGAGATCATCAGATTAAATTAATAAATAATGAAAGTTAATTTAGAAGAAGTTCTGCAAAAAATGTAAATGACGTTTTTACATACAAGTAGAATTTGTAGTTAAACTGAAAAAAGTCATACAATAACTTCATAGTTGCATGCACAAGTCTGTGAATTCTTTGCTTTGATCTTTTTCCTCAGATGTACTGGCGGATCTTGTAGGCTGTCAAATGGACATGCTAATTATCCATTTACAAAATTTCCTGTGCTTAGTAACAGATATAAACTCAAATGAAACTGTGCTGCAATGTATTCTGGATACAGACAGCAGCGCTTTGTCCTTTACCTCTGTACTCATTCTTCCTGTTCACCTGTTGACCATTTCACCTTTCTGTATTTTAAGAACTATGTACCTTAATCGTATAAAAGAAACTTAAAGTCTTTTCATGATGAAAGCAGACCATTATATACGTAAATTATTATGCATTTCATTTCTCTCTCATCCAAACTTGAATGGTTTTCTTTAGTCTTGGCTTCTTGTCCTCTCCCAAAATCAACGTGTATTGTTTTAGTGTCTATCTTTGTAATGCTATTATGAAAGACAAAGCACCTAAGAGACCAGGTTCCTCTCTGATGCCTGCTTAATTTGGTAATTTCATTTGCTTTTTATGGAGTTTGCCCCACTACTAGATAGATTCCTGAAACCAGCCGCTAGAAGGGAAAGGTAAGATGTTCAAAAGTGACTAATGATCTGGGGAGTCTGGAATTTTAGCTGTCAGATTTTATTTCCAGTATTTCCTGGAAGTCAAGCTCCTTTATTTATTTGGTGGCACTTAAAGTCAGCAAGCACTTCTCCAACTTCCACTCAGATGGACAAAACATATCCCTGTTTATAAATCAGTGTCGAACAGGAGCTTTACCTTCGGTTTTCATAGAAAGAGGCATCAAAGAAACATTTCACTTATAAAGGACACAAGACTTCAAGCTGCCAAAATTCCTTAGCTTCAATTTACTGCAGCTTTTTCTGGGATCCATACTCATACTATTACAGTTGTCAGCAGCACAAGATATGAGCTTGGACTTGATCACAGCTTCAGAAGTGTTTAATGGTTTAATATCAAAGCATTAAATGAAAGGAATTTATTCTTTATTTTTCACCTTAAAAGTGGTGAAAGGAATAATGGTGAAACAATAGGCAAAATAACTTAAAGTATGGCCTTGTCTTCACTGCTTAGCAGTGGACAGGCTTGAAAAATATGTGCTTGGCAAATAACTGTTTCTGAATATGGTGCTGTTTGTGGCTGAGAATTCCCGGGCTAATGACAGTGAAATGGAATAACCATGAGGAAATAAGTGCATTCATCTTCATCTCAATTTTAGTTACTCTTGTGTATTCTTAAAGCTCAGCATCTAAAATCATGACAGATAGACTGTCTGCAACTGTTTACTGCTGTTGTCACCTCCATCACCACAGCGAGATCAAAGTGGTCTTTTAGTTTCATATAAACACTTACCGTTCTAACATACTTTACAGAGATAATAAAAGAGACTCCACCACTGGCTTTACTTGGCCCTTCCAGTGCCTTCTCTCTTAAAATCATAACTGGTGTTTCCTGGAGGGATTTTTTTTTTCAGCAAGCACCTTTTCTATTCCCACAGGTGCCCAATAGCACAACTGCCATGGCACACCCTCCCCTTTCATCCTTACCACAGGATCCGACTCCTTCCAGAATATGACTTTGAATTTAAGGACTTGGTAAACTCACTGGAAAATCTTCTCTCTTGTCATGATTGTGAAAAGCATCTCACATAAGTGACTTAGCAAGAGCTGAAAAGGCAAAACCTGAAGAACCTGGTTTTTTTGTGACATTAGAACCACATTTTCCTAAACAGCTCCACGATTTCTATGGGACCCAATTTATAGTTTCTGAATACTTTGAACTGCCTATAATATAAACAGCCAGCAATAAAAAATTCAGTCATCATATACGCTGCTAATTTACATTAAAGGTGAAGGATGCCTGACTGACTCATTGTAAATTAACTGCAAGATTATCAAGCATGTTGCTAGGTCTAAATTAATGCATGAACCAGGGCGGGGACAAGGTAGGGGGGGAAGCAGAGGATGGCAAAATAATGTGGGTTTTTTATTGAATCAGTACATATTATTATTACGAGATACTTTCACACACAGATTTTCAAGACTTCAGTTCAGTCATTAGCATTATATCGCTTTTGTAGAAGAAACCAAACCAGAGAGATGTAAAATAATCTAGTATGCAAGTTCCAGAATTGGAAAAATATCTCATGTTCTTGAGTTTCAGTCTGGTGTTTTATTTACTGTGTACCACTGTGTCCCATGTAGGCTACGTTACTTGAAATTAACACTGTTTAAATTCACATAAAGCTCACTCCAAAGATTAACTTTCATGTGCTTCAAGTTATGCTGCTGGAGTTCCACCACTTATTGGAAACATAGCATAAAATACATTAGATTAGATTATCCTATACTTTTAAGTGAATAGCTTTTCATAATTTAATTATCTATGACATGTATGTTTTTACTTACCTTTTTTCCCAGTCTCTTGTAAAAGTGAATCAAAGTTGGTAGACTTCCTGGAAAATAAGAAGTGCTGTATTAGTGCAGCAGTGTAGTATAGTTCGTTCCTTGTAAGATTGCATTAATGAGTGCTATTGGAAAGACAGATATGATCTTCATAGGTTTCTAATTCCTGGACATTTTCATGTGTCCACAGAGTTGTCGAGTGTTTTTTAAGATTGGGTGTTTCAGGACAGATTTGAATTCTACCTTTTCAGATACAGTTTTAGTTGAATAGCCTGACTTTCAAAATCATTCTATAGGATTTCTTGGCATCAGTCACACGCATAGGTTTTTGAAGGCCAGGGCTCTTAGCTCTGGACTTCTGTTGTCAGCTTTAATTAAATCAAAAATGGACCGAACATAGTGCAACATAGAGTTTGGTCCTAGGCTGCCAGCAAACAACAATTTTAGACTACAATTATCATTCATGAAATTCAGTGTTTAAGAGGAAAAATAGGTTAATTTGATAGAAGATTGAAAAGTAAACAATGAATTAAAGCAAAAGTAAGCTTTTGCACTTAGCTTATTTCTCCCTTTCTGCTTGGAATAATTTTAGATTTTTCACACCCACGCTGAATGTAAATTAATATTAACATCTACTTCTTTGTAAGTTTTATAACATTACTTTAATACATGTGTATCAAGTGCAGATATTTTTTCTTTTGCTGTAATAGTAATTGAAGAGTAAAGCAGTGACAACAAATGCTAACATAGGTGTTAATTTATTTCTTGAGAGTGTGTGTGTGTGTATGTGTGTGTGTACATGTGTGTGAAATGTACTTTGTAATCTAAACCTGGCAGGGGGAGCTGTTACACTTCAGTAATGTTTGTGATCCTAACTTGCTGAGAATTCAAGCCAGACAGTTTGCTATTGCTTACAAAATCTAAAAGAGATGGTAAAATCAAGGCAGGCAACACCCAAATATACTTTTCTTACCTCATACATCTTCCCTTCATGTCCTAAAAGGAAACCTGCTCTCTCTGAATGGGGATTCTCATTTAATTTCTACTCCTGTGGTTCAACAAAATTAGAAATGTATTTTGCCAGTGTTGGTTATATTCACACCTGGCCTTAAAGCAGCAGGTAAAAATCTACTCTGTATATTGCCTGTTTTTTTTCATTTGGGTTAAACAGCTATCAAAGGCTGTTCAAAGGAAGTATTTGAAAGATAGATTTATGTATGTGCCAGGATGAAGCCATATATGAAAATTACAAATGGAATTTCATTTAAAGGTATTGGTAAATAATATGGTTCTTCCAAACATTGGGAAAATTGGAATTTGAACTTTGAGAGCCAGGACTGTTCTGATAATAGTCCCTTGAACATGAATAACTTTGAAGCAAGATTTGCAGAGTGGATCAAGTTTAACATAATGTTATCAATCCATGCAGGAATCGATTCTGAACTGCTTACAAAGATGGAAACCCAGCCCAATTTCACTGGGGTCACAAGTTTTTTTGTGAGAGTGAGAGAAAGTCACAGATCCCAAGATCAGACAAATATTTAGAATTCGACTCCTGAACTTCTGTTCTTCCTTGTATTTTAAATCTTTTGTTTCAAAGAGAGATTCAAACAACAGAAACAAAAAGTGTTTCATGGGTAAGGGGAAGCCCCATTTATATACACTGAATAGGAGAATGCACACTCCTTCACTCTAGAAGCATAATAAACAAAACTATTCAGATGCGGATGGGTCCTTCAAGGAAAACACCATGCCAAATAGAAGATATATGAAGACATTCTTTGTTCTTCTTTCCATTGGTCATTTGCAGTCTTTCATTTCTGTAAGGTTCTTTTTTACTAGCCATTCCTTGTAAAATTAACAATAACAATGACTGCTCACAAAGAATATTTTTGGGAAATTTCCTCTTTTCCTGACTTTAATTTGTATCGCTTATTCATCTTACGAACAGCATCTATTTGGAGTGCCTATCAAATGATAGCCAAAACCTTCCTTTTCCCCTCAATTGCTTAGGTTTAGAAAGGTGACTGTGTTGTAGTCCAACTAAAGGTGCAAGTGGATTAAATTTGCAAGACCAAAAATTGAACCGAACCCCGTACATTATTTTTACAGCACTCTTGGAGCAGGACATGGAAAGGACAGCACTGGAAAGCTTTCTTATATGCAGTATCAGGTGTGTTTTCACAACCTCTTAGACTACAGAAACATCCTGCATCCCATATACATCTCACATGGCAAGAAAATCATGAGATAAGAGCAAATATTGGAGAAAACATGGGTTTGAGGTCCTTTTTCTTCACTTCCTCTGTCTTTTTGTCTTAACAGGTAGACATGAATTTGCCCTGCCTATGCCTTAGGCCAGCAGGACACAAGCAAGCAGCTCTCCAAATATCTTAAAAGTGGGCAGCTCGAGCTCTTACACCTCAGCAGGAGTTAGTAATGCAGGCTAAGCAGCACTCTGGTTGTGTGCCTTCTGCTTCAGAGCTGGTTTGTGTCTGGATAACCTGGAGCACGGGAAGAACTAATTTGTAGCCTGCCAAGCGCAGGCAGCATTTAGAAGCATTTCCTCAAACTTGAGAAAGTTACTTTTGTTTTAGAAGAAAGCAGAGATCATCACCTAATCCCTTGACCACAGGTGCTGGGACTTTAAGAAGAATAACAAATATCACAACAGTCCCAAAGAAAACAGTGAGAGCTGGCATGGCTGCTGTTGGCAATTTGAATTTGTGAACAAAGTTCAGGCAAACTATTGGTTTCAGTCTCATTTTACATTCAGGGCAGTGTTGATTTTTGAGTACTTCTGTGGTGTGGCCTAAATAGTTTTTACTACACTAGTCAGGACGATTATACCTTTGACGCAGGCTGTAGCCGCTGTGCTTCTGCACCCAGCTCAGTTTGGTTCCCTAAGACTCAGGTAAGATATCAGCATTTCCCAGTCATCACAATTATCATTTGTATACAACAAGCACACAAGCCCCTTAGACAAATATGATGGCTATGCGAAGTCTGAAGTCTGACTGCATTTTTGCATTCATATGAGACAAACAGATTTTAGACTTTGTGTGCTCAAAATGCGGCTCTGTTTTCCAACAACTTTGATTAAAATTAAAGTTGGGTCTGTAATAAGGACACTAGACCTGGGATCAGGAGAATTTGTTGTTATTCCCAGTTCCATTATTGGCCTGCGAAGTAAATCTATAGAAGTAATTTTATTCCTTGGTACCATCTTTCTAGTCCAATTTTACTAATTTAAAATGTAAATTGGAGATTATTGCTGACTCTGAGACAAGGACGTGCCTGTAGATCTAAACCTAATAAACACAGTAAATTAAGATGTGGGTGTGCAAGTGAAACATTTGTACAACTGCTTACCAAATATCTATACAGACATGCCCATTTAAATGTATGAATTCTGAGCTTTATTGACAGATATATTTTTTACTATAGGTCTATTGACTATTTTGGCTCTTGTAAACAAGAAGAGTGTCCTGGTGCTGTTGTTTGGGTACAAGTTTCCTGCATGCTCTTTGAATGAAATGCTGGCTTAAAAAACATAATCAATACTAATTTCCAGTGAAAATATAAAGAGTTTGAATATGCATGTTTCTATACAGGATACCTGTCAGGCCCATTACCACAAAATGCAAAAGGTTGTTGACTGGGAAATTATATAAAACAAAGAGCAAAGCTGTCAATGGAAGAGCTCAACAGTTTCTGTCATTTAACACAGAGAAGTAATAGTTTCTAAAAAAGCATTTTTTAAAGTCTGCGTATTTCTTATCCATCTTTCCTAGAGAGAAGAAATCCTCTCCCCTCCACCCCCTTTCAGGCTAACCCTTTAAATTTAGGAGATGTGGGCAACTGTAGCTTAAGTGGCTCCTTAGCAGCTGGAGCACTATTTGTGGTGCTCTCTTCGCTCTCGTGAGTACTCCAGATTTTTTACATTTCACCTTTTTTATAGAGATCATATTCTTTCAAAAGGGGGAAGATATGAAGTCAAATGTTTGAGAACTGAAGTGACTTAGAAGTGTAAGGTCTCTTGAAAGGCAGAAAGGAGAAAAAAAAGTTTTGGAGTTGTGATGTTCATGTGGGATGAAGAGGGGGAAAAATTATGGATGAGGGTGGGGCGACAGCTGCTAAGACTGAGAGTCAGTTGAAAATAAGAAATAAGGAAATAATGAGCAAAAAGTAGTATGAGTTCAAAAGAGGGCAATTGTTTGTTTGTTGGGGGAAGGATGGTGGTGTCACATCGAATTTAGTTAAGCCTGCTTTATAAGTAAACAAAATGAGTGCTGCTGAGAATATAGTCCCTTTCCAGGGCAGCGTATAATCTATCTTCAGTACCTTCAACATCTGAACTCTGAAGAGTTGGGATTTAGTAAGGAAGTAAAAGAAGCAACTGTAATATTCAAAATATGAAGTGATTAGGACAGCAACAGGATTGCAGGAGAGGAAAACTCAAGGGAAAGACAGATTCAGACAGCTTTCTGGAGGTACCAATGAGCTTTTTCATACAGAAGCTCTGGCTATTTTTTCTGTTTTTTTAATTTGTTGGCAGTTTACTTGTTAATTTATCTTCTCACTTGAGGCTTTTCTGCTAATAACATATAAACCAAAGTTTCTTGGGAAGGAGTGTCAGCAGCTCAATACGTTTAGCTAATTCTCATCCTAAAGCATTACGTGCTGTCGCAGTATGCTGTGAAACACATGCTGCAGTCCTCTGAGAGCCAATTGCATTTGGTTACAGTGATGATTATCCACGTATTGGGGAGATCTGTGTATTGCATTTCAGAGTTACGTGGTAAAATAAATCTTCTTACATCTTTACCACTTTGTCAAAAGTATCTCTAATCAAGAAATCCTAAACACCCACTTTTTTTTTTTTTTTTCAGTGAGGCCCCAAATCTAAAATTGATTCCCCTTAATAGGGAACCTTCCTACCTTGCAGAAACGTTAATGATTAGTCTGGGACAAGCAGGGTGTTTGAGAATCAATAGTAACTAATTTACTACTATTAGAAATAAGGAACTTTTCGTTGCAGGAAAAGAGATGTTCAGTGGCACATTTTAGCATTGCTGCCTCATGCATGGAGGCCCCAATGTATGGGATGTAAAAGTAAGGCGTGTTTGATTGATGGTGACTGGGTCGAGTTCATCTGATGGCTCTCGAAGCTTACAATCTTACTATTATCTTCTGATTAATGTCAGACATCAAATTCACAGTTGCTAACTATGACTGTCTGTGCCAGACTTTATCTGTGCTGTAAGATGCAGGAAGTACTATTGGTCCAATTTAGATTGTATCAGCCTGAAATGAGAATTATACTGAGGTATCAACCACCATGCGATCATTTTAACAGCTCTTGTGGATATTCTGGGTGGGATGTCTGAAAGTTATGCGCCCAAGTTTGAGCAAGTCACCTAAGGCTCCCTTAATAGTCACAGAAATACAATAGATATCTCTAGAGTGTGATTTTTCTGACCTATTTTAGACACCCCCATCTCGGGATAAGATAAATTGCTCTCTGGAGATGCCTGTTTCTCTCTACTGATAATAAAAGGAACCGAGGCTACCTGCCTCAGACCTTGGGCAGATGGTGCCTAAATTAGAGCAGATGAATCACACCTTTGCTGTCATTCAGGAAGAGTAAAACAGGATTAGCCTCTTCATTGGTGTGGAGGGGGGAAGCAAGGAAAATAAGAATAGGGAATTAATGTACCTCCATATACAATGAAAGAGTTCCAATGCTGTCAAATAAAAAGGTGAGTGGTTTATTTCACTTAAGAGTCTGGTTAAGATTTCCAGATCAGCACTAGCTTAATCAGAAGATGAAAAGTAAGGAGCAGCTGAGTGTGTAATTAAAGGCAGAAAAGGTAACAAAAGGCAGAATCTTGCCCAAAGACTTCATTTTCCTCCCAAGGCAACCATCAGTCATCTGAGAAGGGAGCCCCTTAAGCTCTCTAATAATCCAAATTGATGATGATGGTTATTTATACTTACCTGGTGCTTTTTGTACAAAACTTTCAAAACTTTTCAGAAGTGGGGGTGAGTATTATCGCCCTCAATATATAGAGGGAAAAACTGAGGCACAGAGTGGCTATAATGTGTCAGAGGTGGTAAGATTAATAAGTACTGAAGTTGAAACAGGAGTTCAAATATTTTACTCCCAGTCATCTGACCTAAACACTAGCTATTGTTGCTTTTATATCTTTCTTCTCCGTTGTCAAATGCACAATATGGACTTGTTCCTGTGGATTTTTAAAGAGTGTTTTTCAATGACTCTCGAACTTTTTAGGGGCTCAACTATTTTTTTTGTGAAGGCCGTGAAAGGAATTCAGCTTCTATTGCCAATAGGAGCTGTTAGCTGAAGACAAACTAAGTATTAGTAGTAATTACTACTGAGAAAGCAGTGTAGAACTCCTCTGAAGTGCAACTACACTGTGTAGAGGGAGAAAAAGTTTCTGAAAAATCATATTTGGGGTTTTCTATTTGTTGATTTTTTTTTTTTTAAACAGTTCTAGTCACATTTTATTGAGTTCCAAGATGTGTGTTGTTATTGTTTCCTGTTTGTCCTGCAAACTGTTCTCCTAACTGAAGACCTAGGTCTGTTCTCAAAGACTTAGGCTAGAGGATGTTTTTAAGAGCAAAATAAATTAAAAGTGGTTCACCACCAACAATCAGCAACTCACTGCAGTCAGCACTTGGAATAATTCTGCAGGCAGCTCCCCTGATTTTAACAGCCATGTCCCCTAAGCTTGCACAACCAATCAAACTGACACTGAAAAAACTTCATATGCATTTCTCCCACTCATGACACAATGGTTCACATGAGAAATGTGTCTGCATAGGCAAGTTTCACTGTCCAAAGAGCAGAGCTCCTGTACCCTGAACCCAGTTGGCATCTGTTTGAGATCAGTGGTCACAGGCATGTTATTCTCTTCTTGTTTACTTTTGCTTCACCAAAAGACACTGAGTTTGTGGTCCTGAAGGCAATAAGAAGCAAAAGAAAACTGAAGTCAGGGTATACTGTAGCAGCAGAACACTTTAATATGCGTGAATCCTAAAGCTGACAAGAGGGACCACATCAAGACAAGGTGTGTGAGAGCCTGACTTTTGTCATGCAGCTTGTTCTAGCATTTGTATTTTGTTGAAACTGTATAAAAGTACTTAAAGGTACATCTGTAGCTCAAAGTTAAATGATGAAGGATGTGTTAGAAACCTCAAATCACACTAGAAACACTAAATCTTAATTGAAACATAAGTGTAATTAGAAGGGCAAGATCTTTTTAAAATAAAATCCAGGAACTGCAAGCACTGCTGTCTCAAAAGAAATAATTTCATTTCAAACTCTATGAAAGTTGGTAGAACTATTAGAGATTTTGGAGGGGAGTCTGTATGAAATGACACTTACCTGATGATTGTTTTGGGGGAGGAGGATTTTTCTGTGGTAGGTAGTGTTCCAGAAATAAAAATTAATGAAATGGAATTTTAAAATTAGAATTTGAAGTGGATTCTATGAAATCTGACAGACTGAGGTCCTGAAAAGAGACCTGAGATGGTGCGTGAACAGCAATGCAACAACAAGGTCTATAAAATGACTCCTGCAGAGCACCAGTGACTTCAGTTGCATGTACTACAGGCTGAGAGGTCTTTCAATGAGCAATTGCACTGCAAGATGAGCAAGGTCACCAGGACTCCCAGGTCATCACAGGACAAGCTCTCATGTTCAGTGGTAATACATGGATGGTCTGAGGTCTTGCCGAGATGTTTTGGAGAAACAGATGTCAAACCAAATAGGGCTTTTCCATTTTTTACAGCCCTTGAAGTCCCTGTTGAGTCACTTTCTAAGCCAATGAACTGATGATCCCCAAATACATTCATAGAAACAGCATTTTGTGTTCTGAGTCCATGAGATCTTGAGTGCCTTTCCACTCCTGTTGAAATCATTAAGTATGCTCAACATATTTTTTTGAAGGATTAATCCTTTTATTTTGTTATTTTCTGTTTTATTTTTAGCTGGTATTATCTTCATAGAGAAAATTCTTAAAAACATCATAGTTTCCCTTGTGATAGTGAGGAAAACTTTTTTTTAAAGAGTTTGATTTTCATTCTAAATTAAACATCAAAATGGGGAAAAAAAGGATCATGTTTTTATTTTTTTAAATAGACAGATGAAAGATTTTGTTATTAATAATTGACATGAAAGCCTTTCGTCTTGAACACTGGTGTATGTAAACCTCAATAAAATCCTAAAAGTGCTTTTGTAGAACAAGAACAGTCACAAAAATCTGAATAAAGCCACCTTTTCAAAGAACACGATGAGAAAGGGGAAAACTCTTAGATGTGCAGAGCAACACATTTTACATTCATGCCCTAGTTATTAGGAAGCTTTGAAGTATTCACTGTTATTGAATACAGTGTATACTGTAATTCATTTAGTGCCTTCATGTGGAGCTAAAAAGTTATAGCCAAAGTGCTTTGGCTATTTTTGTGAGTATGGGAATTTGGATGCGGGGATAAAAATGGTATTCCAGTTTAAATCTTATGTAGTCCTTAAGGTTTGACTGTAGAAATTATGATAGCAAAGCTTACATGAAACTAAAATAATAAACACTTGGAGGGGAGTGGGCCAGGAAATGGACTTTTTTTGTCTTTGGATTATGTTCTTAGTTCTTTATTGCCAAGTATAAGAAAATAACAGTTTATAGTGTGAAGCTAGCTTCCAGAAGACATTATAAATTGAAATCCTCTCTGTCTACAGAATAAAACAAAAATCATGTTCTAATCTAGCGCAACTCCATTGAAACACAACAGGTTAGCTTTGCTCAGGGCAATTTTAGGGGTAGATTCCAGACTATATCGAGACCATAAACCAATACTGCCTTCATCTCAGTAAGATACGAAACAGATGGTATCCCTTAAATAACTTGTTCTTGATTAGTTGTTCCCATCTCCTTGAGAAGTAGGGATGCTGCATTATCATAGTTGAGAAAGCAAGAGTAAGAAACTCATTACTGACCCAACCCTGCTGTTTTTTCATGTTCAGTGGACCCCTGTAAAACTACCCACTGGAACTTGGTAAACATTGAGTAACTGTCCATTACTTGAACATTACTTATCTGATAGCTTGCTTCTTCAAACCTATTTCCACACTATCCTCTAATATATCCCAGACATGGTCTGCTTCAAAAGCTGACAACAGTATTTACTGGTCTGTCTCTGTTCATCTCTCTTTCTCTGCAGAAACCTTCTCCCTGCTAGGTGTTACAATGCTTGCCAGTACACGACTGATGTGCGCATGTGTTTGTGTGGACATACTTTCTGATGTGCTGAGATTATTGCGTGTATTTTTTCAAAGGCACTGAGTAAATGTCATAAGACAAAAGCTCCTATTGATTTTTGCTTGATTTCAACTAGTGTTCCCAAGTAGGAACGTGTGCAGCCCATAACAAACCCTTTGGATCTACTGGTCAATGTGGTGTCTGTTTTACTGGGTTTCTTTCCTCCAGATTGCTTATGATTAATCTGATATCAGTTTCTCTGTACCGCACTGCAAGCAGTTCCTATGGAAGCGAGCATAACGGAGAAGCCATTTGGCTTCAGGGGAATTGCAAATAGCAGTAGGTTAACCCACAATAGAAATATTATTCCTAAACATAGGATGTCCATTCAGTTGTTTCTAACCTTCCTAAACACAGTCACCTGTTCCCTGTCTTCCCTCCTGCAGAGAGAACATAAAAGTCCCTTTCTACCAAATACTTTGTGTCTCAAGTAGTGTCGAAGAAAACCAGCATATTCATTCGGCTCTCTCTCTACCCTTGGGCAACAAGACAGAAGGATTGGCTTACAGTTTGTTTTACCAGAATTCACTATTGCCATGTTCAAGCCCCTGTTGTAGAAATAGCAATACATTATTCCTTCACTCTGGGATTAGCCTAATTTATTCAAAATAGTGAACAGACAGCTAAATTGTAGGATGCAGCAACAGATTATTTCCTTTTTTTAATCGGTTTATATCTGGATTTTTTTAGACATAACAAAATAGCTTCTTAGGAATTTCCTAGTTATTTCCCTAGTTATTCATAGTCATTTCTCAGGCAATGCCTCTGATTTATTGCAAGCCTGGAAGGGAAGAAAGGGACCCTTCAGCTTTGGCAATTTCTTTTTCTGGGAAAGGGGGATATATTTTCATTATTTTTTTCCTTGACTGTGGCCTTAAAAATATTAAGCAAAATGATGCATGTATTTTTAAAGCTGCTTGAATGATTGTGGTAAGTAAATGAAACAAGCATATTTCTTTTTAAGAGCATTGTCATTTCTAAACTGTATGTTAGAATTCAAGCATAGGGAGTAACTGAATGCTCCCATCATATTGTTATAGAAGCATTTTATCAGAAAAACAAAGGTCGAACTTCTTCAGCATACCTGGCTCTACATCTGGAAGCTTGAGCTTGTTTTCTGCCCAGACTTTTAGTTCTCAGCTGGCACTAAATTAACACTAAACTAGGAAGAAACTTAAGAGGAAGAGATTGTTTGGTTTGTAGAACTTTGGTCAAATTCTTTTATTTAGATGTTGAGTGCACATGGACATAACACAACCATAGCAGTGAACTCGGTTTCAAAAGTCCCTCTGTCCCACCCAGCCCTCCCCACCACTGCATCAGCACTTCAGATGGCTGATCCTGCAGGGCTGACTCCACAGTTGGGACCATCTTTTCCCCTCTGAATTTTTTTTTTTAATTTATTTTTTAAGGACTTTTCCTTCCAGCCAGGTCTCTTCAGGGCAATACAGCAGGACCAAATAAATACCTCTATATACATACTTGCGCCTATAAGGAATGACAGCATAAGGCCAGGAACAAGCTGTCAAATGTTAAATTAGTAGGAAAAAAGTAACCTGTATCTGTTAGGAACATCTGAAAAAAAACTGTGTATCCCATATTGTCAGGCATCTCACTTAGGAGACTAGCTGCAGAAGGCTCCTATATAGTCAACAAAAATGAGATTCTTCAAAGAGTAATTAAGATTCTTGCATCTGTCAAGTAACCCTTTCAAAGAGACTGCGGAAGGAAATTAAACTGGAGTGGCTAGACTTCCATATCTTCATTATATGTACATAAGCTTGGTGGCAAACTTGACACTTAGAACGGCTTGCCCCAGGAGCCATTCAGAAGTTTCCTTTCCAGACCTTCCTGTCTGGAAAGGCAGAGAAAGATCTTGAGCAACTTCCATATATCAAAATGCAGGAGGAATTGAAGATACTTCTTTGTAAAAATAAAATAATAAAAAAAAAAAAATTAAGTACGGCTGTTAACAGCATCACCATTACCAGCCCTATGTAACCAAAAGAAGGGACATGGGACAGCCGAAGTTTAGATGGGGTGGTGTCTGCACCTTTCCTTAGAATTATCTCCCAAGCAACCAAAAGATTTACTTCTACTGCAAGTAGAACAAATGGCTCTTTCTTTTTTAACAAAGATATCTCAAATCAGCTAGGTAAGACAAAACAGAAATAAAGAGGTTTATAAACAAATCTTCTCATGTCCACTGATCTTGCAGGTGTTACTTCATTCAGTTTCTTTCATAGATGAGTGGGATTTTGGTCTATTTTAAGCTCTTCACACTCCTTTACAGGATCCAAGGAAAACGGTCTCCTTTTGCTGCCTCAGTAGTTCCCTGTTTTTTCAGCAACCTTTCAAAATCTACAGTATCGCCTCATTTCCGAGTTCTACTCTCCCAAATATCCTTTTGCCTGCCTCACCCTGTGGACTGGAAGTATCTCCCTCAGCTGCTACTACAACAGAGGTAACTTCTCTTTTCCCCCAAAACTAATGTTCTGTCCAACACTAGAACAGGACACACGAAGCCGCCCCACTGCTGCCCAGCCACTCTTTAAAAGAAGCATGGCATGTCTTTTATACCCAAAAGCAAAACAAGTTCTGTCCATCAGAACTCCGCTGCCACAAAATCATGAGACTGGCTTAAAAACTGTGGAGTTTAAACTAACAAACAGCAGACCCTTCTTTGCTCATCTGCTGTCAGAGGCTAGCAGTTTTAAAGCTCATCTTGGCAACTACTAAAGCTGGAAGTGTGTTGCAGGAGTGGGGGAGAAAATTAAGACTTGTATGTGATTGCAAAATTTGGGAATTTAAGGGGTGGGGAAGGAGGGGAAGAAGTAGGAAGATTTCAGCAAAAATAAGAGTCAACACTCACATATGATCATTGTCAAACAGAGTTCTAACTTGTGGGAGAACTTGCCAAAAGAAGAAAACTTAGGTGGATGGCTCTTTATATCTGGAAGAGGTAATAGCTGGAATGAGTAGGTGGCTATTTTGCATCTTTTTTGTTTTGTAGACTATATGTGCCTTCCAGATGGTAAATATTTTTAGTTCCTATTTTTGTCCTTATTTCAAAAGAGATTTAAAGATCTCAGAGGAAGCATGTTCATTTTCCATTAAGCCAGCTTAAAGCCTCTAATGAAGTTTGAGAGCAGAATTTGGCCCATAAAACATAGTTCTATGTCTATGATACATATTACACAACTCCCCCAAGGAACTTCAATAAATACACTTATTGAACTACTGTAACACTAAAATATGCTGCTGAGCCCTTTGGTTTCTTCTATACTAGGAGGTTTCTGAGAATCGTTGTTTACATCAGCACTTGTACAAATGGGAAATCAAATCATTAATTTATAAAATGGCATCTGGAAGTCTTAATTTCTGATTGATCTAGCTCCCTCTGGATTTTCCATGTCATTCAGCACCATAGATTTTGAGCATAATGTAACTTAAGTAGGTTAACATCCCACGATTCAGGGCGGATTTCAGAGAGGTTTCCAGCCTACTAAATTCTTAACCAAGACTGAAGAATCAAAATTTCCTTCTTAAATATATTTGAAGTATACCTAAAGAACCAAAAACCTACCAAGTAAATTTGAATAGTTCGTAACACGAGCTCTGGATGGATTCCCTTTTGCAGACTGGCCCCAGGGGCTCCAGATAAACACAGGCTTTCTATTACAGCTGGTAATGGAGTAGGACCATTAGCTCAGAGACAAAGGCAGAGGAAGGGGGTGGGGAGGTTGCTTATGCTGACCTCTTTTAATTTTGCATCGTTTCTTGTATACTCGGGTCTTTCCTCTCCTCTCCAGCTCTTTGATGGCAAAAGTGCATAGCAGTGTTTTTTCACCTTGTGGCTGCATCTATGTTGTATTTTACATGTTGGTGGGTTTTTTTAATAAACCCAAACTCTATTACTGAGCTTTACCCTGGGCTATTGGCCATTCCCAGATGCCCAAACCATGTCTCAGTTGGAAGGCAGCAAGTGCCAGCCTCTCTGAATCAGAAAATTTCACAAGCATCTCTCCGCTGAGGGATGGAGGCAGTCCTGGACCTCTCTGCTCAAGGACAATAACCTCGAAACAGAGTGTTTGCTCTCCTCAGCAGTGGCACAAGCAGGCATTGGCGGTCAAGAAGCTGACCAGCAGTGAAGTGGTGGGCCAGGCCACACTTGTACCGTGCTCCTGAGCAGCCATGGCTGCTTTCCCTTGTGTGCAAAGTAACGCTGCCATGCTCTGCACCTGGGTGGTCAAGGGGAAGAGCTGAGCCTCCTGCACAGCTAGCACCTGCCCCAGAAGGCCAGAGTAGCCAGCACTGCGCTGGAGAAGTGGCAGTGCCCCTCTCCTCTCTCGTTCAAGAGGGCAAATACTGGTCTCTGTTGGACTATAGGGCTGCTGGGTGTATCCTGCCGGGAACTGAGCAGAAGAGATGTTCTTATTCATTCAGTCCTGCTTCAGAAGTGGTGGCTGAGAGCTGCAGAGGGACAGAGAGGCCCTGAAACAGAGGATGTGGTAGCCCAAACTTAGGAGTTAAATGTAGGCAAGCAAAAGTGCAGCTATGGGCTTTATCTGGTAGTCTGCTCTGGCATTCCCTCTCCTCACAGGCACACTTACTGTGTTGCATTTATGTTTCTAAAGCTTCTTCTGATGAAGCAGTAACCTCTTTTCCCCTCTGGCATTTCCAAATATGAAGGGTTTTTTTCTTAATCTTAGATGTATGACCTGGAACTGTGTACATTACATATCTTTTCTGTGCCTAATGTCCTCAAGGACATCAGAGCTATGTCTGCATTAGCAAATAGCACCATCTAACAGGAGCAGATTTGCCATGTGAAACAGCTTGTGTTGAGGGCCCCCATGCACTAGGACTTTGGGATATAAAGGCAAAGGAGAAGTTGCACTAGTCCTAGCCTGGTCCTGTGAAGCAAAAACCCATTAACAACTGGACTGACTCTCTGAAAGCTTACTTCAAGAGGGCAGTAACTGCTCCAAATGAAAACCCTAGTGCAGATGCAGCCCCACCTCCTGTTCAGTATATTGATCCTCCTGTATATTGACAGTATTTTCTGAATTACATGATTCTCAGGAAATTTCAACAGGCTGCTTTATTGTGTGTCAAGGTATTGAATGAAAATAAAGGTTGTTGCAGGGTCAGCCATTGGGGAAAGTATTTTCAGACATCTCTCTGGCTTGGCAGTTATGCCTGTCAGCCCTGCTAACTCTTGTGTTTTAGCTGGTTCCTGTGTAACGCTAGCTGTATAGCTACAAACTATGCAATTCTAATCCCCGTCATCTCCCTTTTAACTAGAAATGCCATGTGTAACACAAGATCCAGTGCTTTTTTCAATACCAAATAGATTAGATCTGCTGTGTTGCCCTTGTCTAGAAAATCATATCAAAGAAGGATGTCAAGTTTGTCAACTCCTACCTTTAGCAAACCTGTGTTGCATTTTATCTTACTCTCTACTTGTGTCACTATTTTCTTATTCTGCATTTCTCTTGTCAAAATTCTCTACTTCAGATTTCTTCCCTGAAGCTCTATATACTAGTAAGGTCAGATGATTCAGCAAGGGAAAGAGTTTCTCATTTCTTCCCCAGTCCTTAAATACAGGTATGATACTATAGTTCCTAATGGGGTATCATGCTGCCTGAACTTAGATTTTTTTTTTAAACTTTCATGAAATAACTTGCTATTTCATGTCCTTGTTCTTCTCATAACACTTGGGCAGGCATTAGCTGGTGTTTTGACACAAATGTGTCAAGCTCCTTTGTTTTTCTCCTGCTGCAACTCTACATAAGTTCACACTTTTTCACTTTTTTTAACTATAAAGTTCACCAGCTTTCCTGTCTTTGACACCAGGTTTGGCAACATGATTTTTATTGAAAGCCAAAGTTTAGCCTATGAAATATATCTAAATTATTTTCATTTTCTGCTCCTCCTTCTTTACGTAGCAACAGCTTTTTCTTTTTTCTTCTGATTTCATATGGGTGAAGAATCATTTACTATTTATTTTCATTGCTTTGCAAATGAAATGCTTTGATGCTTGTCATTCTCACTTAATCTCTGTTGTCAGCTATGAACTTAGCTTTCTTTCCTAAAAATACCTTCTTCCACTCCGTGAAAGATTTCTGTTTCTTTCTAGTACTCTTTAAAACACTGTTACAAATCCCATTGTGCTTGGAGCCCTTCTGTGTAAGTCTTCGCTTGTGCAAAATACAAATTCTACCTAATTTGTGTGCTTTTTGGGTTACCAGTGGAGAAAGCTTGGGCTCTGTGTAATTTCTTACCTTGTCGGTCCAACTTATGTTACTAACTAGTTCATCAACCTTCTCAGTCTTTTGAAACCTGAAACCTTGGTTACGGATCAGGGAGGGAGGGGTGTTTGATGCATCTTCCATTCAATCTAGGTTTAATCAGCTTATTATCACCCAAACCACACTTATTTTCTAAAACAGTTTGTAATTTATAAAAACAAAGTATAAATAGCATCACCTGCTGTTCGCTTTAGGGAATTTCTGGCTATCCAAGGTCTTCTGGAACTTTCTATAATTAGTCCAGTTTATTAAGTTAATCACCACAATAATTTTTTATCTTTCAAGGAAAACTAGGAGGTGCAGCAGGCCCTCAGAACCAACTTTTTTTTTCTATGCATATCCTGATTTTTTTTGTGACCTGAAATGTCTTGCTATTGCTGGAGCGAATTTGCATAGATCGATCCACAGGCAGTAATGAAAAAAAAAAAAAAAAAAACAACAACCAAGTTGTTCTGCTCTTAAGAACAAATTATATTTAAAACTTTCTTGTGTTTTGGAGGCCTGCAAAGTGGACCTAATAGGGGAAAAATGTGCAGACCTGTTGAAAAGCTGAAAACTATTTTCATTTCAGTTGTGACTTGATAAGGAAAACAAAAGTTAATTGGACTCTGATATTTGCAGCAGTCTACAAAGAAACATGGAAAGAAGACCTCTGAAAAATTACACATGTACATAATCACTATATTTCATCAGACCTGTAAAAAGTATTCAAGACACACACTTAATACACTTAAGCAAGATAATTTGTTGTGTTTTAAACAGTATATGTCAAGTAACAATTAAAACAAAAAAGCTGAGTTTCTTAAAGGAGGCCTGAGAGAATGTGAGACAGTGAAATGTAAACCCCAAGTGCCTAAGTCTCCAAGGCATGTTCTAGATTCACAGCTTTAACACCTGCACGTGTTCTATGACCTCTGATTTTCATTCTAACCTCAAAGCTGCACCTAGCACTCCTAAGTGAAACAGAGCATCCGTCAGCTCACAGTGATATAATTAGTGTTTTTTCTTCTTCTTGAATTGTTGAAAAGGGCATAGTCCAAAAACTGATTGCAACCGCAAGCTGATTACAGAGAAACTAGGAGGTAGTGGTTCGGTAAAATGCAAACAAGCAGAGCTTTATTGTTATTTATACTGATTCTTATCCCATCATTTTTTTTATTCCATAAAGACAGAGCGAGTTAAAAAATATGGTGGGAAGTTATTGTGTTGGCAGTGGCACATGTATTTTCTAAAACAAACAATTTAAAGGCCCATTAAACAAACATCTCTCATTCTTGACATAAGATCACAGTGCTGCTATCTGCTTTTTAAAGCCTGATTTACAACGGAAGGTGCAGGGTGGAATAAAAATGTGTGAGAAGCATCTGATTAGGGCAGTTGTAAACATCCCCTCTGCCAAAGAGGGGTTTTTTATCTATAGGTAATGGACAGAGCCACATTGTCTGTATCTTCTTTCAGTGGCATTATTCTATTCTGACCAGGCTCAAGTTAGAAATATAGGTTTGTTGCATTGTTTTCCTGTGATTACTGTATGAATAACTCTTCAGATTTGCTGTCATCATTTCACAGATAATATTGGCAATGATCTTATTTATGATGCAGGAAGACAGTGCATGTGTGCATATATATTCCATTTCTATCTATTTTTCTGTGACCCAACTGATTGGTGATAGCAATATTATAGTAGCTAAACAGTGGCAGGAATTTATTTGTGAGTCTGGAATAAACTAATTTTAAGCGATCCTGAATTTGTTCCTAGTGGAAGGGGAATAAAAAGACCACCACAGCAGGCTATTATCAACTCTCCTGCTGGCAGTCTCAGGTAAAATGTATCAAGAATTGAAAGATTTCACTGGCCAAGTACCAGCAGGTTATGTACCTGGCAAGTTAGAGGGTATGAGACATTGGGGAGGTGTTTGTAGGTACCTATATCTTTGCTTTTGCATCTCCACTGCGATTGCATACCCCAGGAAGGCAGGGCATGCTCTGTGGCCTCACTGACTCAACTGGAAGCCAAAATAAGTTCAGCACTTCAGAAGTTCAAGGTCATAATAAACAGCAGGCACGGTTTAAGGGCACGCTCACCTCACCCACCAGTAGGTTAGTCAGCGAGTTTCTCCAGAGTCCTCTCTGACCAAGGGAGGGCATGTTTACACTGCGAGTGAAGCCCAGATGATCCCCAGGTTTGAGGCCTGAACTGCTTCCTGTTGACTTTGTTAAAACCAGATTTGAGTGCTCCTTTGCTCTGAGTTGTTCTGAAAATTGCTGTGCCCTCAAGGGTCAGCACAGTGAGGTGCCTATATGCAATGTAAATATACTTGAAAGGCTAGGTTTAGCCTTGCTCAGCCTGGGATAGCTTGGATCTTGGGTCATTACTGCTTTTGAATTTTCTGATTTCCCCCTCTGCTTCTGTGGGAATCCCGGCCTCAGCAGTAGCCAGCTCCCGCTTCACAAGTTGTCAGATGACTGCTCAAACACTGGAAAAATCCCAAAGTCCCTGTAGAGTTTTATTTATTGTTAGCAGGTAGCTTAAAATTCGCCTGCCTACAACTATGCAAAACACAATGAGACATTAACACTATTAATTGCTTTTAAAAAAAAGATGGGGAAGAGTCGCTGGCAACAGTCACTGCGAGCTGTCATTAGTCATTAAAAGAGAAAAGCAGCACAACAGTGACATTCCCCCCAGCCTGCTGTAGCTATGCAACTTCAATAAATTTGGCTTCCTGTTCTCCTGGTGCAGGAAGCCACCCCTATAGCAGAGCCCTGGCAGGGGTGAGGAGATTCCCATAAACTAATTCATAGATATCCATATTGGCTTTGTTATGTGGCTTCTAATTGAATGCAGAGATTTGTTGTGTTTCTTTGGGTTGGAAAGTGTCTGTAGTAGTAGGTCCTGATCATGGTCACCGCTACAACACATAGCGGGGGCTTCTGAAGTGGTTTGGGACATGCAGTTAAGTTCCTGGCACAAGTCTTCTCCCCTTCTTTCTCACTTTGTTTACTATAGAGGGGCTGGCAGTGGTTAGTTGACTGGTGAACAATGTAATTTTACCATTTATTACCTTACAGGGTAATGCCAGCATGTGGAGGAGTCCTGACTTGCTCATCATGTCACTGGGTCCTGCTGTCCACCCTCCATCTCTCCCCCAACTCCTCCTGGCCCAGAGTGCCTCCCCTTTGCTTGCACTGCTACAAATGACCATGGCTTTGTAGTGTAAGTTGGACAAATTCACTGATCCCCATGTAAAAAAAAAAAGAAAAAAAAAAATCTGTAAAAGAACTTTAACTATATTGAAAACAAACATCCAGAAGAAAATCAAAGGGAAAAAGAATTTGAAGCAAATTTTGCCTCAAAAACTGGAGTATTGTGAAGCTATAGGCATAGCTATAATAACAAAATGTTATTTTTCCAAAACTTGTAAATGATTATGACTGCACAGAAGACAAGAGTTTCAAGTGTCTGGTAGTAAATGAAACCTTGACTTCTCTCCTCAGTTCTCGAATAATTATTCCTGCTTTATCTACGGTCACTTAACCAGCTGTCATGGTTTCAGCTGGGATGGAGTTAACTTTTTTACTAGCAGCTGTTATGGTGTTATGCTTTAGATTTGCAGTGAGAAATTGTGTTGATAGCACAATGGTGGTTTGGTTGTTACTAAGCTCTCAAGGCCTTTTCTGCTCCACACAGTGCCCCACCAGTGAAGGCTGGGAGTGCGCAAAAAGTTTGGAGGAGGCACAGCTGGGACAGCTGACCCCAACTGACCAAAGAGATATTCCATACCATGTGATGTCAGGCTCACTATATAAAGCTGGGGGAAGAAGAAGGAAGGGGGATGTGTTCGGAGTGATGGCATTTGTCTTCCCAAGTAACCATTACTCATGATGGAGCCCTGCTTTCCTGGAGATGGCTGAGCACCTGCCTGCTGATGGGGAACAGCAAATGAATGTCTTGTTTTGCTTTGCTTGTGTGCGCGGTTTTTGCTTTGCCTATTAAATTGTCTTTATCTCAGCCCACAAGTTTTTTCTCACTTTTCGGATTCTCTCTCCCATCCAAACTGTGGGGAGTGAGCTGCTGGTTCTAGCTGCTGGCTGGGGTTAAACCATGACACCAGCATAAGCTTTTTCAGAATTGCAATGTGCAATAACTACTAGGTTAAGACGTAGGTATCACAGAATCAGTTTTGGGTATTTTTTCAGTAATTACTATTAACCTGAATATAAACCTTCAATTGTAAGTCAGCAATTAGCCATAAAATCATAATGAAGTAATTGGCAAATGTTCTTTTTTTCTTACTTGGGAAAAGGTGCAGATACTGTCCCACAGTATGTATTTGTAAATGCTGACCAATAAGGAAGACTGGATCTTCATTGGCATTCAGGCACTAAAAGCTGGTCTGCTTAATAATCACAAATAAAATAAGCAGGTTGATAAAAGGCTAATATTCAATGCCAAGACAAAATAGCACTTGCTTTTCCAGGAAAATATTTTTTTAACCTACATCTCCATACAAGCAAAGGACTTTCTCTTGCAACTCTTGGCCTCGTTGTAGAAACAGATAAACAAACTGACCTCCCCTTTTTGCTTTCATTCACAGAACTCCTGTATCATCCAACAAGTTCATGTCAGAGGTAGATTCTGTTCATGATGGTCCAAATTTAACCATTAAAGCAGTCTAAAGTGGATGGATTGCTAAAGATTAATTGGCCTGATGTTTTTTCTGTCCTGATTTCCCCTCCCCCGGCCATGAGTTTCAATAACACTGTTCTATTCATGATCACACAAAAGATTTTAGACCAACACTTATTTTGAATTGCTGCAGGCTTATAGTGTAAGTTATTTAGGTCACGATATTTGCTCCCTTGTCACCATTCCCCTTGTGCTTTTGGCCAGTCCAATGCTTTTCCTAGTGTCACAATTTCTGCTTTTTTTCTCCTGTTCTAAATCAATATAATTCAAGGAAGATAACTTCTTCCCATCTCTCATTCTGAGATGTCTTGCTGTCAGGAGTTTATATCCAATATTTATCTTCAGTGCACTTGTCTTAATGTGATCCCATTACTTACAGAGATAATCCAAGCAGTCATTTTCAATTTATTATTATTAGGAATAGGAGAATTTCAGTGATATTAGTAATTCCAGTCCTAGTTCAGGACTTCACTGTGCTAGAAATTATACAACCACCCTCACTCCAGTCCCCTAATATTAATGTTACTAAAAAGAACTTAAGTCCATATAAACAAAAGGATACTGAATTTTGCCACCTGGGGAAGTAAGGAGGACAGCAGAGGAAAGCAATGTCTGTTAAGATTGTTTATAAAGAATTGCCTAAGATGATTACTGGCAAAAGGTATAGCTAAGGAATCAGTTTTGTGTTCGAATCTGTGGTTTTTAATTGCTTAATTCTTATATTTTTGGTGGAAAGGGGCAGGGGATTGTCTTGGTTTTGTTTTTTTTCTCTAAATATCACTGCACTGATGGACAAGGAAAGGAAGATAACCTTGGACACGTTTGCTACTAAAGTAAAAGCAAAATTCAAGGGACGTGGTTTGGGGGTGTTTGCCATGGAGATAGTTTAGATTGTAGTTCTACAGCGTTGCATCGGCAGAGCTGAGTGCATGGGAAATATGGGAACAGGGCAGGGAGGATATAAGCAGGTAGGGCTTGCTGTAAGTCAGTCCAGAAATGATTCTGTCTCTCACGAAGCCCTTAATCAATTTGTGTATTTCATATTCCCAGCATGTTAAGCCAATCTGGTACTGATTTAAGTGACCAGACTTATTTTTCTGTGTAGCCCCACAACATTTTTCTGGAAAAGTGCACAAGAGAATGTGGTCATGTCTTCTAATCTCAAATAAAAGGAAAACCTGAGGGCTACACTCAATCTCCTTTAATCTTGTAGCTTATTTTTCCATTTTACTATGCACTTCTTAAATCTGAAGAGTAGAAGTTGTTCTTGACTTCAAGGGGCAGAAATCCAAAGGTGTACAAGGCAACATCCAAGAAATAGGTTCTTCATGCTGTTGGATTTTGCTTGCTTTCTACTGCTATATCCTCATGGACGCTGCAAAACTAAGGTCACTATTTCTGATGTGTTTAGGGTTGTGGGGACACATGTTCTCTTCTTCAAAGCAAATGATAAAAACAAAGTGGAAAGGCGTAGCAGGGTAGCTGTTGTGAGCCTTTTTTTTTTTTTTTCCAAAACGTCTTTAATTTTTTTATTTAAGTGGCTTATTTTGCAGCTGTATTGTTCAGAGACCCTTGGCCATCCCCTGGATTTCAGTTCTTAATTTGCTGAAATCACCCAAAGGTCATGTCTCTAATGAGGGCGCAGTGACTTTTGAACAGTCATGCTATTCATAGGGACAACAGCGATGAATGTCTTGAAAAGTGACTTCAAGTATACATTCACTCATGATTTAGCAACCAACTCTGTCCCTTGGAAAATTGTAACTGGTATGTAATGTTGTAACACAGTGTCAACCCTGTATTTACAGTGAGCATTGCACATACAAGTGCTGTATGATGACTTTCAGGCAGCCAAATACTCTTTTTGCTTTTTAGTAAGTTGGTTCAGATTTCCAGAGCTATTAACAAAGCAAACAGAATTATTATATTTCTATATCACAGCATAATTATGGCTACCAGCTAGCTGTCTAACTTATCGTGATGTCCCTGGTAGCTGACTATAAGAATGATTCTTATCTCTGGGAATATATTTGATTAAAACCCAGAATATTTGAAAACTTCACTTAAGTATTCTTCCTCTGTGCAGTGTTAACAAAAGTGGTGCTCTTTCCAGATTTTTAATGCTTGTTCATCTGAACATTAGTCCATATTGGGTCACTAGATATTCCATTGTGTTTATTTAACCATTACTTCTAATGAAAAGTTGGGGGACAAGCTTAACCTCTCATGAAGGTTAAGTTCTAAGTGCTGAGCTTTGGTAGTTGTATATACTTCAATCAAATTAATACATACAATATGAACTGAACAGTGAAATAATTCACCTATATAGACTTCACCTGTGATTTCTACCATAGCAAAAGATTATAATCTTCTATGCTAATGCATTCTGTATTCTGAGGTTTGCCTTGAGAACATAGTGATGAGTTTGTAGGGATTTAGGCACCACAGTGCCTCTGAAGAGCTTGTCCTTTTGCTGTCTTTCTGATCATCTCATTTTAAATATCCTACGTTTTAAGGGAAATAAATTGAATAATCTACAAAAAGTACCTTTAGTCACTAACATTTCACCATGAGGATCATTAAGAAGAGAACAAGGACTGAGATAGGAAAATGGGAAAGAACGCAAGTTAGCACATTTTATTACCTACGTGTCTGAATTTTGTCTGTCTGACTATAGGATCAGATCTTTGATTTCCTACATATCAGACTCCAGCTGGATCTTATTGCCAGTGAAGTTTGTTGTGAGTTTGAAGTGGAAGAGTCTGGAAGTGGGGGGAGGTGGAATTACACTTTTCCATAGTATAATTCTAACTACACACTGAAATACCTAAAGCAAATTTACATGTCATGTTTTAACAAGATTTCTAGACGTTACTTGTGATCCAATAGTTTGAAACTCTTCACAGGTATTATCCATTGGTGTTCTATTAAATAGGGGCTGTACTGGACTACAAGAAGTAATCAGGTAATCCATCATATTCTAGGGGCTGCAGTAACTTCATTTTCGCTGATGTCATTGTACTACCTATGTGCACTTAAATGGCATGTTTTGAAGCTTAGGCTTTTTCCAGGAAGCAAATACCAATCTCCTTGCTCTCATCACACGCACCATTGCATTGAAAATATCACGTCTGTTCCTTTAGTGTCATGGTCTTTGTAGCTCTACATCAACAATCACAGTGCCTGAAGAAGTTTAGCAAGGTTTTAAGTATATTTTAGGCATACATCTGAGTATCTCAAGGTCTGCTGTTGTTTATTAGAAGGCTAGCTCAATACCAGTCAAAAGAACTGAATGGATATCAGGATAACTATGGCTGACAATGTAGTTGTTAGTCTGTGTGAGGGCACTGGGCAGCTCTTCTAATCCAGCTCTTTCTGTCCTGTTGCATACCTCTTGGGCCTTAAACCATCCAACAAAGACAAGTGACTGCTGGACATGCAATTACCTATGTGAATTGATATCTGCATGTGGGAGGCCAATGTTGAGTGGCAGCCTTTCTCTTGCAGAGGTCCAGCTGCTAGTGCAAGACTGGGATCAAAAACTAATTTAAATGACGCATCCCACAGTAATCAATGTCTCCGATCTGTGTCTGTGCCTCAGCCTCCTCTATAGATTACATTCTCATTCTTCATCCACTTTTCTATTTCCACAATGTAAGAGACGACTCATCAGCACTCAGGTCCTGCTCATCCCCATATGGTGTGTGATTGCTCTGATATATCTGAATTAGTCCTGGAGCAGGTTTCTTGACAAGTTAACTCATGGCCCTGTGATGATGAGCTAAGGCAGATGGTGGTTTACCTTAGCCTGCAGCAAGAGGGAGGCTTTTCTGAGTATCTTCACTGCAGGTCTCTCTAGAAATATCTGTGGATGAAGGTTCAAGAATGTCTATCCAGTAAAGACAGATTATGCATGGGCATCATGCAATTTTTCCCAAAACATTTCTGGAGCGCCTTTTAGCTGAAGGACAGTATTTGCCTTCCTTGGTACTGCCCTAGTTTTGTTTTAATTTCTTTAGTTTAGTTCCCATAGCAAAATGTATCAAGACCAATATATGCAAAGCTGTGATCCCCGCATTCTCCCTCAGTGAGGATGAGGGCACAAGTCTGCTTGCGGGGGCCAGGTGGCATGGGGGGCATATGACATCTTCAGCCTTGCCTGAAGTATCCATGTACTTTCACATCAGTCTGCTCAAATGGCAGGAGGACACCTTAGGGTGAAATTAGGTTAAATGCAGGATTTCTCTGCAGAATGCAGAAGGGCCGGTGGAATAGGGGAGATGGTTTCTTGGTCATGTTGCATTTGACACAGGCCATTTGACTGTACCCAAGATCCTTAGTAGGAGAATAGAGAATTAGGAGGGAACTGTTGGCTCCCTTCCACATTCTGGTGTGCAAACTTCTCATTTAAGGGACTATAACCTTTATTGTACAACTTTTTATTTCTTATCCTCCTGGAGGGTAAGAGGGTCTGGACGAAGAAAGGTTGGCTGGTTGGTCAACTGCCTCTCAGTTGGCTTTGTAATCTATCACATACAAAATAAGAGATGATCTTTCTCTTGTAGAGAAAGCCAGGGGAGGAAAAAAAAAAGAGTATTTTCTTTGTTTGAAAACTGTAGCAGATGTCTGTGGCAATAAAAAGGCAATTATACTCGTATTATCATGAGAATTTCCAGCAGGAAATCTTGACAAACTCAAAGTTTACTTAACTGAGATAAATACAGTAGATAAATAGCAAACTGAATTTAGTTTACTCTTGTACACAGGTGTACTACACATTTCCTCAAGCCATGATTCACAGTCATAACCTTTCCTAATCACAGGCACAGCAAGATATGTCAGGAGTAGGAATGGGCTCGTATTATAAACTACAGCTATAGATCCAAACTTTCTCCAAAGTTTTGGTGTATTTGGAACTAATAAACAGGCTTGGGCTCATTGCTGTATCTCTAAAGGGGAAGAACCGAAGGGCCCAATTCATTTTTCACCCTAGACGTTTTATGCTGCTCTGAGCATGCAAGTTCTTGATTGAAAATATCTATAGGGTGTCCTCCATGGGCACAGAGCCCATAGCACAGCTAAGAATTGATTTCTTCTCCCTGTTACAGCAGCCTGGGAAGCAGCTACTCTCTATGGCTGCTCTGATTTATACTGGGAACAAGGTAGACCCTGGCAGCGCTTAGAATCCGGGAGGCCCATAGATAGCATCAGTGCAATAATATAAATAAGAGGTAATACTCTGGGAATTTGGAGAGTTCTGCTCTTGGAGTAAGGATGCCAAACAATACTTCAAGAGAAATTCACTGTTCAATATTGTTTCCAGGCAGGCGAGCAAAAAAAATATGTAAAAGCCAGCTGTACACTCTTTTACTAGTCACTTCAACTAGAAAATCACTAGATACCCGTCTGATAACACACAAAATTCTTCTTACAATTTTAAGTTTGTTGAATTAGTTCTTTTCCCTTCGGTGAGACTCCATTTGTATATTAAGGGTAGCCTTAGCTTGCAAAATCAAATTTGAAGGAGACTATTTAGGTTTTCCATTTTCTTTCTTATCAAACAGCAGCTTAGAAAAGTGTAGCTGTTTACTGGTTATGCTGCTGTACTTGTGATAGAGATTTACCTCTGAATAGATATTGACATCAGAAAAGCCATTGACTTTAGGACCATTGCTGAACTATTGAATAATAGTTTTATTATTATAATAACCAACTACAGTGGAATTATTAAATTAACTGCAGATGACTATCCAGTCTTCTCAGATATCTTTTGATAGGTCAAGAGGTATTAGTGGTATTCAAAAAGTAAAGACTTTTGCTTAGATGGAAAGAAAAAATTCAACAGTAACTTAGAAGCTATAGCAGTTTAATAAAATATGCAGACCATTGGAAGACTTGTTTTGTCAAAAACTTAATCTTGTTTGAAATGTAACACACTGCAGCACTTTAACAATCTGTTTGTAGTCTTTTACTGTCACAATAGACCATATTAGAAAGAAAGGAATATTAAGACTGTCACCCAACATTTCTTTCTGTTGTTCAATATGTGTAAGTGAATCTGCAACTGTTCTTTAGATCCTCAGATGCTGCCAAACTGTGTAAAAGGATTTTAAGCCACCTCAGTAGCTGCCCTCTTCTCAAGGGAGTTGTTTGGCTATTGGAAGAAGCATAAATCAGAGCAATCTAAAGGCTATTCTGTCTTGTGGCAACTGCTGTCACCACGTTGTTCCTGTGGTCAGGGGTTGCTAACCACAAAGATCTTCCTTCCAGATACCATTTTGCCTAGCTGCATGTCTTGTACCACCAACAAGGAAAATAGTAGAGGAGCATCTTTATATCATGTTAGACTTCCCCAGCATGCGGAGAATCTCCAAATGGCCATTTAAGGCAGCCTTTTGCTAACAGAGAAAATAGGCCTGGAAGCAACCTTGAAGTCTGGTCAACATCCTGACCTGAGATGGACCAGCTGAATACTGACTGTTGTTTGTCACATCCTGGCAAGAAGGGACAGTACAGCCATGCTCCTGTGAGACTGAATCACCCTGCTGAACACCAGCCTTAATAATTAGTTCAATTTCTTTATTAGATATTGCTCTCTTCTGAGATTGTGACCATCTTTAAATTGCTGCGCACAGTGGACCAAATAAACCTTCACTCAAGGTGCCCCATAATAGGCAGAATTCAACTTAGGGCCTGAAGGGCTGCAATAAGAAATAGATTTCAAATTGAGCTGGGAGAGTATTTAATCCATTCAGTTTTGCAGACATCTACACTGGAGTGTTCGTTATAACATTTATGCTTACCAAGTCAGGGAAAAAGGTTACTTCTATAACTGCCATATATGCAAGGAAACCCAGCTAACAAGAGCAGTACAAGTAATAATATATACCACAATTCTTATTAAAACCCAGCAATAGACTGAAAATAACATGTTAAACAAGCTCAAACAATAAATATAGTTTAGGAGACTGACATTTATTTATTGATGTTCTGTGTGTAATAAGTAATGTATGATTGCTATTCATAGCCACTTATTCATGTAGATCTGCAAAAACAAACAGCAAAAAAACCCCAAACAGAACTTAGAAGTGTTGCTCCCTCTCAACTTGTATATGCTTGCTCACATTGCTTCTCTTGTTATCCTAATAGACCGGATAAAAAGTGTCAGTCCTAGGGCTGGTTGTCAAGGCCAACTTCCATGACTGAATTGCATATTCGACCCCTCTTTGGGGAAGAAGTTGTTGAACTCACCATAAACTATGTCGAAGGGAGAGAGAGAGCAGAGACACATAGAATATATCCCACGCTTTCAAAAGGAATGAGCAAGAAGTGGGCACAGGCAGAAAAACAGCCAAAAAAAAAAAAAAAACCCAAACAACAAAACAGTTGTGGCAAAGGCCACAATTGTGTTACTGAAGCAGGAAAGATAACAGGAAAGATCAAGGTCGTTATCAATATTGCAGTCAATAACAGTAGGCTCTGTATCACGCTAAAAAAGACAAACACCACCGCTTCCCCGCCCCCCAAAAAAGCCACAAAAACCGAACAACCTTTTCACAGCACCTACTGCTATGATCTGAAAAGGAAAACTTCCTTCCACTCCCCAAACTTCCAACAGTGTGATGTGAGCTATGAATGGTACTTATTAACCAGGCACTTGAGGACTTGGATCCCCCAGGGGACATCGGTGGCCCCTGCAATCCTTCCTGCTGAGGTGGTCTTTAGCAACTGGACTTCAGCTTTTTCCCCCATTACAGTACATATCCACTTACTGGGGCTGCTGATCAGTGTGACATTGGCAGAGGACTGAGAAGACTATTTCACTTGTGTACAGCTTTAAGGCCCTAGGGAAGTACAATGAACACTGGCCCAACTCCTCACCTACAGCACAGGTAGCCATGGGATTTAAGCTGCTTCTCCCTTCCTCTGAACTTCTGAGAGTCCCTGGCGGTTGCCCAAAGTTCCCAGTCTAACTCAGAGCAACCTTAAAGCTCTTCTAGAACAGTTTGGTTGCCTGTGAGATGCTGCTGCTGTGCAGCCTGCAGAACAGCATGGTTCTGGCATCCCTGTGCCGTGCTTGGGAAACGGATGCTGCAGATTCGGCTTTATGAGCTAACCGCTGAGGACTGGATTTATGGTATCTGTACTCCATGCAAACATAGCCTGGCCCAAAATGTGACTTGGAATTTATGTCTGAGTTTGCCCAGTATTAGAACAAAGGAGTATCTCCTCCCTGCTTTCCCAGCTCTGGAGCCCAGCAGTGCTCAGAAGATGGGTGCACAGGTGTATTGCCTAAAGATCAAAACTTGGCCCTCTAGTTTTGTTCGTGTGAGGCAAAACAGAAGGAAAGCCAGGAAAATCGTCAGGGAACAGATTGTAAAAGCATGTTTAACTTGGTTTGCAAGAGAAATAATCTGTACTAGCTAAAACCCTGCAAGTTGTAATTTCTAGTATATTACTGCTAATTAGCAAACGTATTATAGCCCAATTTGATCTCTAAGGGAAGGCACCTTTTAAGAAAAAGATATTTTCTGTGAAGTGATCAAACAGGTAGGAGGCTATTGTCAGGGTTTGGGTTTTTTTCTTCTTTTTGTTGCTGAAGCACAGTGCTCTTATTTTACGTTCTTGGCATCTGTTACTTGCCTTTTCCTTAGCTCTTACCACTTTCTTCCTCCTTTCAGGAAAAGTTGTTCTCTGCTCCTCATCTGTTGGTCCTGTTACTGTGCAAATAGCACACGCAGAAGCCTATTAATTCTGCTCTATCAGAGTATGCAATGCATGATATACCAGGGGAAGCTGGAGTTTTGAGCCACGCTTTAAGTGCTTATTCACAGTTTCATAGCACAGTACCAGTTGCGAAGCTTCCCCCTCTCCCTTTCCATCCCTACTGAGGCTGTGCCTGGCTGCGTGCTTTCGTCTCACGGTTTGTGGGACTGTGCTGAATCAATACAACCAGGTCAGTGAGACTCATCCCCATACTAGTTTTCCCCTATGACTGCCTCAGCAAAGTCACCATCTACCCAAGGTGTACCCATATGTACCTTAAAGTATGTCCCCATGTCATTCTTACCGTACAATCCAGTGCTGTTAACGTAGTTTCTCTGAGTGACTTGAAAGTTTTGCAAGCCTCTTGTCTTCCTGAACCGTGTTAGTAAATGGCTGCTAAGGGAGAAAGATTGCTTTGGTATTTAAAACATGATGTTTTGCTTTTGATCAGGCAGCTGTTCAAGGTGTTTCCAGAGGCTCCATTTTTTGTGCTGCCTTTTGGTGGAGACAAACCCCTATCAATAAGTGCTTTTTATGTATTGAAAAGCATGTTTTTCCTTGTTTCTGCCTTAAGTGATTTTAATCTGAACTTAAAACACACAAATGCATGTGTGCAAGGACACAAACAGCCCCAAGAAAAGCAAGAACCAAGAACAGTACAGAAATCACTGCATATCTATTTCATTAGGAGTAGATATTGGGTAACTTTTTATTTGTGATTCAAATATTTTTGAGTTCAGTTAGATTACTCACAGATGTGAGCTTACTGAGGGGTGGAAGCTTTTACAGGTCTGGAGTTCCAAATTTGTTTTAGTTCAGTTTTTCCTGTGTAGAAGACTGCTGAATTTTAAAAAGTATGCAACAACCTAAAATATCAGAAAAATATCTTTGCCTAATAACATCATTCTTACTTAGTCATTTTTTCCATTTATGTTTTTCAGCAGTATTGATTTATCTTCTAACAGACTTCCTCTGATTTTAGTCAGAACTGAAATCAAATCCCTCAGGCTTTAACTGCGAAGCTGGAGAAGCTTATTAGGATTTTTAACATTCCAAGTTGCTTTCTGAACAGATTGCACCAGCTAGTTGATGAAACTTGAGCTAATTACTCTAATGTTGACAAATGCACTAGCACAAAAAAAAGCCACATTTAAAAAAATAAATAAATAAAAAATTGCACCTCTTCAAGAAATGCTAAGTAGATTCAGTGATTTGTGGATGTAATAGAGATATTTTTGCAGCGGTTTCTTTAGGAAGAGAAGAAAGGAAAAAAAACCCCAAACAACACACAAAACCAACACAAACTAACATTTATAAACAAAAAATGTGCCATCACTGATCATTTGAGAATTAATGTTAATGAAAAATGTTTAGGATTTTAGAAAATTTAAATAAATCCATTTGATAGTAGGGTGAGAAACTGCCTTCACGAAGCGGTCTTGCTATGTTAGGGAGTACAATTTACCTACAGAGCCTCTCGGTCTGTAGCATCATACCCAGGAGATTGGGTCACGATCCCTGAGCGCAGCCACTAGCTCCGCAAGGTTCTCCCATGTGCCGAGTTGGCAGGCACTGTGCCAAGTTCCCTGAACTTTCTTTACCAGAGGTAGGTGAGCTTAGTCTACAAAATAGAGAGGAGTTGCTATCACTGAAAGCCTCTCTGCACTTTCCAGCACACAAACTATTGAATCTATAGGTTTGGCTAAATCCAGCCTTGGAATAACTATATTAAAATCCAGAGAGATCTGTAACTCCTGAAATAAGGATAAATTCAGGCCTGTATTCATCAATTTTTTATTTTTTAATTTGTGCTTGACTACGTAGATGCACACTCATAAATGAAGGGGAAGAAATTAGTAAGGGTATCATATTATGAGACACTTATTTTAAAGAAAAACTTTGCAAAAAAAGTATAAATTTGAAAATATGAATATGCGTTGGAGGTAATCCAAGCACCCCTAACCCTGCTTAAATTTTACTTGTCAGAGAACAACCAAAAATGCTTAACTAATTGCTCATATTTCAGTTCAGTACTCTTTAAGCTTAAATGGAAGCAGTGTGGCTATGACATGAAGGTTTCCTGCCATTTAAACTTACTATGCTTCAGAGAGAAACGTACCATCTTCTCTTTCTTTTTTTTTTACTATTTACTTAATAGTTTTGACCTTTCAGCCAATTGTCCTTATCCGTCATTACAGTGCATGATCAATCATTTCATGCCTTGTCACCTATGAAATACCAGCAAGAGGGAAAAGTTTTATGTTCTATTGCTTTTCTTGAGGTTAGTTTTTGTTGGGAGTTTTTTGGGGGTTTTTTGGTTGTTTTTGTTTTTGTTTTTAATCAGAGTATCTTCCTGTTTATTAGGAAGAAGGAAAAAAAATGCTTCAAGTTACACTGGTTTAATCAACTTCGTGGATTTTGTGAGTGCAAATGGCTGAGTTCACTGGAACCTTACCATTTTATTTGTTAATTTTGCTATTAGTTAATGGCCAGTACTTTAAAATGCACCAAAGAGGCCATGTTGTATGTCACTAACTTCCTTCTGAGTCTTTGAGCAATAAACAGAGGCAGAAGTAACCAGTGACACTATATACCTGTGCATACACACACACACGTGTATGCTGATGCATGAACATGGTCTGTCTGGGGATGGTTCTTCTGTTAGTACAGGACTTTGAGCTTCTGGAGATTCAGGCAACCTTCTTTGCAACCAACTTGTGCAAGGGTAAAATTTTCAGGAACACTTGTGTTGCAGGAGCCTAAATGGCATTTACAAACTCAAAGTATCACTTCACAGGACTTGTCTGCAGCAGAAAGCCAGAACAGTGCAAGGACCATGAGCTAGTAGGAATGCTGTAATACAGTGTGACACTCTGCAAACGTTTCAAATCGAGGCCTGAAAACTGTCAGCTCTTCTCAGACGGGCCTTTCTGGTTTGGGTGTAGTGATATGTAAACATGTTTAACATTTCTTTTTCCAGAAACAGCGTGTAGGCTGCTCCCTGGAGGAGCACTCTGCTATGTTCCAGCGAGCTGTACAGAAAAGGCTGCTGGCTTATCCATACTGTTACTGGAGCACAGCACAACACTGCTTGTAATGAGGGTTAAGTGATTTAGGATCTGAAGTACTTTTGGAAACCATGCTTTTTGCTTCTCTTGTCTTCATTTTCCTGATTATAAACCAAAGAGAATAGCACTTCTTGACTTCCCATGGGGCATTGAGAAGATGAGTACATGAAAGATGGAGAGAATGGTAGCTACTGCGTGGTGACCCAGTAATGGGGGCACCTAAAGTACCTTTAGGTAAACAACTTCAGCAAAAACATCCACTTGCATCCCTAAACTCAAAAATGTCAAGTGTATGTTTAAAAACTTCTCAAATGTGTTGCTTTTTGTGGGGTGGGGAGTTCTTTTGTGTCGTTATTTCAGGAGCCAGAGCAGTCATGCAAATGATTTGTAGAGAGTGAGATAACTTGGGGGAATACACATCAGACAGAGTAAGAAGGAAGGAAACCAAGCATGTAACAAACTTCAGGCATGTATTATTTGTGCGATTATTTGGCATTCCTTCTTAACTGAAACAAGTTAGTCTCCCCAGTGCATGTGCACACCAAGGACATCCTTCATTATCTGAATCTTTAAAGTATCTTGGTTTTATTTGCGATAATTAGGGTTGTTCTATCAACAGTTTTTCTGTGATCCTAACACAGAGCATGAAAAGGATGATATAAAGAACGGTGAAGATACAAACATACTACTCAGGTTTGGGGCTTGTAAGGCAAGTTTTGCACATCTCTAGTTGTAATTCTTTAAAATATACATATGCCTCTTTGATGTTCTATCGAAGTGGAAGCCAGACATAATACTAGCAACTTAGTTGCTGTTCACCAATGAAGCCAATGAGCAGTAAAGAAAGAAGGGATTGTGCTTTGAAGTGCTTAGTATTACAGGGGAAAATATGTACTTCAATGAGAATGTACCACATACAGGAGGCTGCTGTTGAGATGAGCTTTAAAATAAAAAGAAGGACAGGAGCCAAAAAGTTCACCTCCGGGTTTATATCTGAACATTCTTGAAGCTTGTGGGGATATTTACATCCTCAGCCAGCGCAACCAACAGAAAGGAGCAAAGTGTGAAGTTTAGGTCCAAATCAAAACTTTCATGGATGATGGGTCTGTGTTTGCAGTTCTAGTCTGGTTTTGATCTCTAATGCCTTGCTCTTCAGTGGCTTTTCAGGAGTGCAGTTCAAAGGGCTCTGTAAAAAACGCAGGGAGAAATGTATAATTAACTTTATTGTGCAGAACAGAAACCAAGGCAGAAAGCAATGTTCCAGGGAGGTGTCTTGTGCATGCTCCCCCAGCTCTGTAGTGAGACAGGTAGTTCTGCACACCTCCTGTTCTACTCAGAAGGGCAGAGTATTGCTAAAGTCATTGTCCTTTAACGGGGTTAGATGTCTTCAGCTGATTATATAGTTAATACAATTTATATTTAAAAATCTAATGCATATTGAACACAGGAAAGAATTAATGTAATGAATGCACAATGTCTATTGTCCACTGATCAAAAGATCTGTCATGGTTTAATCCTAGCCAGCAATTAAACATCACAGAGCTGCTCACTCACTTCCCCCCACACACACACCTTGGTGGGATGGGGGAGAGAATCAGAAGAGTAAAAGTGAGAAAACTCATGGGTTGAGATAAAGACAGTTTAATAGGTAGAGCAAAAGCAATGCACACAAACAAAGCAAAACAAGGAATTCATTCACCATTTTCCATCGGCAAGCAGGTGTTCAGTCATCTCCAGGAAAGCAGGGCTCCATCACGCGTAATGGTTACTTAGGAAGATAAACACCATAACTTTGAATGTCTTCCCCTTCCTTCTTATTCCCCCAGCTTTATATGCTGAGCATGACATCATATGGTATGGAATATCCCTTTGGTCAGTTGCGGTCAGCTGTCCCAGCTACATCCCCTCCCAACTTCCTGTGCCCCCCAGCCTACTTACTGGCAGGGTGGTGTGAGGAGCAGAAAAGGCCTTGACTCTGTGTAAGCACTGCTCAGCAATAATGAAAACATCCCTGTATTATCAACACTGTTCTCAGCACAAATCAAAAACGTAGCCCCATATTAGCTACTATGAAGAAAATTAACTCTATCCCAGCCAAACCCAGCACGTTCTCCACCCCTTATTCCATACCATTTACGTCATGCTCAGGTCCTACACTCTCCAATACAACCTCATTAACCACCCCCCCCTTCCCATTCTTTGATATAATACACAGATATCATTCTGTTAGTCTATGGACCACCCCTACAAAATGTCTTTAAAATGTCCACAAAATGTCCATTGAGTTTCTTTAGTCCATGACTTTGTGCTCCATCTGTTATGGTGGTCACTTAGGACAGGAGAGGTGGTGTCTTGCATGGAGTTATTGGGCACCAAAGCCACGTCAGGTTGTGTCACTGCTGCACTTGCACTGCTTCTTGTCCTCCATTGGTTCAGGTGGTTCCTGCTATAATAATTCCTACAACATGCAACTCAAATAATAAATTGCAACAATTTAAAGGTATTTCCATTACAATCTCCACCCCTGGGCCCTTTGGGCCAGGTTATAGGGTTTAACATTGAAATGAACTCCTCTCCTTGCCCCTGCTCCAGCTTGGACTTATCCACAGACTGCAGCCCCTGAGGTTTGTACGTGCTCCAAGTGGAGCCTTATCTATGCACCTCAGTCTCTTTAGGGGTATAACTCCTGTGACATACATTTATCCACAGCCACAGTCACTTTGAGGTGCACCTGTTCCAGCCTGGCCTTACCCACAGGCCACAATGCCTTCAGAGATACACCTACTCCAGAGTGGCCTTACCCACAGCCACAGTCCCTTCAGAAGTAAACCTGCTCCAACATGGCCTTACCCATGGCTGCAGTCCCTCCAAGGGCGTACCTGGTCTAGATCAAAACCATTTTTTAGCTTTCCTTAATATTTGATTGTTCCTTCTCCAAGAAGGCCACCCTTCATAGCATTGTTCTAGCCTTCTAGTAGTATTTCTGAACTCAAGTGCCTGATTGTCTATATTGTATTGAACTTTCTACTGTTACTTACAGCACTATAGCCCGTTACCAGATAAGAACATCTGTCATAAGATGGGACAACAGACCTTTTGTGTGGTTTTCACATGGCATGTCCCACCAGTTTGTGCAGTGGGAGGTCTGAAAATCTTTGTTCTTCTGTCTGGGAGTGAGGGAGTCCATCATTTTACAATCTCTGTGTTATTAAACAAAACTTCATCTAGAAGAGACTTTCTCATTCTTCCTATCCTCCCTCTCCCAACCCCCAAGAAACATTAATACTTCATAGTGTTTGGCAGTTGGACATAGGCTTGCTAACACATGCCTATTTTCATACAATCCACGTATTTGGCAACTTTCAGAAAATGTACATGAGTATTTGGGAATATCATTCTTAGTGAAAAATGATGGCTCCCTCTGGCTTGGTGTTCAGTCCCTGGCAGTGGCCATAAATGGCAAAGCACTTACTGATGCGTCCCCCATTTTGCCCTCAGCTGATTCAGGTCTTCGTGACCCTGAGGTTGTGGATCTTTGTTTTAATAGCCCCTAATTGATAATGACAAAAAGTTTAGAAGGGTTAGACAAATTAATGTAAGGAGAAGAAAAAAAAACCAAATACATACCCAATGTCTTGTGCCAGCGAGCATCTTGTTTAGTGGGGAGGGGTAAAAAAAAAAAAAAAAGGAAAAAATAAAGACACCTTTTTTTTTTTAAGACAACTTCATTCAATCTCTTTCAGCTCAAACTGAGAAATTGCAAACAATCATTGCCTAGTCACTTTGTCTGTGCCTCTTGTGATGTTTATTGCCTTCTCTCTGCCACCTCTTCCTTTATGAAAAATCCTATTGAATCACTCCTTGAACAGAAGCTGTGCAACCTTTGCTACTCCTTATTGCCTTCCTGCCATGATGTTTTTCTAATTCTGTTATATCCTTGTTGAGAGAGGACACCAGAACCGCACAGATGATTTGAGATGTGACTGCACAGTGGATTTATACAGTGTCATGGCAATGTTTTCTGGTCTGTTCGCTTTTCCTCTCATTCTTAACATTGTCTGCTTGTTTGATCACTCTGAGGTGGCATGTTTACAGAACTAGCTAAAATAGCTCCAAGATCCTGTTCCTTAATGGTAACAGCGAGCATACAGTCACCGTGAGATGAAGGGATGGCTTGTTTTTCACCACACTGAATTTAATTTGCTATTTTATTATGTTTAGGTGTTACCATTACAAACTTATTTCACAAGTCTTTACAACTGCATTTTGGTTTTTCTACCTCTCAATTCAGTGCTGCCAGCAAGTCGTGTTTGTGATGAACTGTCTTTGTCATCACTATTTACCTTCACCTCCAAATCTCATATGTGCATGGCAAGCAGCCAGACCTGCCACGTCAGTGGTGAACTCCTACCTTGTCCTCTCTATACTGTATGTAGCTGAACTTCAACCCACAGCGGCACAGGGAAAAAAAAAACTTAAAAACGTAATTCAATTGAACTTTCAATCGCATAAACTTGAAGCAAAGAAAATGAGTTTAAGGCACTATGTTTTAATAGGAACCTATCGGAAAGGGAAAAGAGTAACATGACCATGGGGAGTTCATCCTACCACCCTGCCGTGCATTTAATACTCTTTTGTAGTACTATAATGCTCTGAAACAACATATCTGCATGGGACCTCAGCTGGGCTTGGGCTTTGTCTCTGTCCCTTTAAAAACCTTGTGAACATCTCTTCTTAGTCTAAAACTCTCATTAATATGAAGTCTCCAGGAGTGGTAGAGTTCTGGGGTGGGTTTTTTTGTTGTTGTTGGTTGGTACACTGGTTATTTTTTGTTTGTTTAAGATTTTTTTTTTAAGTGGCTTTGAAATGACTGCAGCTACCCAAACAGCTAACTTTTCATTGGGATTTCATTTTAGTATAAAGCTATTGATATAGATGATACACTACAGAGATGAGTGTGAGTGGCAAAAAGAAAAGAATCTGCTCATGCAGATGAGCGAATTGGAAGGAGGAATAAAAAAAGAAAAAAGCAGTGACAGAGGAAGATTTGAATGGTGCAGCTGAACTATGTCTGCTTGGCACAGGGGAAGGAGATAAAAATAATTCCTTTCCCTAATTAGCAATAACACAGTTCACTGTTACAAACAGGAAAACTTTAACTCCTTACTGGTACAAACCATGCAGTCTGGTTTCTTTCTCACCTATTGTGTTACAGTTAGAAAGACCCAACCAGCTTTCACAGACAACAGCTGGTCCAGCTATTTGACATCATTACAGACTTTCTAGCCTTTGATGCATATTTCTGTTTTGATTAGGACCACCTATTCCTGCTCACTAAGTTTGTGAATAGTCACCAAAGGGTTAATTTACATCTTAACACAAATGAAAGGACGGAAATTTCTAATGGGAGAATGGGAAACAATAATGGTTTTTGTTTTCTGATCACTTACTTCTTGTGCTTAGAAAGCAAAACTTACATCTCTAGTTGGGAAGGATTAGTTGCTTTCACATCTCGTTAGGGTGTTTTGATTTCATACACCATCAAAATGCTATAATGACTGGTTTGCAAAACCTTCCAGAGAAAGGTATTCGTATATACATCCATTACAGGCACCATTTTTGGGAAGGAAAGAGAAAAAAAAACCTGAACAAACAAACAACAAAACAAAACAAAACAAAACAAAACAACAACCAAATCTTGAGTTTGAAAGGGTTTCTTCTGGGACTAATTTACAATTCTACTAATTAATCTATTCAAGTAATACACACAGATGGTGGGAGAACTATACAAAGATAATGGATCAACTAGTAAGGGGGGAGCTGTTTTAAAAGAAAAGGCAACCTTAACATTTGTATCTAATCGATACTGAAGTTAAAAGTCAGCTAAGCCTTATGTCCCTAGCCAAATGACTGAGCATAAGTGTATTTTTATATGGCTTTTTAATGTTAAGTGACAATGAAAGGCAGCCACTTAAAAGTATTTGACATTCATAAGCATCCGAAAGACTTTCTGTCATCTTCTATTTATTCATTCACTAGACTAGAGAAGGCTATATTGCTTTGTTTTTTCCCTTTCTTTCAGGGCAGCAGTCAATGCATCTGTGTCAAACCTTAGCTCTTCTCATCTATGCTTCATGGTGTCCATATCCCTTGCTCCTTTCTCTTTACTGTCACCAAACAGATTTTGTGTGCCCATTAACAGCAAGGAGTGCTGCGTCTGGAATTTCCAACTCCCAGTCTGAAAGGATTAAAGGGATGCTGAGAATGCTCCTGCCCCTCCTGAAGTCAGTAGCACAACCCTTTTCAGCAGAAGCAGAATCAGTTTGAGTGCCAATCAAAAACTGTCGGGAAAAAATACCCAACTTAATTTTAAGTGCCTCATTTTATACATTAGCTTTAAGAGTATTCTGGGTACTTTTCTGACCTAACACAGGAAGCTTTTAATTCAAGAAATGCTGATAGTGTTCTTCTATACCTTGAATTTTAGCCGGTGTGTGCTTCCTTTGTATATTCAGGTTTGCATGCGAAATGTATTCAGGTTGCCTGTAACATTCAGAATAGGGCATAGGAATGGGCTTTTTTGAAAATAAAGGAAACAGTCCTCTTTCTTAAAAATGTTTCATACAATCGGTTCTGATGTTTAATTAAGTCTGTCCAACAGCATTTAGGCAGCTAAGCTACTAAGTTAATAGTGTTGGAAGAATTTGAAGATTTTGCCATAAGGAAATAAAAATAGGTTATTTTGAAATGGAGAGTGTTTTTAAAAAAAAAAAAAACATTCAGGAAAAACAACAGAAAACTTTCTGAAGTGTTCTAAATAATGTAACTGGCACACTAAACAAAAACACCCTTTGCACTCTTACCCATAACCAAATAAAAAGGCTTCTGCAAGTCAATATGTTTTTACCCTTTTTAATTTGGTCTTCTGAAAAACTTAAGATTTAGAATTCCTATCTGTCTGCCCCTGTTAATGATTAGTACATTGTCTAATTTTAACTGTGTTGCAGAGAGGAACCGTTTTAAGGACACTCCTTGTCCCTAAAAGTTTCAAGCAATTGCACAGAGTCCCACAAGTGTCCCTCTCACGGGAAGACTGCAGTGGGAACTTCAGTTTTATTAGCCCCTAGAGAATTAGTACCTGAAAGCTTTGGAGGTATGAGTCAACCACAAGAGAAAGATTGAACTTCCCTTTGTGCCTTACTAGGTGAAAGAACCCAAACACAGTACACAAAAGCACAAGAAACGGAGCTACACAAGGTCTGCCGTGTGCTGCTGCTCTTGTGAGGGGTATTTTAGGATTTGGGATTCTTGTTTATTCTTTTTTGTTAAAGAGATAAATATTTCAGCAGTTTACTAGCTGGCACTAGAGAAAGGGAGGCCAGGTGTCATCTGTTCTCTAGTGTGGGGTTTTTTCCTCTTCTGTCAGAAGAAGAGAAAATTGAAGTTCTGTGGGATTCCTTAGCCAGTGTCTGTGGAGAACTGTGTTGCTGTCCCACTTTTCTTGCTGTTTCCTTTTAGAGGTTGTCATAACAGAAATCTTCTCTTCTCATTCGGAAGAAAGAGAAAGCACAGCCAGGGCTATTCAACTGCAGGATTGCACAAGCAGGCAAATACAGGTGACACTGATCGAGGACGCAGGGGACAGGGATATTCAAGTAATCTATGTGCACCTCCTGTCGTACAGAGTTGCAGAGTCTCAGGAATCGCTGTGCAATAATGCATCTAAGTGCCTCACTCCTGAGGTGGACAGGAGCTAATGCTTCAAGAGAAAGAGTAGGAAAACCAATAGGTGTTCTTCCAGCTCATGCAACAGAAGTTGGAAAAATTCCTGCGTATAACGATGCTTCCTTTGGAATGAGTCATGTTAGTGTTTCGACTGTGAGGTTAATATTACAAGCAACATAGTGACAGCCAGAGTCATGCTTTCTTACTAACCTCTGCATTTCAGCATTTACAGTGTGCGTGACATCCCCATTTGAAAGCACACAAAGCATAATTTAGCAACACACAGCAGGTTAGTTAAGACCCACATAACCAAATTGTGTAAGCAGAGAGACTTTGCTTATGTAGCAAGCACTGTACATGCTTGCACTTAAATTCTGACTTGTATATTTAATTTCAGCCTCAGTCTAAACATACTGCTTTGGACCCAGGAAAACCAGGAGCTTAACAATAGAGGTGCTACTGATGACACTGCTGCAGTTGCAAATGATGCCATTTTAATACTTAGCTGATATTCAGGAGCTTTCAGTCTTGGGTTGAAGAGATTTGATTGAAAATCAGATACAGGCATATATGGAGAATTCCAGGTTCCCCAGTTGCCTTGAAGTTAAGTGGAGTGGGCACTTGATTATTATGAAGGCTAGAATTGGATTGAAGAATCATACTTAAAGGTGTAATAGAGCTCAGAAAGTGTCAGACCTTGGAAGTACCTAGCCCTTGATTGTAGCAGCTGGAAGTGATTTAACAAGTACTTGAGGTGACAGAATCAAATGCTTTATGTGATGAATGGGCTGTTTCAATATAGCAAATGATTTTGCTCTTTAAAAATCAGAATTAAACAGTTTGTTTTTTGTGAGGAGTGAGATCACGGAGCAATGAAGTATATGTGTGCACGTGCCCAGAGATACAGCATTTCATGTTAATTTTGTCTTTATAATAATAATATGTTCACTTATTTTTGAATTTACTGCTATGCACTGGTCCTTCTTCTGGCAGAGAGAAGAGTGAGTGTGTATTTTTCTGCATGATGGCGTCCTAAGAAGTTGAAATAACATGAGCTAAGTAGAACCAGCTCTTTTCCTTAGTGACTTATAAGATGAAATATATATTTGCTAAATAATGTTATCAGCCAAATTCAAGCGGCAAATAACTTCCAATATCTGTCACATACCCAGTTGCCAAATATTGCTATTTGGATGAATATATACAGAATTGGATGCAAAGTTGGGAGGAGATTCCTCGGATTCATGCAAGGGGGGTTTTGTCCAAGTAGTGCCCTGTCTTAGATTCAGTCATCTGGCTCACTTAACAGTGTTGTACATATAATTCAGGCATCCTGTCTTAAAAGAAGTTCCACTCCTCTTGGCACTCCCACAACACGGCAGAAAGTTTTATTCTTCCATTCACTGTGGCTAAGAATTCAGTCCTTATCTTCCCTATTACAGAAAAAGAAAATCCCACACACCCTAACCTTCCTATAAAATGAAGTCAAACTTGAACCTGATCCTATAGCTGTTCAGTGAGCAGAACAGTCAATTATAATATTAAGTTCTCTTGCATTTTTGTATAGGAAAAGAAAAGTGCAGAGAAGAAATTTAATGTTTATTTTTGGTCTTGGTGCTAGTCAGAATTACTTGGGCTATTCCTGAGGTTCAGTTTTGAATGTGCTGAATAACGGACACAGCCAGTCTCAAGGGAAAAACAGAAGAGAAATTTCATTTTTAGGATCAATGCTTTAACATAACAACTCCAGGAATACCTTTGGATGTCAAGGATGACTTTGTATTGAAGTGGAACCACACAGGCATGATTTGTTCACTGCCCTTGGTGATTTGTGATCCGATGTGGGATCTAAGAGGGTTGCAGAAGGCTATAGGTTCTTGTAGGGCACATGACTATGATTGCTTTAGGGATAACCAGTTGGCAGTAAATGATCTTCATGTCCCCTTTTGCTTCCAGTAGTCACCAATGAGACAGATGCTGATCTTTGAGCAGACTCTGAGCTTCAGCATTTGGATGGATCCAGCCAGGGCTCACAAATGTTTGGTATCGTCTCTCTTGCTTGCATCTTTTGCATTGTGTATTGACTGCTGAACTGAGCATCACTGAGCAGAGACCGTAAATTTCTGCAGATTCAAGGTTTTCAAAGTCACTACTGATGTGCCTCTGATTTGACTGTTCCCCAAATCAAGTATATAGAGAAACAATGTTCCTCTTTAGATCATGCAATACCTCTTGATCCCTGGTCTACCATGCTCAGAACTCTCTAGTGTTTTCTTCTCTTGTATGTTGGACAGCCCCGTATCTGTGCACAGAGGGGAAAAGTCTGGCACATCAGGTTGGTAGTGCAAAGCCTTCAGTCCTGCACTGGAACACCCCTCCACACAGCATCTTCCTTTTTCTCCAAAAGAAGACAACACCACTGCTTCTGTCTGGCTTCACATCCCAAACATGCCTGGTATGCAAGGAAAAGCTGTACATTTCCAAGCATAAAGCCAATACAGTTCCCAAAACTGGAGATACAAATACAGCAGAATATCTTCTAAACAATGAGATATCGTTGAATAATCAAGGATAGAAGGAATTTCACCAAGTCCAAACCCCTCCTCAGGGAAGAGTGAACTTCAGCATTAGGTCAAAGTTAGATTCAGCAATACAAACAGGTTGGGCCACATTGATGCTAGGAAACTGTTCAGTTTAAGCTAATGAAATGCCATTAGCGGTGGTATATTCATAGGTGCTGCCTTTCAGTATCTGAAAAACATATGTCATTACACTTCCCCCAGAACTAAAAAACAGGTTTGAAATGAACCTTTTTTTTTCTTCAGAGATATTTGCATAATTACACAGAGTGTGAGTGTTAATGAAGAGCTAGTAATAAAACTGGATGAATTAGCATGACTGAGTGACTTAACGCAATCCTGTTGATCATACAGTTAGGGGTGGCTTGCATTTTGCCAGACCGTTTTTTTAGTAATCTCTTGCAATTGCACATTTGAATTTGAACTTTCATTAATTATAGCTTTATTTCATGAACATGAAACTTCATTGACTTAAGTGTTTACATCAGTAGAACACCTATTCTAAAATATGTGCACCTGACAAAATTGTTAATGAACACCTCACCACCACCCCCAACATGAGTACATTTTGGAGTCACTCCAGTTAAGGGAAGCTACATTTTCCTTTCTTTTAAGACATAGTATGCTTTTTTGTATGCTGTTAAGTGGCAGGCTAAATTCTTTTTTCTTTCAAAATTAGAAATAGCAAAAAAGCATGTAATCTCGGGAAGACAAAAATGGCTGTAGAAGCAGGACAGTCCTTTAATAACATTATCCCTCTTCCATCTCCTTGTCTCCAAGGTCTGTTACTGGTCTGTAGCTGGGTTGGTTACCTCACCTCTGATACAGTCAGGTAGGTGAGGTGTGCAAGAACATGTAGGAACAGCTGAAAAGGCTAAGTTGTAGCTAAGCCAAATCACTTTCTGTTGAAGAGGAACCATCGGTGGGTTTTGTGCTTCTGACTCTATTAAGGAGGTGATCACTGTAAGGTATTAAGTGCCAGATTTAGGCAGAAGTAATGTCTTAAACAATCACAGCAGGAATATAGCTACCAAATCAGCTGGGCACCTATGGTTTTAGTTCTTAGGTACACTTAAACCCCATTGTTTTCAGTGGAGCTTGATTGTGGGGCTCATAATCTCACCAAAAGTCAATGTTGTGTCCCTTTACCTGCTTAAATATGACTGAAAATATCACAAAGCTCCAGTGTGTATCATTACATGATGAAATAACTTAGATTTATTCTTCCCCTCCCTTTGGGCACCCTCAAAAAGCTTGCCCTTAAGCTAATAATGGCAGCTGGGACAGGGGGAAAAAGGTGATTTTGTTATGATATGTTTGAAATCTCTGTTGTCGTAATCATTTTGGCAGAGAAAAGCTAGAAGTTTCAATATCAAGTTTTCATGAAGGACGTCTTTGCTCAGAAATTTTGCCTATGTTATTTCAGTCAGAAATGAGGTTTTCTGATACAGTTTTCCTACTCTACATATTTGAGATTCCTCATATTGTCCCATTTATAAGACTGGGACACTAAGATCATCGGTCACTGAAGCTAACTGCTAAATATTCAGTTACAAAGAAAAATGGTAAAACTTAACATTGAAAGCATTCCTTACCTGTTCCCATTCTGCATCCAAAGATGGAAAAGGCAAGGATATATGTAGCAGCTTTGGCATTTATTAAATTAAGTGACAATGATAATTTAACACAGTGTGTGTGTGTGTGTGTGTGTGTGTGTGTATATAATTCTTCAGTAGAACAGAAGACAGAGATTTGGGGTAATCAATGTGACCTGGTATATGATTTCATTAATGAATATGGAAGGTAAGCTTATAGCTCATGGGTGATTTCAGGTGAAAACCTTCATAGGTGTATAGGAAGAAAATTGGAATTGCACTCCAGAGTTTAACAGCCAGAAATATGTATATTATGGTACATACAGCCTGTGAGATTAATACTGTCAGAAAGTCACATGCAAGGGTGAAGCCAGTTTGAAGTGAAGTTGAAATAAAGTTGGCAGGCCATATATTTTTTTGACAGCAAAATAAATAAAACATTTTGTACGGTTAATGCACTGTAAAATAGCCAAGTCCATACTGAATACCAGGAATTAAGAGATTCCCTTCTGCCTAGTCAAGTGTATCTGAGAACTCATAAAGTGTTATTTGTAGAAACAGATAAGCCAAGCTGGTTTAGGAATACTCAGGTCTCTAAGAAAATAGATGAAGGGCATCCCAGTTCAAAGCAGGGTATCCTCATTTAAAGCTCTGCTAATCAACTACACAGGCATTCTGCCCCAAAGCAGACACACAGCTCTCTACATTAAAAAACAGGACATCCCTAGTATTTTCTTCTGGGTTTTTGAGCCAAACTTCGTGTCTTTTTCCACCTATTACAAATCTATGCCAATAAATTACCATAATATTGCAATTCTTGAAGACTCTTGTGTCAAACACAAATATGGAAAGAATATGGAGGGGGAGGGAGGGGGGAGGCGGTGGAGATAACAGGGTTTAAGTTTATGAATTTATCCAGGGACAATAGGTCTGTTTTAACAATGGAAAATCTAGGAGTCATTTTTTTCTCCCTGTGAATATGTGTCCATCTTGAGTTTATGAGTTATTTCTACAAAATAATTTTGATTGCTAACATGTAGCTATATCCTCATAGATCTTTCAACTGTTACTACTTGTACTAAAGATTATTATTTACCTCAATATTTTTATTCGCAGTGCAGCCTTTTTCCTACCCTTTCATTTTGTCATATAACTAGCAATACTCTTGACTTGTATCATTAAATGTATATAATAAGCAGTAAGGAGTCACTGCAAACAATTAACAAAATTCTTAAAATTGTCCTCTCTTGAAATGATTTGCCCAACAAAATTTGAAGGGCACTAAGCAAAGTCAGAGTGGCATTTCTATGGGTGCTTCTTCCCATTAAGCACCAGAAGAATTTTGCCTCTCACATTCCGGCCTTGTTCCCCCTCCCAAGATGGAGACTTCCACTGAAGTCTTACAAACATCACACTGACCAAAGAAAGCTTACAGAAACAGACAGTGACATTTCACAATGCTATTTGCCTGTGACTGGGTCAGCTGGTAAAAAAATCATTGATGTATCTGGAACAAAACCACCACAACAACAACAGAGAGCTTTTGTTATGGAAATAGGGTAGGACATAATTGGCAAAAATTGAAAATGCTAAATTTTAGAGGATGGAACAGGCCCTGAGTGATGAGCAGATTTGGCAGCTAGGTGTATTTATGAATTTCTTCACAGCTCCACAAAATTCAGGCTAAGAGTTTCAATTCAGGCACATTTATGGAGAACATTCATCAGAAAGCAATATGCTGCAGGACCCTCTAATTTCTCCTGTACATGAAAAAATCTCCTTTGCTGCTTAGAGCTTCTGCCTAAAAGCCTTTCAATGTCTTAACCTTTGAAACTAGTCTTTCCAGTTGTCTTCCACAGGCCAAATTATAGCCCTGCAGCTCACGGCTGGCAGGGGTGCTATATACCAGTCCGTTGTCTCCTGCAGCTAGGCGCATCCGGTGCCGGAGTGGCATGGAGGGAAACGTAGGTACTCTAAAGTACGGTGCCCCCAGCAATGCCCTGAGAGATGGGTTAAGAGCAGCTCCGGTTATCTGTGCAAAAATGGCGTGCTATTTTCTCTGACGCTCGCTGCTTTGATCTTGCTTATCAGCCTGCGAATGAAGCACATGTTGCTAAGCTCCTCCAATGCTCTCCTACCCTTTTGTGTTTCCTGGTATTTGCCTTAAACTAGTTGCCTCTTGCTGATGAGGAAGTTACCTGTCTCTAGTAAACTTATACAGGGACAGCCGTGTCTTACGGCATCTTGACTTCTGCTTTTCCATCTGAGAATTCAGCAGCCGTCATATTTGGTTTTTCCCCTTTAACAAAGCCAACATTGATCTTGCAGATCATGCACACTGCACTGTCAGACAAGATAGATAATGACTTGAACTGCAGCAAATGGGACTATATGACATCACACTTTTGTGAGCAGACAAATCTGTAATCTTATTTAGCTTGACAGGTATAAAGGGCATTTCAAAAACTGATTATATCTGCTGTGATTTTAAGAAGGTCTGGGATATGACTGAAACATCCTCACCCAACCTATTCCCCAGGGAACAAACTCTTCAAAAGAATAATGCAATACCGCTTATTTGGGGCACTAAAACACAGATTTAGCCTTTTTTTCCACATTGCGGAAAAGATATAATATTACCCCTATGAAGACTCCGACGGTGAGAGTGAGGTGTTCAAAACTGAATCTCCAACAAATCTGGGAAGTTGTGTCTGCAACCAAGCTTTGCAAATCCATGTGAAAGAAAAAGCTGAACACGAAAAACATCTGAACTGTTTAGTGAAAATGTGGATCTGTGCTGATTTTGCAGATCCATCTCATATTGTGAAAGCCCCATCGCCAGCTGGGGATAAGATTCATAAGCATTTTCTGAAGTTTCCATTAATAGTCCTACGAAAACCAGCTGTGACAGCCTTGCAGTGCGGCGTCAATCAAGGTCAATATGTGTAACAGCACCTACCTGCAGGGCCCCACCTTAGGCAGTGGGATGCACGGACCTCAGCCTCATCCTTAATCTCACAGAGGAAGGATTTTGGTAGCACCTGGACTGTCATGGCTGCCTGGCTGCACCAGGGGGGAAAGGCCTGTGAAAGGCAATGCTGAAATCCAAGCTGGTTTTCCTGAAACTTGGATACCTCTCTAAAACCCAGGGTTAGCAGCTGTGGGGCTGGGATACACAAATCCGCTTCTGCACTTAGATGTTGAAATAGTCTCTTCACATGTGGATGGCATGTTCAGTTTTTTCCTTTTAAAGCCTGTCTGGCATAGGTGCTCATCATTTACACAGGGGACTCATATTTAGGGAACTCACAGAGGCAAAAGGGCTTTGTTACAGGGAGGGGCAGGTCTGCTGCTGCCCTTATCCCACAAAGTGCCCTAAGCAGCTGGCCACAGGCGCCTCCGCTTCTCTCCCCAGAGCTGTACCCCTGGGAAGGAGGCCAAACCAAAGGCAAGCAAGCAGAGGGAGTGGTCCTCAGCTGAGGGATGAGGGACTCATAAGGACTGCCCTGGGACACACACCCAAATTCCAGTTTATGTAGGATTCGAGGCTGAGCTCAGCCTTGCTCTTCAATCCTGTCGCTGAGCCACCCAAGTATGTTTCCTTTTGTTCAGCCCAAAGGTACTAAGACAAGGTCCTCTGTTGGAAAATGAAAAAGTTTTATTTCTCACTCCATTAGCATCACAACACAGTTTTCTGAAGAGTAATACTGAGACAATCTCTCAGTGAATTAAGCACAGCTTGCATGTTTCACCCTAGCCTCAAGAGTATTTTGTCATGGGAAGGTGAAATATTTTTTTAATAAGTCATAAACCATTAGAAAGTGTGATCTGTCATACTGATAAATTTCTAGAGGTGTCTCTATGGCTGAAATTACAATCCTTTAATCTCTGGTTTCTAGTGTAATCTTTACAAAGGCAATTCTGTTGTAAATATTTTTGTTAATTCCTCCCTCCTGGCTCTTGGTATTATCTATGTGCCCACTTCTGGTCTCACTGAGATGAATGGAAATATTTTACTGATTTTACTGATTATCTCGGTGAGGACTGTGTATGGGTATGGCTTCCTATTATGTCCTGTTGGAACATAATGATTTTGCTAATTGTCATAATATAAATTTTAAGTCTGCATAGTGTGAATATTAGTGAACTGATAAACTTCCTATACAAGAGATGCATCTTGTCTATATAATGCACCTTGAGGTACACATGCAGGGGGAAACTAGGCTTGATTTCACAGAGTTTTGGGGTTTGTCCCATAGGACTCTTCCTTCTATTTCTCCTTTTGTTTCATGAAGTAGGGAGGGTTCCTTGGGCGGATCAGGTCCATATACTTAAACATATTTCAGCGAAGAGCACTGCCACTTAGTAGTCACTTCTCATCTGAACAGTCTAGAAGCAAAGGAAAAGCAAAGCAAGTGTCAGGTCTCTGCTGCAAAAGAACAAGTTGCTGCTGCTGGAGTCCTGGCGCAACATATCTTTGACAGAAGGGTGTGATTCAACCTCTGAAAAACAATCTTGACAAGTAAGCTCTTAAGTCTGCCTGTGCGTATGACAGAAATTGAAATATCAGTCCTTGAAGAGCTGGACTTGTACTCTATTGGCCCAGTGATTATTGCTACGTGTTAGAATTGCTTTTAACAGAGAAGTGAGTTAAAAAAAAAAAGGAAAAAAAAAAAAAGACCATGAAGAATATGTATGATATTTGTAAGAAACCACAACTTTGAAAAAAATGTTTATTACTGAAAGCTGTTCCCTGCAACTTCACTTCTTATCTTCATTATTTTGTAAGCTCTGAACAAGGGGCAGCTTTGAATGCAAAATCATACAGCACTTACTGTATTGTTTGAAACATTCTCAGTCACTTGGTAATTGTAAAAGGACAAACAAAAAACAGATTGGAAGTGGAAAATCCCATTTTACTACAACCAGATTTTTTTAGTGACTGTTAATTTTGCATACGGGAAAGAGATTATATAACGGTATTCAGACCAGCGCAGTTTAACGTCTTTGTTGGCGACATGGATGTTGAGATTGAGTGCACCCTCAGCAAGTTTGCTGATGACACCAAGCTGTGTGGTGTGCTCAACATGCTGGACAGGAGGGATGCCACCCAGAGGGACCTGGACAGGCTTGAGAGGTGGTCCCATGCCAACCTCATTAAGTTCAACAAGGCCAAGTGCAAGGTCCTGCATATGGGTCAGGGCAATCCCAAGCACAAATACAGGCTGGGCGGAGAATGGATTGAGAACAGCCCTGAGGAGAAGGACTTGAGGGTGTTGGCTGACGAGATCAACATGAGCTGGCAATGTGCGCTGGCAGCCCAGAAAGCCAACTGCATCCTGGGCTGCCTCAAAAGAACTGTGGCCAGCAGGTCACGGGGGATGAGTCTGCCTCTCTACTCCACTCTGGTGAAGTCCCATCTGGAGTACTGTGTCCAGCTCTGGGGTCCTCAACATAAGGATATGGACCTGTTGGAGTGAGTCCAGAGGAGAGCCACAAAGATGATCAGAGGGCTGGACCGGCTGAGAGAGTTGGGGTTGTTCAGCCTGGAGAAGAGAAGGCTCAGCAGATACCTTATAGCAGCCTTCCAGTACCTCAAGGGGGCCTACAGGAAAGATGGGGAGGGACTCTTTATCAGGGAGTGCAGTGATAGGACAAGGGGTAATGATTTTAAACTGAAAGAGGGTAGATTTAGATCAGATATTAGGAAGACATTCTTTACTGTCAGGGTGGTGAAACCCTGCAACATGTTGCCCAGGGAAGCTGTGGATGCCCAGTCCCTGGAAGTGTTCAAGGCCAGGTTGGATGGAGCTTTGAGCAACCAGGTCTAGTGGGAGGTGTCCTTGCCCATGGCAAGGGGGTTGGAACTAGATGATCTTTAAGGTCCCTTAAAACCCAAACCATTCTATAGTTCTATGATCTTAAAAATAAGAATCTTTTCTGCCCTTTAAGAAAAAAAAACCTCATTAAGGGGGGAAAAAAAGAAAAGACAACATTACTTCTTATTCCAAAAGGAAGTCTGTAAAATGGATAATGAAAAATCAAACCCACAAAATAGTCTTAAGCATTTGTAGTGTCCCTTCTTGTGGGGAAAATAACCTATTGTGTTAATACTAACAATGAATAATCATAGAATCATAGAATTGTTTAGGTTGGAAAAGACCTTTAAGATCATCTAGTCCAACCATTGACCCTACTCTGCCAGGTCTGCCACTAAACCATGTCTCTAAGCACCACATCTACACGACTTTTAAACACATCTAGGGATGGTGACTCAACCACCTCCCTGGGCAGCCTGTTCCAATGTTTGATAACTCTTTCAGTGAAATTTTTTTTCCTAATGCCTAGCCTAAACCTCCCCTGGTGCAACTTGAACCCATTTCCTATTGTCCTATCGCTAGTTACTTGGGAGAAGAGACCAGCTCCCATCTCACCTCCTTTCAGGTAGTTGTAAAGAGCAATAAGGTCTCCTCTCAACCTTCTCTTCTCCAGACTAAACAATCCTAGTTCCCTCAGCCGCTCCTCATAAGACATGTTCTCCAGACCCCTCACCAGCTTTGTTGCCCTTCTCTGGACACGCTCCAGCACCTCAATGTCCCTCCTATACTGTGGCGCCCAAAACTGAACACAGTACTCAAGCTGCGGCCTCACCAGCGCTGAGTACAGGGACATGATCACTTCCCTACTCCTGCTGGCCACACTATTCTTGATACAGGCCAAGATCATGTTAACATCCATATTCATTCACATTCTCCTTGACCTTATTCTGGCAAAAGCCTCTTGATTCCAGTAAGAATTTTCAATTGGAAGGAAATTTAAGCACAGTCTGCATTATTTTAGTGATCAGGTCTTAGGTAACTTAGATGGGCAGAAGAAGAGAGGAAAAATTGCCTTACCTGGGTGTGAATGAAGCTCAATAGTCTTTCCTAGAATTTGTGTGCATTATGTGCACTTTATTTCAAACACTGAAATTGATGCTAGCTAGTAAACCAAACAATACAAGGTCTTTAAAAGATTGTCCTTAAGTACTCCAGTAGCTTTCTAAATAATTTCTTCATTTATTTTTATCTTAGCAAAGGCCTAAATAATTTCCCTTCTTTACTTCTTTGGTCCTTCATGGGTGGTGGTATTATTATTATTATTATTATTATTATTATTATTATTATTATTATTATTATTAAGCAAACGTGATCTCCTACATAAAATTTCAAGTCAAAATAATCTGATTTTAACTTATATATCTGTAGTTTTCATAACTGAAGTTCATGGCCAGTGCCTAAATCTTGATCAGCAGTCACGTTATTAGTCTTTGTGGAGGAGAGGTTGTTTTACTCACTCATTATTTATGTTGGAGCAGGGTAGGCCTTGTGCTTCACAAGCATGTAACTGATGGGCTTAGTTTCCAAAAGAAGCTTCTGAACCCTCTTTTGTTTTTTGGATTTTTTAAAGAAAAAAACCCCAAACATTATGGGAAAGATGTGCGTGCCTTAGGCTACCCCTCAGCCCAGCCTGTTTTACCCCTTAACAAAATTACTTCGGTTTTCCAGAGTGTTTCTGGAAGAGACTGAGTTTCTACCAAAGAATGTCAAATTCCTTCACAACTTGTCAAGTGACACACTGTGACAACAGTACTTTTTGCTCCTGTGCCTCTTCTTTCCAAATGTTAATTAAATACTCCCCATGAGAAAGTTTCAGTTAACAGGCTTACAATGAAAAGATTTTCACATAAGTCTGTAGTCAAGCATGAATTTTTTTTAAGTATACAAACATTTTGATCTAAAATAAGACAAACAGCTGCCCTACTTGACTTATTTTGCCCATCACTTCCTTGGTTCAGAAAATGAGAATTACTTTTTTTTTCAGATTTACAAGTTATTTTCCAAGTCAACAGTGCCAGCAACTTCCTAATTCTATATGAAACTGGCTGTTTCTGCTTCCAGGGGAGGGATTAACACAGTACAAATGTGTGGATCTGTAATATAATGGGTCTAAACACATTTCCCTCTGAAGCCCTTGATGCAAAAACATGGCACGCTTCTGATTTGTATCCTCTGAATGACGAGCCCCTTGTGATGATTCTCCTTCTCTGAGCAGAAAGTCACTGAAGTCACTACGTGGCAGAGACCAACATGTATGCTTAATTTTGCACCATGCATAGTATTATCGCAATCATGAGGACACTTGCCCAAAACTTCACAGGCACTGAGCCACAAAAGGAAAGTTTCTTATAACAATTAAGGATGAGGAAACATGACAAAACGCCAGAGAAAGACAGGAACAAATAGTCTCGAGTCAAACTCCTTAACAGTTAGGAGTCTGATATGCCTTACTTGGTTAAAAAGAAAGGAAAACAAAAGTTCTGGCTTTCATCGAGAGTGGTGAGGACAGTGAAAGTTACTTTGCAGAACACTTTCCAACTTGCCTTCTGCAAAAGTCTATTAAAGTCTCTTTGGAGCACCTGTCTGTTGTGAAAATAATTCATTTTGTCATGCCCAGTAACACACTTGTAGTTGTTTTATGAAAGCTTATGTGGCAGTTTCACCTCTAGCTTTACCCTCTGTTATACTACATCACAAACTCATTTAAATAGTGATATTAATGTTTTTAGAGATCACTACAAATGGCTGGCAGCATCATTGCAGTTAATGTCTCATGGGAGCTATACAAGGAATTTTATCAGCTTGAGGCTGAGGTATTTGATGAAGTAATAACAAACTAGCTTTGAATTGTCTTTCATTACCCTTTATCTCTCCTAGAGAGAATATAATCTTATTCAAATTATAATGGCCTCTGTTATCAATGTGGTTTACTATTTATTTACCTGCACATGGACATGCAAATGTACATGCATTCTCCTCTTTTTACCGTACCTGTAATGAAATTCCTTCACTATCAGAATCATGCGTGATCACAAATTACAAACTAGTTACTCGGAAGTGTAATTTCTTTAGCATTAAAAGCATTAAAAATAAAATTAAAATCCAACTTTTTTTTTAGGAAAAAAAAAAGTACCTCGATAAGGAGTGAAATCCAATCATTAGACTTTAAATGTACTTTCATTTATCTTTCAGACAAACATGATATTCTACCTCAGAAATAGATAGGCTACATTATGTCTGGGCAGAGAAAGAGACAGGAAGAAATGTTTAAGTAATGCTACAGGGGGAGGCAAGTCCTGGGACTGGAGCAAAGAAAGAGATTCAGATGGCAGAGCTTTGGCTCTCCTTGACCAAATCACCTAAACTTTTCTGAGGCCAGGCTTATATCAGCCAAACAGGTAAGGATGTGAGACATGCGCAACACGATTCTAGGCTATTTTTCTTAATTACTTGGCAGCTCAGTAGAGAAAAGGAATATAGAAGTGTAGAGTTAGGGCATGACTGTGAAGACAGATACAGGGAAAATATTTTTTTGTTAAATGGCTAGGCAACAAAACAACTAGATATATGCTGGTACAGATCTGCTCTTTTTAGCTTAAGTGTATACTGAAAAAACCCCAAAGCCTACAACCTTGCTCCAGTGGCTGTAACAGCTGCAAACCAGACAGCAGATATCAAAACATTTTGTTACTCGTTCTTCTTTTGAAAGGCTACTAGGGTAAAAGCAGGCAGGTGGACTGTTAAGATTGCCTTTTTTCTATTATCTGTTCATCTCATTCATGTGCTGAGTCAGGGTCTTTTTCCCATTTTTGTTAGTGTTAAAGGATCTAAATTCGTCCCTTCCAGGCACAGGCCACACAACAGCCAGAAAACTGGCTCTTTGGGCTGCTCTTGACTGACGCACTGGATTTTTCTCTGCCAGTTTGCCATAAGGCCATTGATTCTGATCGATTTCTAGTCAGTGTTTACTTACTGTCACTTTAATTAAAACCAGGCAAGGGGAAGTGATTATTTAAGCCTGCCTTATCAGACCAGTGCTCAGAGTGAGGACAAACACTGCTGCAAATGACAGATATTTTTTACTATATAGTCTTCAGGCTTATGTCACGGGCAAGTGTTAAATATGATTTCTATTCTTTCTTTTCAACAGAACTAGATAGAAACCAGGCATGCAACTATAAACAATACCCAATAATATTTATAGCAGTATTTATATTAAGCTTTCTTTGTAACATGAATAATTTGTTGTTGCAATGTATCTGAAACAACCAGATGTACATAAATACTACATAGACAATAGGGATATTCAATCCTGAACAGATAAAAGGTTTACAGAGCAAAGTGGAACAAGAATTTAAGAACAATACACATACGTTTAAGTATATTTAAAATTAGAAATACAGTTCAAAGTTTGCTGAATGATAGAGAAGCAAAGAAGCTCAGTAGAAAATATAGAAACATCAAATGTGTAAAAGCTGATCAAGCCAGATTTTTACTTCAAATTCAAACTGGAAATAATCTGGAATTGAGAGGTAGAGCTCATAAGTTTTAACCATTTGCGCGGAGATCTTTTTTTTTTTTTAAGTTTCTTAATGAATAACAAAATAGTTTTTTGAAATGGAAGCTAAGGTAAAGCTCGTTAGCAGACTAGCTTAGAGGAAAATTCTTTTCAATTGCGAAAGTAGATAAAATTCATCAAAATATTGTTTGCCAGATTAGCAGGTCAAATATGTCCAGGGATGCCTAGGTTAAAGGCTCAGTAAAAGAAGAGGGGAATGGTGATTTCCCACAGCCAAAAAAGCAAGCACAATCAAAGGCCATGAGATATTTCATACAGCTTTTGATAACATGGCACTCTCCCCCACCCCGATTTGGTAGGAAGGATATCCTCGCAGCAATGACGGATACTGGCTGGTGCTTTTTGGGAAGGGATGCAGATTCTAGAACATACGAACTTCCTCCAGAATGCCATGGATGCTGAAGCTCTGGGCTAGGTGCCAATACAAAAAGGGATTGGGATCTGGAGTAGAATTTTTGGAACCAGGGTTAAATCCAGACCTTGAATGTCCAAAGTGCTCCTTTTTACTACATTAAAAAAAACACCTGAAATCCTACCCATTACTTTTGTTATATAAAATTTCCTTGATAGTTGCAGAACAGGAATTTTAATCTTTCCAAAGCAATCCTGTGCAATTCTGTCTAGTCACCCTCTACTCTCAACTAGATCTGACATTGCGATTCCTATCCTCTTCTAAATTGTTGGGAATTGTTTCTCTGTGTGCTAACGTAGTCTCACATTATACTTGCCAGCGAAATGATCTTTATAACTCTTGTGCAAAGACTATAAAACAGCTTAGTGAATTTATTAAATATTATGTGTTGTCAAAGTATAATCAATTTTTCTAATCTCAAATGAAAATGTCTAAAATTTATCCTCAAAGCATGGAGAGGAGTTCATAAACTGAACTTTGCTTGCTTACTTGCTTCACTTACGTACTGCATTATTGCCCTCGCTGATATTCAGACATGAAACTTAGAAAAATAATCTTGAAAATGTACACATTTAATAGCGAGAGTCTCAAATGACAGTTTGGAATCACTTTGCTCTCTTGAGTTTCTTAAAGTTTGGATCATGAGCCAAACTCTTTTGGCTTGAGCTTCTCCTACAACCTATTACAGTCTGTAAGAAGTATTGCTCACTTTGTAGGTATAAAGAACTTTAACTTAACAGAAATAATATTCCTAATTTGGTGTTCATGTTTGTAGTTCCAGCATTTTTAAACAGCTGGCAGTGGGTAAGAAGCAGACAAACCTACCCCCTGGAACTTGTATTCCCTTAGGCTGAAAAACTCCAAGTCTGGTGAACTTCCAGATTACCTAGAGCCTTACAAATATACTGATTCTGATGGTCAAAGAATATAGGATTTTGTCTTTTAGCTTCTCTTGGCATTTGTGAATTCTGGACATTGTGTGCACTCTTTTACAAAATGTTTACCTACTTACACGTTTAACAAGAAATGTCTCTCATAAATCAAGAGAGCAAGCAAATAACCATCTAGGTAGCCATAACATGAAGGAATCCCAGTCAGTATGTCCCCAGACCAGTGTATTTCAAAAAAATTTTCTCCTAGTTCATCCTTCCTGTAAAACACCAAGGGCATTTCTGTAATGTCTTTTTTTCCTCCAGACTTCCTTCTGTACCAAAACCAGGTATGCTCCCTTTTTATTAAATAGTGATGATTACTTATCTCAATTAATACGCAAAGAACAAAAAGCATCAAAACTTCCAGTAGATAAACCAGTTCAAAGATCAATCTAAGAGCCATTAGGGACCAACAGAGTGAGAGGAGGACTTTCTTTAGCTAGAACAACAGGTTTGGAGTAAGGTTCATAATTTACATCCAGTCTTTAACTGAACTGACTGCTATCTCTACTAGTGGGAGTGTACCCTATCAACCCTACTGTTCCACCTAGTGGCTCTGTCAGTAGGTTTGTCCATGACAGATGCATTTCACGGATATTACAAATGTTCCTAATTATTGTGACAATGTTGTTATTGTCAAGCAGTGCAATGCAGAAATACATCTGGATATACAACAAAGGTAAGCCCAATCTGTAAAGGTCAAAGATGACTTCAGATATGAAGCTGTCTGGAATGCGGAGGATATATAAGCAAGAATTTAGTTTGGCTTTTTGTGGAGACAACATCCAGTCAGGAAGTTCTGCTGTTTGTGAGGACATACAATTTCCAAATTTTGTGATGGACAATAAGAAAGGATTTTATGTGATATAGGTGCATAGACTATTTCCAGTGAGGTACAGGGCACTTCTTCCACATAAATTAGGGGGCACTAGTTTTGGTAGTTAGGAACTAGCAAAAATCCCTCGATTCAATAAGCACATGTTGTGAAAAGTGGAAAATAACTGATCGCTTTGAGGATTGACTAAAGTTTCAGTCGTTTTCTTCCAAACATAACTGCCTCCCAACACCCCTCCTAGTAGATTTTTATCTCTGAAAAAAATTTTTTAAAGATCTGTCTCTATGTATCTAATGTGATCAGTGAGCTCTTCCTCAATAGAGCACCCAGGGCACTGGGATTCAGCACTGAACTCCAGCCAAGGGTCTCAGGAAAAGCAGGTCAGTAATTTGATACTGTTTCATTTTCTTCCCCTGCATCTGGCCATCTGACCACACTGGACCTCCTCTCCCTCCTCTGCTTCCCAGTTGTTAGATCTCTGTAATACCTACCTTGTGACAACTTAACAGTGTTATCCGTTGAACTACCGGTTCAGTTCTGGCTCATGATGTGAAGAATGCAAAGAAAATTGGTTTGGCCTCAGCTAATCTGGAATCTTCATGGCCAATGTGCATGCTCTGCGTCCCCTTCTTGTGAACTTGGTTCTCTGTGACCAACCTCATTAGGTGAGGGTTACGGGAATCACAGAATCACAGAATTTTCAAAGTTGGAAGGGACCTCTAGAGATCATCTAGTCCAACTCCCCTGTTGATGCAGGAATGCCTACAGCACGTTACTCAGGACTGCATCCAGGCGGGTCTTGAAAATCTCCAGAGAAAGGGACTCCACAACCTCCCTGGGCAGCCTGTTCCAGTGCTCTGTCACCCTCACTGTAAAGAAGTTTTTTCTTGTGTTTGAATGGAACCTCCTATGTTCCAACTTGCGCCCATTGCCCCTCGTCCTGTCACTGGGAACCACTGAAAAGAGTCTGGCTCCATCCTCCTTCAACCCACCCTTTAGATACTTATAAGCAGGTATAAGGTCTCCCCTCAGCCTTCTCTTCTCCAGGCTAAAGAATCCCAGCTCTCTCAGCCTTTCCTCATAAGGGAGGTGCTCCAATCCCCCAATCATCTTTGTTGCCCTATGCTGGACTCTCTCCAGAAGTTCCCTGTCCCTCTTGAACTGGGGAGCCCAGAACTGGACACAGTATTCCAGTTGTGGTCTCACCAGGGCTGAGGAGAGGGGGAGAATGACCTCCCTCGACCTACTGGCCACACTCTTCCCTATGCAGCACGGGATTCCATTGGCCTTCCTGGTGACAAGGGCACATTGCTGGCTCATGGGTAAGTTACTATCTACCAGGACCCCCAGATCCTTCTCCTCAGAACTGCTTTCCAGCAGGTCCACCCCTAGCGTATATTGGTGCCTAGCATTCTTCCTCCCCAGGGGCAGGACCTTACACTTGCTCTTGTTGAACCTCATTAGGTTCTTCCCTGCCCAGCACTCCAGCCTGCCCAGGTCACATTGGATGGCAGTGCGGCCTTCTGGAGTGTCAGCCACCCCTCCCAGTTTGGTATCATCAGCGAACTTGCTGAGGATACACTCTGTCCCCTCATCCAGGTCATTGATGAATACATTGAACAAGATTGGACTGAGTATTGACCCCTGGGGGACACCACTGGTTACAGGCCTCCAACTTGGCACTGCTCCATTAATCACAACCCTCTGAGTTCTGTCACGCAGCCAGCTCTCAATCCACCTCGCTGTCTCCTCATCTAGCCCACACTTCCTCAGCTTCCTAATGAGGATGTTATGGGAGACAGTGTCAAAAGCCTTTCTGAAGTCAAGGTAGATGACATCTACTGCTCTCCCCTCATCCAGCCAACCAGTTATAACATCATAGAAGGCTATCAGATTGGTCAAGCATGATTTACCCTTGGTAAATCCATGTTGACCACTTCCAATAACTTCCTGGTCTTCAACGTGTTTGGAGATGACATCCAGAACGAGTTGCTCCATAACCTTCCCAGGGACAGAGGTGAGACTAACTGGCCTGTAGTTCCCTGGGTCCTCTTTCTTGCCCTTCTTGAAGATTGGAGCGATGTCAGCTTTCTTCCAGTCCTCAGGCACCTCTCCTGTTCCCCATAACCTTCCAAAGATGATGGAGAGTGATCTAGCAATAACATCTGCCAGTTCTCTCAGCACTCGCGGGTGCATCCCATCAGGGCCCATGGACTTATGGGTGTCCAGCTTGGCCAAGTGGTCTCTAACCCAGTCCTCCTCAACTGAGGGAAAATCTTCCTCTCTCCAGACCTCCCCCTTTGCCTCCAGGGTCTGGGATTCATGAGGGACAGCTTTAGCAGTGAAGACTGAAGAAAAGAAGGCATCCAGTAACTCCGTCTTCTCTGTGTCTCCCACCCCTAGGGTGCTCATCTCATTCATCAGTGGGCCTACATTCTCCCTAGTCTTCCTTTTTCTATTGATATACTGAAAGAACCTCTTCTTATTATCTTTAACCGCAGTGGCCAAGCTGAGTTCTGCTTGGGCTTTGGCCCTTCTAATTGTCCCCCTGCATAGCTTCACTACATCTTGCTATTTCTCATAACTCCACTTGGAACTTCACTTCTTTTTCCAAATATCTGAACCGAAATGTCTCCATAAGCCCAAATGTGTGCAAGGTCTGTAACCCTTCCCACCAATTTGTCTTCTCCATCCCAGCACCTTCGCCGAGATCTCTGGGAGGAGGTAATGACATACCTGGGGATGGCTACTGTCCTCGTACTTCCTCTGGCACTATTAAAATCCCCCACCTGAACAGCAGGCACAGCTTTCACTTTGAGCCCACCTGACAATAACATATCCTAGTACCAGGTATTATTTATAGCGGATTATCATACATCACATTATAGAATTAACCAGTACTCATTCATTAGCATAAGTAACTAATTCTGTCACTACATATCCAATGTCAGCAGTGAATTGTTTTGTCACAGCAACAGCCGGTGGAATCACTGCTGAATCCCAGCTGTGTATCTCTAAGGAAATTGGCGATTTCATATCAAGTGCCTCATTTTCTCTTACTGCACTGAAATGAACCCACAAAAAGCAAAAGACTGCTTGAGGATGCAACATGAGTGGGATAGCTTCCAGCAGGTGTTTCATATCAAATTCTGAATATTCTGGCACTGCCTGTGCCCACCTAATTCCAAACAAGCCAATCCTATGGGGCATTTGCTGAGAAAGGTGCAATGTCTGTGCAGTGTCCGCAGATGTAACTTTCAAAACTTCCTGTGTTAACTATGTGGTTTAAGTATGTAACAAAGCCAGACATCAGATGTCTGCTTGGGCATTGTTGCAGTTAAGAATAGCAATGACTATATTTTTTAAAATAGTCCAATGCCTGAGCTCAGTTTCTGCTGTAAGTTAGACTTCTTCGTTCTTTCTTTTGCTCAAAAGGTAGAGAATTTGGAGAGTAACTCTGTTCTATCATCCACCTCAAACCATTCCTAGGGAGAAGTGACACTTCAATGTACTTCTGTGAGGTGAATTAAAGGGTTAGTAAAGTAATTATACTTGAATTTATAAATTAACACTGGAAATTTTCTAGTCATTCCCGCTAGAGTTTCTGGGATATTTTAATGGGTCTTGGAATACATCAGAATCACAACAGTAGGATCAGAAACCAATACAGTTTCGGTTTTGGACCTCACAGATGGGAAAAAAAAAGGTTTGGTATGGATTGCACAAATATAACATTCTGATACTAAAGGCAGTAGACAAGTGTTCTGATGCTAAAGTGAGTAAAAAACAATACTAGTTCTGTCGTTAGAAAAGTTGTATCACTTTCAAATGATCCTATTATTTTCAGTCTTTTAAAAGGCAGTAAGCTGCCCATACCATCCTAAACAAAGAAAACCCCTCTACAGTATACTAATATAAATTTCGGTTTTGCAAAGAGACCACAAACATATAACACAGCTCTTCCTGTATGCATCCAGGGGCACTGTTGTTTATTTCAATAACATAAATAAATATTTCATGCTATTTCCCTTCAGGATCCGTTCACCTAGGGAGAGAGAATGAGTTAGATGGTATCTTTTCTTTTTACTCCTCATCAACAACAAAATTGGTTATTAAGTTCCAATCAGTTGTTGTCTAGAAGACTGGTTACAGTAATATATTTACCAAAATGTTACACAAGACATTATTTTGTCAGCAGAACTTTTATTATTTGTGTTGCTAGTTGTCACTATTAATATTTAGGAATAATAATCCTTAATATTTAGGAATTTACTTTATAAATTAAGTAGGATTTTGTATGTCCTCCAGACAAACTATTTCATTAAAGGACAAGTGTGCGTGTTAGCCACCAAGCTATACTACCCAGCCCTGAGTTGCGAGACGTATTTGGCAAATTCTATTGCTTTGTAACTGTAGTTAGTAAGCCAAACAATTGCCAAGGGTGTTTATTATAAACAACATTTATAATTTCCCCCATTTCAAAACAGGAGGATCATTGTGTGATCTAATCAAACCACCTGCATAGCATAGATACAAAGCCTCAATCAGGAATTTCTGCATTAAGCCCATAATTGTTGCATATCTATATAAAGTCCATACTTTCAATATTCAGGGAGAACCCTCTAGTGGGATACAAAAAGTTTAAGAAATATTTTACAATATGATTTAATAAATATTGCATTATGGCAAATCAAGTGCTCAATGAGAGAGCAGCTCGAGCTGGCTTTATTATATAATTTAGTATGGAAACAAGTGTTCAAACCCCTAAAAAATATCATTTTCCCCTTCTCAACAAGGAGAAAAAGAGCAGAGTGTAACCTCCTGGGTGCCCAAACTCAACAGGTTCTCCTGTGTGATGCTAAATGACATGGAGCACTTCTTGCCTTTGACCACCAGAATTTGTAAACTCCTTCCTATCTCTACAGTCAGTGCAAATAGGTACTGGAAACACTGATTTTCACTGGAAAACCTGATGTGTGTTTAAAAACACCCTAAAAAAACCCTAAAAAAAGCAATATTAGTAGAGTATGAAATACCTAGAATCTGGTAGTTATTAAAAAGAGCCATCTATTCAGTTCATTACTTATTTTAATATTAACTTCATTGAAATCTTTGGTTTTCCAGTGTTCCTGGAGGGTAGCAGTGCTTGACAGAGTTTAGCGTTGAACCCTTCAGGACTCTCCGGCCTTAAAACATGCACATATTCAAGCTGTTCTGTGTTTCCCCATCCAGGATCCCACTAAAACACACTAAACCAAGAATTCCTGTGTACAGAGGTGTTTTCAGAGTTGGGGCCTTTTTCATTAATCTTTCTAAAGGCCTGGAGAAGACTTGGGAAGACAAAGGTGGAATAGGCAAAGAAGATTTTTATTCTTTTTTGTTACTGTTATTATTAGATAAAACACAACCAGCACATGCTTTATTGATCATACCCCATCCTGTAGCAAGCTATCAGCCTAGCAATAGCATAAAGGACATGGTCTGGCATGCAAATGAAAATCGTTTAATGACACAGAGAAAAACAATAAGAACCATTGTTTCCAGATAATTTATACAGATATTGAAGCATTCTTTTTCTTTTTTTTATGAATTGAATTCACAAGAGATTTGTGAAAGTTGCCTGTCAGGTCAAAGGCTAGTGCTTTATTCACTTAATCATTCATCCCTGCTTGATTAATAGACTTTTTAAACAGAGTCATATATTAATAATGTAGGCTTTAACTGGGCATCTCGATCAAAGAGCAGATTTTAGAAGTTGATTGGTTTGTATCCTCTAGGCCTGTGATAAATGTCTAGAGATTTCTTGTAGTCATTTTTTTCTTGTCATTTTTTCATTCTGATATTCATTTCTCTCTTCAACATTGTCACATGAATATTTAAAACAAGAAATATAATCAGTTCAGTACTTTTTCTCCAGCGCCAGGATCATAAAGAGAATAACTGTCATTCAATACAAAATCTCTTTATTACCATATTTAAGCACTCTCTGTTTTACCTTGCTTGTTGGGAAGCATGAGCTGAAAATGTTACACGCATCAATAGGGTTATGAATTGAATTTGGGGTTAAGTGGGATTAAGAGAAGAAAACTTCTTAAAGATAAAAAGACTATGGAATTAAAAATTAGAGGGGGGTTAGAAAATTTTCAGCAAAACAGTTATTGTTGGAAAATGCTGTCTCATCCAAACTGAATTGTTTTCCAGGAATAGGTCAGTGTTTAAGAAATTCAGATATATTCAGTTAAATTAAATCAAAATGCACTCCTTTTTGTTTGCTTTGAGATTACTTTTTATTTCCAAATCTTATTTTCTTCAGCAGTCAAAATCTGAGGTGAGATGACTTAAATTGAAATGAAACACTGTAACTGAACTAAATATTTTTGAAAACTTTTAATGAACATTTTAATTTCTTTTCATTTTTGTTACAACTTTAAACAAAATCAGTACTCGGAGTGAAAGGGTAATCCAGTTCCAAGCTTCCTGTAGCATTCCTTTTAGCAACAGTAATACATTAATTAGGGTATAAAACCCCTTATCTTAACAAAGACCTAAACAAAAATGATCACTTTCCTGATGCCCTGAGCTTCAAGGATCAATGAATACTTCCACTGTGGAGCAAAGTAAGCTGACTTACCTGGTATTACTCATATGTGAATAATCGCTCCTCATTTCTAATTTATAATGTATACCTCTACTGCCAGTTCTGTACTTGTTGCATTTATAAAACTTCCGATGATGCCAAAAGCATTTCCAAAGAAGTCTTTCTCATGTAAGGCATGGATTTACGAGCTCGCCATGCCTTGTTTTGCACATTGTGTTTTCTGGTCCAGCTCCACCAGCCACATGCACTAGGTGCTGATGATGGACCAGCTGTCCAGCTCCATCCTCAGCACGAGATCACAGAGCAGCATGAAACGGTACCTCGCTTCTGGCTATAGCGCAGTGTACAATGTATGTGATGCAGAAAGGATCCTTGTTGCACAGCTTCTGCCTCTACACCATTCCTAGGAGGGAATTGGAAGTAAATCAAAGCCCAAACCTGCCCAATGAATGACACTAAAAATAAAAATATTTGGTAGTGCCTTGATCTGGAATAGAAACTGGATTCTGCAGAATTGTATGGGTGTGCTTTCCAGGAACAACATTTCTCTTCACCATCTTTTACGCTGCTGAGAACTTGGAGATCCTTCTACTCACTAGAGGAAGGACTTCCTGGAGGATACCGTTACACAGCTACAAATCTTGATTGTTATCTGCAGAAAGCACCTCCAACTTGAATTCAGCATAATGAAACTGTGAAGTGTTGATGCAGTTACTTTGTATTGTTGCAGGTGTCATAGTGTCACCATAGTGATTTCAGGAGGTGAGAGATGTTGCCCTCACCTTGCACAGTCTCCTTTCCTCATTCCCTCTGTCTACAAGTAGTAGTTGCTGGCTGGCCAGTGCAAGTTATGAGATGTGTGACTCCCTGAAGGACCATGGTATCTGAGGCTTTTGGTGTATGGAAAAATGTAAGGCTCTAAAACTTGTAGCCAAGTTCTGCATAGCTGAGAATCAAGAGAGTCCCTCTTAGGAGTGCAGCAATGCTGTGTGGGATGAGAGTTCCTCTAAGCACACCTCAGCCATGACACAAATCAGGTGGCAATAAAGTGCTCCAGATTGAGACAGCATTATGGAGTACATCCTGCAGTGCTAAAAGCCTCATCTGAATATCATCACTGTCTCTTTATTCCTGTAGTATGGTGCAGAAATGGCAGAAGGAGAGCAGTTCTTTTCTTCAAAGCACTCACGTGATGATGGCAGCTAAGGGTTGCTTCATAGTTGATCCTAATATACCCTGTGGATGAACTGTGCCATCTGAATTGTTCTGGTCTTGTCACAACTGCTTCTGCTGTTTGCATGATGTTGGCAGGGAGATCAGACCAAAAACTGACCCTCAGGGTCATTGACTCAAGTGGGAGGGTTTAAGACCTATGTGATTTCTTGTTTTACAAGTCCTCTTCATGGGTCGGAAAGGCTCAGTGTGAGTGTGTATAGATATATAAAAGTAATAATATGTAATAATGCTGAGATTCACAACCCTTCAGGAAGCATAGGCCCAAGTTTACTGTGGCTTAATCAGGACTTGTGTACATATACACTGATATTAACAACAGTTTATTTATACTATAAAATTTTCACCACCATGAATTTGGGTTGACTACATTGTTTCCTGGCTTCTTTTTTCATTTTAATTCATCAAACATAATGTTGCAGGCATGCAGTTATCCCACTTAATAGTGGTAGCTTGTAAACACCATTATGTTCACAAAGTTATCCGCTCCTTTTCTACGTCCATCCATAGATTTCTGGTATGATCCTTCATCTGAACACTACAGAGTTCAGTTTGTTTAATTGGTTCTGAGGTTTTGGTTATTTCAATGAGTTGGTTTGTGCTTAATGAAAATTAAATTTGTGGGATGAAAAAACAGCTATCCTTCTACTCTTTTCCTTATTTAACAGTCATGGTGGCAACAGTAAGGTAATATATTTCCCAACAATTCCATTACTTTGTGAAGAATAGATTTCCAAATACAGAAGTAATTTTAATTGCCCTCCAGGTTTTCTTTTCTCTTCTTCCGCTCTTCCCTTTCTTTTGGCTGTTTCTCTTCTGTGGAAAATGGATTTTTCACTTCTCCTCACGCATATAAATGGTTTTTCTTTTCACCCTCAATGGATGTTTCTTCCAGTCTTATACCACACCAAGGACGGCCCTTTCTGTCCCATGCTGGCTTCTCTTCTGATAACATCTCGGGGAGCACAGTCTGTCTGTTCCATGAGATCTTTTTGTCCCATTAAATTCATCTTCCTCCCCCTAAGCTAGCTGCTTGGCAGCTGTGCTGCGAGAAACACATAAACCGTTAAGATGGATGGTATTGACATCTTCTGCTTTCTTAGGGATTAGAGCAAGCCTACCTTTCAATGATCCATAGTTAGCTTTGGTTCCTCTACTAATGTAATCCTGTGTGACTGAGAGTGCCACAGGCAGAGACTGTGGAGACCTGAGTTTTGAAAGCCAAGGGGGCCAAACCAAACCTTATCCCTGGTACAGAACATGCTTCTGCCAGAGGAAAAACTGAGGAAAGTATTAAGTAAAGTCACATGAGTCCTATCAAGTCTACAAAGTCTGCAGTAATAGTGAGAAGGGAGCCTGGGGCAAGGTGTGAGAGACAGCACACAAAGCACTGGCTACTGCCCATTTGGGCTTCTTGGCTACTAGGGCTGCTGAAGTTGCTGCTAATCTGGCAGCACTAGGATTTCTTTCAGATACTGCTAGAAGCAATCGAGTTGACAAGCTAACTTTCTTAGCGGAACGATTCTAACTGACAAACAACAATTTCTGCTGAAACTGTGGATGGTGGGTGACCCACTGTGTTTAGCACTTCGACAAGAATTCTCCAAGGTGATATCACAGCTAGATTCTTTTTTTAGTTTCAGTTTTTGTCACATATGATGAAAAAGAAAAAAAAAAAGTGTGGGCGTGTGAGTGCATGCATAAGTGTGTGAGAGATGGAAAGATGTGTTTTCAGTTTTGCCTCTGATCTGACCATAACACAAAGGAGAACAGCCTTCACATGACTCTATCAAGCCATTAGGGATTACCCATGTGCCAAAAGTTAACTGTTGGAAGGCAGAAGAGACAGGATTCTCCTTTCAGAGAGATGAGAGATATTTCTAGCCAGTGACTATTATAGTGTCAGGACAGCATTTTCCAGATACTAGGACTGAGCATGAAGTTAAATTTTAGGTCCACACCAACACCCACAAGCCATTCTTTCTTTAATCTTCATTATGAAAAAAAGATTAAATTTTACTGATCTAAAGAAAGAAACTGAAAATTTCAGGTTTTCAAATTTTTGAAAATTCCAGGAGACTTTTAGTGAAATTATCTTTGTGGATTTTTTCCTGATGATACAGTGGCAGGAACATGAGCAGAAGAGCTTTCACCTCCTTGACTATGATTCAAATGTGGACCAAAGGATGGGGAAACCGCTGTTGTCTTGGACCTTAAAGTAAAACCCATAAAAAATCCATGTAGAGTTCCTGGGGACCTTTTTTTGTATTAGGAAAATGCTTGTCAAGCCTGAGATGTTTAAAAAATAAAATTAAAAAAAAAAAAGAATTGGGGATTCAAAAGGAAGATTTTCAACTAGTCTGCCTTTAATAAAGACCACTGTATCCCCATAAAAGATTTCAGGACCGTCTCTCAATGCAATGTAGAACAAAGTTCCACCTGCTCATTTTTTACTGGTACCTCAAAAATTGAATCTACTTTGCAGACAACTTATATAGTTCAACTAAATCTACTGTTTCATGTGCTAAATCGCGAAGGTGATAACCTCCAAGTTTTTTCCATAACCTTATCCACACTGCACCCCCATGAATAAGCCTTTTGACCTAAGGCAGAGCAAATGGGCTTGGAGGGGGAGGAGAAACTAGTGGTTTTGTCTTCCTGTTTCCCTTTAGATTTGTCTGTTCCCTTTCTTTTCACTTTTAGATGACCAAGAGCATCGGATTATCTTCCTTTTTTTTTTTTTTAATATGCTCAAAGCCAGAACAAAGCTTCATGGCCTATGCATTTAACAGTAAGAAACTAATCCGGCTTTATCTTCAATGTTTCTAAACCTCCATTGTTTTTGTTATTGTGGTAGTAGCTTTACATTCATTTGGGCATTGGGCTGTATACGTGGTGCCAAGTTGGTTTGTAACTTAAAAAAAACAAACGAAAAATTAATTTACAGAAAAAGCTGTCTGGTTGCATAAACAAGTTTAAAATATTTAGATGGCTAAAAATTCGGTTATAAGGATTTTGAAGCTTGTCAGAGCTCCTTAATGGAAGTGGTTGCTATTTAGATGGAAAGGTATAACATGAGTTTAGCTATTAGGCACATTCCAAGGCCTTTGGAGTAGAAAGCGAAAGCTGTAATAAGAAAGTTGTCAGAGATGAAGGTGCTGCTAATAGAACATACCCTGTATTAAGAAAAATAAGACTTAAAGAGCTGTGAATGGTCCTCAGAAAAAAATTGCCTGGTCATAAAGAGAAGCTTGAAGGACTTTTGCTTTTCACTGGAATTAAGAAAGTTCAGGTTCAGAGAGTGTTAGGCTGTGCAAAGTCTCTTTACTGAATTCTAGTAACCCTCCCTCTCTTTATAAAAAGGCCATATTTTCAAGATTTCATTTTGGCAGGAAGGGAGGAATACTGTAAGCCGTGTGAAACAATGCAGTTACAGATTTTTATTTTTTTTAGCTAAAATAAGTGGGTTTAATATTTTAAACAAAATGTGTGCATGTATGCAAAATGTGATAATATTTCCGAAGAGCTGAGTAGATACAACAAAGCAAGTGGTAGTTCATTTCCTGGATGAGCTACGAACCCTCCTCGGTTACAGTGCCACTGTTGGCAGCAGAGGAGCGAAGTGGAGGTTTGGTGAGCTCCTCCCTGGTGGCAGGACTGCCAGCTGCTGTTTTGCTGGTTCTGTGATGGAAAGGATTTTCAGAAGCCATATGAGACCTAGTGCCTCATCCAGAGTGGAGTCAGCAGGATGGCTCCTGTGCACGTAAATATCGGTATGTTAACACATTGAAGAAACAGACTGCTGGGTTTTTTTGCTGAAAAGTGGCATAAGATCAACACTTGAATAACCTAAGTAACATAAAAGTTTTGTAGAGCCTTGGTAGATGTGGTCATTTTTGTCATCGTTACTGTAATGTTTCTAAGTAATAAACTGCAAGGATGTGGCCAAGTGAGAAAGGTTTGCTTTGCATCTTTTTCTGTTAAACTTGATCATGATTACATGATTAAATTGATGTGATTGACGTGACTAGATTGACATATGTCCTTTGAGAGTCAGTTTATATGTCTTTAGAAGTTAGGAAAGCACTGTTTCGAGGCTATTTTACGTGATATATTTTTTCCATAAAAATCAGTATGTCCACCTGTAAAGACTTTGTTACTGAGAGCATAATTCTGCAAGGACACATAAGAATGATATATATACCATATTTTTGTTACTGACATGTGCCACTTTTTTTCTTTTTTTTTCTTCTTTTTTTTTTTTTTCTTTTTCTTTTTTTTTTTTTTTTTTTTTTTTTTTTAT